>JARBWK010000004.1:12379236-12453944 GCA_030556195.1 Anolis apletophallus
ATGGGTTGGAATGTTCATGTTGGCTGGCCAGTACAGGAGTTATGCAAATCCGCCCTTATTGGCAGCCAATCATGTTCTCAGAATGTAGAGGCTGGGAGAGTCGTTGGCAGCCCCGGAGGATGCTAGAAAATGTAGTTTTTTTAACTCGTTGTTTTGGGGGCCTTTTAGGTTTTGGGGGGAAAGTTTCTTTGCTACAAACGTACCTTGTCTGAGGCCTATTTCTGTTGGCAAGTTTGGTGTCTCTGCGTTGTAAGGTTTCTCTGTTTGGGACGGTTGTTCCATGACGACTCTTCCTTTATATATATAGATATATATATCTTCTCTATTTTCTCAGCATTACGTCGCGAACGAAGATTCTTAGGAAGGACTCATCCCACGCTTTTTACAAGTGCAATGATGACTAAAAAGGCCTATCTGAGATTGGTAAGTTCGGTTGCAGAAAGCACAGCAGAAAGTCTCCTTGGGTGATGTTGTTTCCAAGTTGCGGTTCTTTCTGCGTTGTCGTTTCTCTTCGAGACTCATTCGGCGTGTCTTCTCGAAAGAAGCCGCCCCATTGTGGGTAGTGCGTCTCCATGCCTCCCGATGTGAGGCCAGGGTGGACCATTGTTGGTGATCATTCTGGCCGCACCTGAGATGTATTTTCAGGGAGTCCTTATATCGCTTTTTGGGGGCCCTCTCTTGCGTTGACGTATGGTGAGTTCACCATAGAGTAGTATCTTTGGGAGGCGGTGGTCCTCCATCCTAGAGACGTGCCCTGGCCAGCGCAGCTGTGTTCTCAATAGCATGGTCTCAATGCTGCTGACCCCTGCTTGCTCAAGGACAGCAACATTCGTCACATAGTCGGTCCTTTGTGTATTTAGGATTGTGCAAAGACAGCGCTGATGAAAGCGTTTGAGGAGTCGTAGGTGTTGGCGATAGGTGACTCGTGTTTCAGACCCATAAAGAAGAACAGACAGTACAATAGCTCTGTACACACTGATTTTGGTGCTTTGCCTCAGGTGCTTGTTGCTCCAAACTCTTTTGCAAAGTCTTCCAAATGCATTATATGCCTTTGCTAATCTGTGATCTATCTCTTTATCAATCTTGGCATCTGAAGAGATGATGCTTCCCAGGTAAGTGAACTGCTGAACGGATTTAAGCACAGATTCGCCTATGCTGACATGGGGATAATGGTGTTCTTCCTGTGGTGCGGGCTGGTAAAGGACTTCCGTTTTCTTCAGGCTGACTTCCAGCCCAAACAGCTCTGCAGCTGTTGCAAAGCAGGATGTTAGGCGCTGCAGGGCTGCTTCTGAATTGGCGACAGGGGCAGCATCGTATGTGTTTCTCTCTCTCTCTCTCTCTCTCTCTCTCTCTCTCTCTCTATATATATATATATATATATTCTAGATCAATAGGCATTTATGCCATCCTTATAATATATAAGTTCCATCCTTCTGTTTAAGAGGATTGTAGAAAGATATAGATACGAGGGCAGGTCAATAAGTCTGTGACTTTTTGAATGAAACACTTCACTTTTTTCCATTTTCTCCTCAAATCACACAGTAGTCTGCTATCAATGGCTGTCAAACACAAACTAAATGACACAGCTTGTTCAAATTTTGGCAGGAGTCAACTGACAGATGCCTGTTGACAGGAGCAGTGTTGCCCTTTCAGTTAAGTGGTGGGAAATTCAAAAAGTCACAGACTTATTGACCCGCCCTCGTGTTTGTGTGTGTGTGTGTGTGTGTATACTGTGTGTGTGTGTATATATATTCTAGATATACATTTAAATATTTTATATGTATGCTATCCTTTTAATATATACAGTATGTCATTATCTCTATATATATATTTATATATAAAGATATAGAATTTGCTAGCATGAACATTTGATTATTTTATGAGGTGTGTGTGTGTGTATAATTAAATGATATCTAATAATATAGCAAATATATCATTTATTAGCTCAATTGGCATTTAAATATTTTATGTAGTGGGTGTGGCCAACTGAACTAGTAAATAATTTGTGTGTATATGTTTGTGTGTGTGTAAAATTTAGTAGTTCAATCAGTATTTAAATATAGGCCTCGGAAAAAGCAGCTATGAAGGCCAAAGAAACCACTCATTCATGATGTAATGATAAAGCGTTCTACAAACCAAGGACTGCTAAAATGACAAATGAACAAGCCCCAGAACAAATCAGGCCTGAAGTTTCCTTAGAAGACAAGATGAGTCAACTACAATACAAGTAGTAAGGCAAATACATGATTACTAGAAAATACAACAATCTTTGGTAAGGTACAAAAAGAGCAGCAGGAAAGGATGGATAGCCTCAATCAAGGAAGCTTCAGTCCTAGATCTGCAGTAACTGAGCAGGGTGGTTGAGGTTGACTCGGAGCTCTCTTATTCATAGGATCACCATAAGTGGAAGATAACAAAGGATGTTAAATACAAAAGCACATCTGGTCACACCTAGTTTTATTTTATGGCATGAGAATTCACACAAGCAGTCAGTACTCTTAGTTTTATCCCAATAGAGCAGTGGTTCCCATCCTATAGTACAGGGCTGTCCAACTTCTACTGGCCCAAGGGCCGGAATTCCGGTCACTGATCACCTGGGCCACTCCGCCCCGCCCCACCCCCTCCTCCTCCGGTTTTGCCCGCTTCTGTTTTGCCGGGAAAGGAGGAGGAGTCTCCTCCTCCCTGGCCGGCCCCCTTACTCCCTCCCGCCCTTCCCAGCGCCTGCGACAGCAACTGCGCCAGGAAAGGAGGAAGAGGAGGAGTCTCCTCTTCCCTGGCCGGCCCCCTCGCTCCTTCCCGCCTTTCCCGGCGCCCGCGATCGCGGCGGCGCCAGGAGAGGAGGAGTCTCCTCCTTCCTGGCCGGCCCCCTTGCTCCCTCCCGCCCTTCCCGGCGCCCGCGATCGCGGCGGTGCCGGGAAAGGAGGAGTTTCCTCCCTGGCCCGCCCCCTCGCTCCCTCCCACACACATGCCTGCGAGCGCCCCCCCCCACGCGAGCAGCCCCCGAGTGGCCCCGCCCTCCAATTTTTTTCCCCAAAAATTTTTTTCAAAAATTTTTGGGAAAAATTATTTCTTCCACGAGGGTAGGCAGGCCGCGTCCAAGGGGCTGGAGGGCCGTGTACGGCCCGCGAGCCGCCTGTTGGACAGGCCTGCTATAGTATGTGGACCAGCAATGGTCCCCCAAAAACTAAAATATGGTCCACAGCCTCACTATTTCTACACCATTGCAACAAGAGCAACTAGTCTTGCAAAATCCTCTTATAGTGCCGAGGCAATGAGGATGTTGGAACGGGAGAGGATGACTACGAATGAAAGGCATGACAAGCCTGACCACTGCTTCGCCTCCTCCCTCCCTACCCATGCGTAGAGCCCTCAGCTCTAGATTATTAAATATGGTTTTCTGTGTGTGAGCAGATGACAACTACTGGATGGCATACGTTCTGTATGAGAAACTAGAGCTGATGGGGTCTACCCAATGCAGGTTTCTGAATCGGCTCCCTAAAAAACCAAATCCAAATTTGACCAAAAACTGATTCATAACCCTTTTGGTACTAATGTTGGAGAGTAGTCCCTGGTCAAAAAAAGGTTGGGAATCAATGCAATAGAAGGATTCTAGCTATCTGTTCATTACACTACAGATGCTGCCATCTTCTGTTGTCTTTTAGAAATACCAAAAACAATACAATATAACTTACACAGATAATCCTGTAACAGCATTGGTGGACCACACCTTGGTTACCTCTAGACTGGATTACTGCAATGCACTCTACGTGGGGCTAGCCTTGAAGATGGCTTGGAAACTTTAACTTCCAGCGATCAGCAGCCAGATTAATAACTGTGGCAAGTTACAGGGAGCGGTCCACCCCCGTTTAAAGAACTGCACTGGCTGCCATTTATTTTCCGGTCCCAATTCAAGGTTCAGGTGATCACCTATAAAGCCCTAAACGGTTTGGGACCCACCTACCTTCGTGACTGGATCTCCTTCCATGAACCAGCTCGAACCCTCCGCTCCTCGGAGTAGGCCCTCCTGTCACCCTTGCCAGACTCACAGACTCGCCTGGTGGGCACAAGAGGGCCTTCTCTTCTGTGGCCCCCCAACTCTGGAATTCCTTGCCTGGAGAGAGTAGGAAAGCCCCCCTGCTGGAGACCTTAAAAAAAACACCTGAAAACTTGGCTTTTCTGCTGTGCCTTCAGAGAGTAGTTAATTTCTACCATTGCTCTCCTCAATGCCCCCATTCTTGGAGTTCATCCCTCCTCCCCCATAAAGGATGTTTTCTCCCCGTAAAGCATGCTATTCCGCTTATCTCACCCTGAGTTTTTAACTCTTTATATGTGTGCTTGTGGCCCACCTTGTCTTTGTGATTTTAGATATCTTGTATATATATTTTTATTTATACATATGTATTTTTCTTGTGATGTTTTGATTTTATTTTATTGTAATTTGTTTGGGCTTGGCCTGACTGACTGACTGACTTTATTATTTCTGAGTCGCCCTCCACGTTAGTGCTCCGGGCGACTTACACACAACAAATTCCACAATTAAAATAGAGTATTTAAAACTAGATTAAAATATTCAGTGGTTAAATGCAGGGGCCAGGCTCGGTATTTGAGTTCCTGGTTCTGCATTAGCCATGGGCTTTCCTAAATAGCCAGGTCTTCAGAGCGGTCAGGAACTGGGGCAGGTCGAGGGAGGCTCTCTGGTCCGGTGGCATCGAGTTCCAAAGAACGGGGGCCACAACGGAGAACGATCTCCGTCTCGTGGTCTCCAGGTGGGCCTCTTTCAAGCCTGGTACGTGAAGAAGGTTCTTGTTTGCTGGCCGCGGGGTCCTTGAGTAAGCAGGCATCAACAGGCGGTCTTTTAGGTATGTTGGGACCCGGCCCCGTAGGGCTTTGAAAGCCAAGATCAAGGTCTTGTGTAAGGCTCTATACTCAACGGGCAGCCAGTGCAGGCGCTGCAGAGATGGTGTAATGTGGCATCTCATTGATGTTCCTGTGAGAAGCCTGGCGGCCACGTTCTGCACAATCTGGAGCCTGCGGGTTAGTGACCGGGGTAGACCTACATACAAAGCGTTACAGTAATCCAGCCTTGATGTAACCGTGGCATGGATTACTGTAACTAGCGCTTCCGTCAGAAGATAGGGCACCAATTGTCTCGCTTGGCGCAGGTGGAAGAAGGCCCTTTTGCTCGTGGAGGCAACCTGGGCCTCCATCGACAATTTGGAGTCCAGGATAACACCAAGGCTTTTTACTGAGGGGGACGGAATCAGCGGTTCCCCTTCAAAGGGGGGCAGCGAGAAAGGTGGTGAGCCACCCCGAGTCCCCATTGGGGAGATGGGGGCAGGGTACAAATAGTGTTTATTATATTATTGGTTGCTGCTGTTGTCAAGTCAGTTTTGACTTAAGGCGACTTCCATGAGTGGGAGACCTTCAACAGACCGTTAAGGACTTGCAAGTGATTTTCCATGGCTTTCTTGTTTGTGTCGGTCCAACTGTAAAATGGTCCTCTTTTTTGTACCGCCTTCCAGCTTCCTAAGCATTGCCTTTGCTAACAAGAATGTCATTTCATCATATGTTCAAAAGGCAACAGAATTCAAGCTGGAGTTCTTGTAGGATTCAGTCATTTATTGTTTGACTACCTGTGGTATCCATAGCGCTCTCCTTCACTACATCATTTCATGAGTTGAACTTTCTCATCACTTTTCTTCATTGTCTGTGTGTCACAATCATACACAGAAATTGGAAATACTTTAGCATGGACAATCCTTTGGTGTTTAATTATGTATCTCTCAGTTGAGGATAATACCCGTTTCCTTGATAGCCGAACTTCAAAGTCCAGAACTTCTTATTTCTTGATAACAGCCTCCACTTTATGACTGAACAAAGGTATATTTTTTGATTATGTCAATATCTTCATAATCCACTGTGATAAATGTAAGTAGGGAATTGTGCTGATTATGGTGTACAATCCCATTTCTATACCTCACAGCAGGGTTTCCTTACACTCTGCTCCTCCAGATGTTTCGGACTTCAACTCCCACAGTTCTTAACAGCTGGTAAGCCGGCTGAGACTTTTGGGAGATGAAGTCCAAAACACCTGGAGGAACAGTTTGAGAAGCATGCCTTACAACCCAAGGAAAGCTCACAGATGTAGGTATTTAGTACAGAAAATCCAGTGTGAGATGTGTAGAGAGAAAACAATAGAATCCTAAAGCAAATTGTTGCTACTATCTCTATCTCTCTCTCGGCATTACTTCGCGAACAAAGATTCTTAGGAAGGACTCATCCCACGCTTTTTATAAGTGCGTTGATGACTAAAAAGGCCAATCCGAGATAGGCAAGTTCAGCTGCAGAAAGCACAGCAGAAAGTCTCCTTGGGTGATGTTGTTTCCAAGTTGTGGTTCTTTCTGCGTTGTCGTTTCTCTTTGAGACCCATTCGGCATGTCTTCTCGAAAGAGGCCGCCCCATTGTGGGTAGCGCGTCTCCACGCCTCCCGATGTGAGGCCAGGTTGGACCATTTTTGGTGATCAATCTGGCTGAGCCTGAGTGGTTGTTTCAGGGAGTCCTTGTATCTCTTTTTGGGGGCGCCTCTCTTGCGCTGACCTGAGGCGAGTTCACCATAGAGTAGTATCTTTGGGAGGCGGTGGTCCTCCATCCTAGAGATGTGCCCTGCCCAGCGCAGCTGTGTCCTCAATAGCATGGCCTCACTGATCAGTTAATAAAGCAATCATCACAGGACATTCCAGTTGATTTAGTAAGAAGTGCCTATAGGTATATAAACCATGACATTTGCCCAGCTTTTTTTTAAAAAAAGTTTTAATTATTTAAATGCAGGCAAGGCTACGGTGCATTAATACAAATCCCATTAAGTGAAAGAGAGCTTCCTTTCATTTCAACTGGGCTTCTCCAGTTGAAGGTACTGCATACTGCATCCCATCCAAGTTTCACGTTGTTGCAGTGTGCCTTCAAGTTGTTTCTGGTTCATGGCAATTTTTTAAGCACTGAGGTGTTAGCTAGATTTGTTCAAATGGGGGTGGGGGTCCTTTGCTTTCCTCTGAGGTAAAGAAAATGTGAATTGCCCAGGTTCATCCAGTGGCCCTTGAACCCTGTTCTCCTGTCTTAGTCCAACATTCAAACCACTACACCACACTGGTTCTCACACCATGCTGGAATTTCACCGGGAAATGGTTATTAGAACAATTCCCATTCAGAGAAGACTTGTCTGAGTCTTCTGTAAAATAAAGTACAGTTGAATATCCCTTATCCAAAAGGATCAGAATTGTTTTGGATTTTTGAATACCTTGCATTTCTATATAAGAATATACTGCGATATATATTGGAGATGCAGCCCAAGTCTAAACATGACATTCATTTATGTTTCATATACGCCTTATACATAGCTTGAAAGGAATTTAATACACAATAATTTTGTGCATAAAATAAAATTTGTGTACACTGAATCAAAGCAAAGGTCTGACTGTAAAATTCACCCATATGGGAAATTTTGAGTTTTGGGATGTTTTGGAATTCTGCATAAGGGAATTCAAGCTGTATGCACAATGATATTCAATAAGGAGATAGTCCAACTTCATATAGGAAGCCAATTGTCTTTCCCACTCACCTGTACTGTATGTTGAATCAAACATAACTGAAATTGACAGATTGCCATTAGATTTATCTATTGCCCTCAGCAAAAATGTATTCAGAGATATATAAAAGACATAGGAATCCAGAGGAACCTTTGAGACTAATGGGGAAGAAATTTCTAGCAAAAGTTTTCTTGGTCTCCTTCCACTCCATCATACGTACTGTACATGGGACTCAGATATGCTTGTAAGTTGGCAGAGGGTACGATGGAAGACACAAGTTCTAATATTTTGTCACTTTTTTACTATTGGAAAAAAATTAAAAAGCACTAAACAATACAATTTCTTCATACTGAGAGGAGTTGCCTGTTATTAGTTTCAGGGTCTTTCTTTTTCAGTCAACACTCTGGAAATGAACAGCTCTTTCATCCTAGTCTTTTCCCTCCTAATGTCAAGAACTATCATCTGGTTTGACTTATGAACAGCAATTATTAAATTACAAAACACAGGCAACACTGGATGCAGTACATGAGCAACTGAATAATTCCTTAAAAATACAGTGGTGGGACTCTTAAAATAGTACACAAACATAAGAAGAGTTTGCACATGCAGTTAACCCTTTCTGAGAGGCAGCATGCAATATTGGTGCAGACGGTCAGTCTACAAGTGCAACGTAGTCCTCTCAACTTTTTATTGGTGAGGAACTATTCAGTTATTGCCCAACAAAGCCTTGGCACATACAGAACAATTATAGGATTCAGTGTAACTACACTGGCATATCTTCATGCTACACTAAAATATACAAGCTCTTGTCCAATGTCAGTTTTGGTAAGTTCTTTAGAGCAGGGGTCGGGAACCTTTTTAACTCAGAGAGCCATGAAAGCAAAATATTTGGAAATGTATTTCAGTGAGAGCCATATTATATATATATATATATATATATATAGAGAGAGAGAGAGAGAGAGAGAGAGAGAGAGAGAGAGAGAGACTTAATTCAACTAAATCTTGAGTATATACATACATACTATGAGAAAAGGATTCCCCCGGCAGAATGACGGGACACTTCAGACCTGGCTCTGCAAAAGGCATGCTCAGGACTCTGGAAAGGAAGAGGAGACAGAAGGAAAGAAAGAAAGAAAGAGGAAATAAAGGAGGGAGGGGAGAGGAAGAAAAAAGCAAGAGAGACAAGGAGGGGGAAAGAAAGAAGGAAATGGGAAGGAAAAAGGGTGGGGCAAAGAAAGGAAAGGGAGTGAGGAAAAAGTAAAATAATGAAGAGAAAAGAAGAAAAGAAAGAAGGGGACAGAGAGGGAAGTGAAAAGAAAGGAAGTAGAAGGAAAGGAAGACTTTGGGGGAAAGAATAGAAGAGGAAGGAGGAGGGAGGGAGAATAGAGGAAAGAAGGAAGGAGAGAGAGGGAGGGAAAAGGAAGGAGAGAAGGAAAGGGTGAAGGGGAGAAAGGAAGGAAGGAAGAAGGAAGGAAGAGGGAGAATGGAGGAAAGAAGGAAGGGGAGGGAGGGAGGGAGAAGGAAGGAGAGAAGGAAAGAATGGAAGAGGAAGGAATGAATGAAGAGGGAGGAAGGAAAGAAGGTAGGGAGAGGGAGGAAAAGGAATGAAAGAAAAAGAGGGGGAAAGGAAGAGGAAGGAAGGAAGGGGGAAGAGGGCGCGGGGCCAAGGCAGACCTTGGTGTCGACATCAGCGAGGCAGTCCCTCTGGAAGGCATCGAAGAGGCAGCAGCTCTTGAGCTGCCAGACGATGAGGGCGATGAGCTGGGCGTCCCCCGGGGGCAGCGAGGCTGGGCCCGTGGCGTCAGGGGCAGGCCTGCCTCCGCCGCCTCCCCCTGAGGTCCATGGCGGAGGACGAAGAAGAAGATGAGGATGAGGCGCCGCCGCCAGGCTCCAGCATCTCCGGCAAAGAGGGCACAAGGCCCCGAGAACAGCGGAGGATGAGGAAGAGGCGGCAATAGTGGCGCAGAAGCGGCAGTCACGGCACATTTGGGTCACTCCTCCCCGCTGCATGCTGGGAAACCGAGGCCTGGGCTGCTATGGAGAGCCAGATGCAATCATGAAAAGAGCGACATCTGGCTCCCGAGCCATAGTTTCCCTACCCTTGCTTTAGATGAACAATTTTCAGGTGAAGCTACGTAAATCATTCAAATGAATGACCAAGTCACTCTCTTCCTTATAAAGGTCTGTTGAGTGGTGAGTATCTTGCCATTGTTCCTTTTGTGTTAACTTTAACATGCTTTAACACTTAGCAGGCCAGCTGTGTGTATGTTTGCTCCAAACATACTCCAATGATGTTTTATGGAAATTATTTCTAAACAATAAGGAAATAAATGTACATAAGGCTGCAGTGTATCTCAGAATTCTCTGTGAAAGGTGTCCCTTTTAAAAGCATGGGAAACCAAAGCAAAGAATGAAATTATCTACTCGCCATTCCAAAGGCAACAAGAAAGACAGAAAAAGCAGCCCTATTATTGTTGCTCACTCTTCCCTTCCTTGGATAAGAAAGGTCACATCTGCTTAAAAATACATGCAATTACAAGAAAGATACCCATTCTGAGGGCTCACTGTCATCACAGAGTGAAGCAATGTATGTTTTACTGCTTTCGTAATATTGCCGTAACCCAAAATCCTTTCCATGCTCACTTCAGGATGGGAAGAGGAAGATAAAAAGAATGATTGCCTGAAAAATGATTAAGTTAAAAAGCTCCCCTCTTCTGCCACAATATGATTTGCTTCATGTCAGAAATGAAAACTAAATAAAACACAGTTTTTCCACCTGGCAGACTACATCACTCACCAGGAGAGATAGGGAAATTGATTGAGGCTGTCAGAACACAAATATGCTGTCGCAATTTTGTTAAAATATCAATAATTTAAAATCAGATGTGTTACACACCTGTAGTAACCCATTAACAATTAGGAGGTTCAGTCACTGCCACTATATATATTTCACATATATTTCTCTATTCTGACAATCAGTGGATGCTCTTTTTAAGAGGTAATTTTCTCAGATACTGTTGATATTATGCAAATGATTTCAGTGAGCAGTCCTTGTTACTATCTCACTTTAAATCATGTCAAATGGCGGAATAGCATCCCACTGTGCTATCAATCCCTGGCTAAGCTTACTACTCATCTCTTCCTTAGATTGTGGCTTTTTAAAGAAAACAAACAGCATTTCGCAGGATTGATAAAACAGCCAAGATACGTTAGAGATTTGTAATCTTACCAAGCATAAATGACTCTTGTACAAGTTAGGCAGACCTGAGCTTGAGAGGAAGCATGCTCAGTATCCGTCAGATGAAATAGAGTTCTTCTACAGTAACAGACTAAGGTAAAACAAAATTCACAAGACGTGTTTAAATTTAAACAAATCCTATTTTTCCAAAATCATCCAAAAGTTATTGAAATGCTGCATATTTCAAGTACAAATGCTTAGTGGAAAGGTCATTATTTGCCAATTCTCAATCCATTTGTCATTGGACTCATGTAATTTTTGAAACGTACAGAGACAATGGAAACGTAAGTAGAACTTTGTAATTGGCTCCACTCCTCCCAACCAAGCCTAGAAAAATATTAGACAGACATCCACATAGACCTGTATCCAGCAAGTAGTGACATCTTCAATTGTAATGGCCAAAAGGTACGTAGTCTCCACAAAAAAAGTCTGTTTCAAGTCCCATTAATCATGTAAATTCCACTTAAGTTCCTTCTGATGCTGTTTTAGATTGAAGACACACTTCTTCTGGAAACTCCAGCTTCTCAGAAATACTATCTTTCATAGGTAAATACTGAGCAATCTCATTAGGATCCGTGAAGAGCGGTGGAGGAACATGCTTAAAACCAAAAGAGAGAGGATTAAACAAGATAGAGCCAGGGGAAAAATGCTTCACCTTATTAAAAAAATAGTTACACTTACATTATTTTGAATTTCTTACCAATATTTCTATTTTCATTATATATTTCTGCTGTATATAATTAGCAGAACTGCTAAATTTTTCTTTTTAAATAAATCAGTAAATTCTCAGAAAAGGTAATGTTTCGCAGTGCTTGACCACACAATGCTTGATTTATTCTAGGAAGTTACAAAGTTGATATGAAAATAATTGATCATAATCAATCACAGTTGAAGAATTGATACCTTTAAACCTGATATTTTGCTTTCCCTGGAGGTATATTCTCGCAACATGTAGGTTTTGCTGGCCTAATAAGAAAGAGAACTGAAATGTAATTTCATACGGTGGTGCAAGATTTTACATGCAGTCACATTTTTCATTAATTGGATCTAATCATTTGGACTTAACACAGATTTAAACAATTGCCAGATCAATGCAGAGCACAGATTTCCTACATGCTTCAAATTTATATTCTGAACAGTCATCTGCTGTAGCAGACATTAAAGCCGGTCTGAGTCCCTCTATGGAGGTGAAAAGGTCGGGGTACAAAAATGTTAAATACATAAATTAAACACACCTTGCTATAATTTCTGGTGAAGATGCTACTCCCAACTACTTGACCAAAAAAAATCAATTGCACTCGGCCCTCAAGGTCTGCAAGTTTGGCTTTTGCTGATTTAATTAAAATATTCTCTCTAGAAATCTGTAGCTTCTCTATAGTCAACTTCCAGAAGAGTTCTAGAGATCCCTAGAGAAGTGTTTGTTGGGCAAAATACCCTTCCCATGAATGTATAGCAGAGTAACTTAGCAGCAGCAGTGTGAGCCAGCACCAGTAGACAAAAGTGATAAAAAGAACAAAACCACACAAACCAATGTGATCTTTTCCACAGGAGGCTTTTCTTTATAGCAAAATAATATAGTTGCACTATTTACAAAAACAAAGTTTCCATGACACAATAAAGTTATTTATATTTTTTCTTTGCTTCCACACTTTGCTCCCACACTTCTCATGCAGATAAACAACTTCGCTCTTACATAGCTTCCTCTCACACTGAAGTTACACAGGAGCTTCAAATAGTAGCTTTTTACACACAGCAGCCTTTACACACAATGGCTTTCAACCAGGGGCTTCTCTCACTGAAGCTTCTCACACCAGGCCTACCTCACACTGAGGCCTTCTCAAACTGAGGGTTGTCTGAGACTGAGGCCTTCTCAAACTGAGGGTTCTCTGAGACTGAGGCCTCTCTCACACTGAGGCCTTCTCAAACTGAGGGTTCTCTGAGACTGAGGCCTCTCTCACACTGAGGCCTTCTCAAACTGAGGGTTCTCTGAGACTGAGGCCTCTCTCACACTGAGGCCTTCTCAAACTGAGGGTTCTCTGGGGCTGAGGCCTCTCTCACACTGAGGCGAACTAACACTGAGGCCTTCTCATACTGAGGCCAACTCACAAACTGAGGCCCTTCTCCCACAAAGAACTCTCACAGACTTGGCTACAGGCACACCTGCTTATGTTGAACTGCAGCTTTTGCTGAGTCATTGCATCCATTTAACCCTTTCAGTGCTTGACTAACATTTTTGAAATTAAAAATACCTAGTAAAATTTTAATATTAAATCTCAGATTTTAAAATAGCCATATTTTTATTCATGTCTTTTTATGGGGCTCCACCCCACAACAAATGTGGAGAGCTGACTGTACTTCTAAATGTGTTGAATATTACACAGAGTATACAAGATAAAAGCAGCCAGCCAAGACAAATATAGCAATACTTAGGTCATGTTAACCTACTATTTATGGATGAAAACAGCTATTTTGCCTGTTTTAAAATATTATGATGTAAATACGACTATGATTCCAACATGAAGTAGACACACTCAATCCACTTGGCAAATCCATAGTCATGCAAGCTACCGATCCAATAGATCTACTCTAGTTGGAAATAAGAACTGGATTTAAGTATTGTTCTACTGCAGTATGGTGGAAGCAGAAAGTAAGGCCATTTTTAGTTGAAACCTGAGTAGCAGACATAATACAGGCCACTGCATATCTCCTCAGTAGGTTATAAAGAAAAGCCCTCCTGTAAGAAAAAAAAATGAAGGTGGATTTCCTAGCATTCCTTGAGTCTATGTAAACTAATTATGACAATATAGCTACCAATTTACACCTAATAAGAGTGTTACTTTATCACACCTGATAATAAGTATTAGCATTTGAAACTTCAAATCCAACCACTAATATTTTATCACTTTTTATGGCCAACACAATAAAATCTACATATTGAGATGTCCTTACCTCATGATAAAGCCTTGTATCATTCATCCTGATAAGGACACCATCAACTCGCAAGAAAAACCTCAATAGTACGAAGAAGCTTGAAGGCATTGCCCTCTGTCAAAAACAAAATAATTTGGACTTCCATGTTAATTGCAAATTTTATTCTAAAATCTAGATTAGAAACATGGCCACTGTCTTCCAACTTGCATTTGTCAACAGCATCTTCCTTGTAATTCATATTGAAATATTTATTTATATTTTATTTGTTTAGCTTCACGTAGAAATAAACCAACAGATATGACCAAGCTAATAGGGGAAATATATGGGCAAGGAAGTTTTGCCTGACTATTGAAGTCATTCTTAGTTCAGCTAAATTGTGACATAAAACACAACCACTTTTGATCCAGTGTATCTTTTGTTAACAACACGCACTTGCAAACTCCATATGGAATATTTTAGATGAAAATGAATTAGAGAAAAGTTCTAGGGATAATGTGGACTCTAAAAAGATAACTGAGTCTTAGAGCAGATCAAGCCTCAAGTTTTCTTAAATGCCAAATTGAGACTTTTGTGCTTTGGACATATCACAAGAAGTCATGACTCACTAGAAAAGACAGTAATGCTTAATAATGACAGAAAGCAGTAAAAAAAATATAGGAAGGTCATATGACATATGGATAGATTCAATCAAGGAACTGCAGCTCTGTTTGCAAAACCTGAGCAGGGCTTTAATGACAAGGGAGTCTTGCAAGTTTCTCACGCATAATTCTGCTATAAAGTCAACTTGATAGCAGTTAACAAGTCTGCAGTATACAGTTACAGCAGTTTTATAAAATAGGTAGTAACTATGATACAAGAAAACACACATTTTTTTGAAAGTAATGATGCTCACTAGGTCAAATTTAGATTTGTACAAGAGCAACGAAAATGTGCCTTTATAAGAGGTTAATACCAGTATCTTAAACAAGTTAAATAATATGCTGCCAGGAAATTCGTGGAGTTGCTATAAGTCAACAGATGAGTTGAAGGTGAATGTACACATAAACAAAGGGGGTTTCAATACAATGAGCTTCTCTTAGGCTTTCATGTAACACAAAACAAGGAAATAAAGGGGAAGCAAAGAGACTATAATTAATGGAATTCTTCAAAGGTGTCAAGGATGTTTATGCAATTGAACTCTGTTGTGCTGACTGAAAAACTATGATGGAAAACAAGAGTTTATTACCAGCATCACTATTATTTTTTAAAAATCCCAAACTATACATATTTCTACTATAGGATATACAAACAAAAGGATCAACTCACTATTTTTACACTCAGGCTTGAAACACCATGATCGTGAAGTTCATCTTCAAACAATAACACTTCTTCAAAAAACATAATCTGTTCCCTGGCTTTTAATTTTTCTGTGTCTATATGTTCTGTTGTGGGAGAAACCTAAAGGAGAAAAAAACGGAAGGTCAAAAGCTTTTAAAATGCTCAGCAATAATTTAAGATTCATAATTACAAGATATGCCGCCGCCAGCAAGGCAGAGATTAAAATATACCTTTAGTTTTAATGTATCACCTAGTAGAGTCCCTTTGTAATCCGTTGTATAGGTCCAATCATATGGCTTCACAACCTCCTTTGTGTGTTCAGGCTCAGACCTCAAGGAAACAGACAATTGTATAACATGTCAGATCCACAAATAAATACCTCTATAGAAGTTTCAAAAGTGTTGTGGATGTCCTAGATTTGTGGGTTTGTTTGTTGGTTTGATTTTTTGTTTGTTTGTTTTTAAAAGAGGATCAGCAGCAGTGGGTGAGAGAACAGGAGGCCAGCCCCCAGAAAGCCTCACGGACCCTACACTCAATGCTGATCCCTTCCTCAACCCCACGTGGTTTGTGCCGCCACCAACTCTCGCTGCTGGCTTGGTGTGGCTGATCACATGGCTTCTAGAATCTGGGCTGCTGCCTCCATCACCTTAATATCATGGATTTGTTTTGAAGAGAGTGGATCATGAAAGTAGTGACGGCTCAGAGAGCAGGAGGCATGTGGTTTGTTGGTACTGATTAGGGCTGCCAGGGAGGCAGGGCTTTAATGTTTTTCTTTCCTTCGCACAGGCTTTCGTCACCAGCAGATTCCAGCTCACAGTGGCTGGAAAATCTGGACTTCAGATCTGGGATCTAGCTTCTTTCTCTCTGTGCTGTTTCTGCCATTGGGAGTGAAGGCAGTAGCGGCAAGGGGACAGGGAGAGAGGAGAAATCCTTGTGTGCCAAGAGCATAAAGAAGCAGCAATGGAGAGGAGAAGCAAAGGAAAGCCACTATCTCTTGCTCCTGGTAAACAGGACTGCTTTTTGTCTCTCCATTCCCTCACTGCTGCCACTTCCACTCCCAATGGCACCAAGCAGCACAGAGAGAGGGAGGGAGAAGCTAGATCTTAAATCAGAGCCCAGGATTTCCATCCACTCCAAGCTGAAACCTGCAAGCAAAAAAAGCCTACTCCAAGTCCTGCTTCGCCTGCAGTCCAAGTGAAATCAAACAAAACACAGTCTGCCACAACTGCTTCCACTGTCCCCAATCCTGTCCTTTCAAAACAAACCCAGCGACACGAGCCCAAGGAGATAAAGCTTGGATTGTACTGAGTCAGTAGCAGTTGGCGGTAACCGCAAAAAAGGTGTGTGGTTGGGGAAGCAATGGCAGCATCAGGAGCAGGGTTGGGGAGATTTTCCAAGGCCTGGCCAGACTAGTTGGGCAGTAAGTGAAGTTGGGTTGAGGACTAAAAAAAAATACTTTCAAAAAATCAAGGCTCAAATGAAAGCAGGCATCTTAGAATGAAAAATACGACCCGTCCCCCAAATTAAAGCTCCATTTGGGTCTTACAATCAATGAAATGAGGTATTACAAATGGCAGAGAAGAATGTACTACCGTAACTTTTACACCCACAGTAGCAGCAGCAACTGTATTATTTATTGATGTCCTCTCTAGTCATTTTCTAGATTATCCAGTGAGACTGTATGGGCTAGGACAGGCATGGGCAAATTTCGGCCCTCCTTATGTTTTGGACTTCAACTCCCACAATTCCTACCAGCCGTTAGGAATTGTGGGAGTTGAAGTCCAAAACACTAGGAAGGCTGAAATTTGCCCATGCCTGGGCTAGAAGGCTTTTATTTCAATAGGGCCTGCTATTATCCATAGTTGTGAATAAGCACACAAAGTCCAGTAATGTATCTCCCATGTTATATTGTATTTTCTAATATGATGCTGAAGCTTCTTACCAATGGAATCTAACACACAACATTAACTTTCCACCAGATACTCAATTATGCCTTAAATTATGGTAGACATTCTATTATTACATACTTCATACTAAAATTAATGCCAACCACATAAACTGTTTGGTATCCATATTTATGGTTGTGGTGCAAGTTGTGATTGCTCAAAAAGATATAGAAATGACTACCAGATGTATGATAGAATGGGCTACATTTGGTTTAAGTCATAAACATTATTTGGCTTTTTAATACATGCTACTGAGTGGATTCACATAATGAATTTGACACAAAACTATGCAAGCAATTCATATGTAGACTTGCACTGTGAACTCAAAAACCATAAAGCTGAAGGGAACTAATGTACAAAACTAATACTCAGAGTTCGAAGAGACCTTATGGGCCATCCAGTCCAACCCTTGCCAAGAAGCAGGAAAATTGCGTAATTATTTAATGCAAGGGGAAAGAGCAGTCAACCTTACAACCCCCCCCCCCCCCACACACACACACACACACACACAAATTATAGGGTCAAATCACTTCTCGCTGTATCTTTTTTTATTATTTTATCTAATAAAGTATATGAGTGTATATTATTACCTGCTTTCTTGCCATTCATCTGCACAGGCAACTTTAACCATTCCGTGAGAGTTGTTTACACATCTTAAAGCATCAGTTGCATTGAACTCTATCCCGAAGAGCGATTCATGTTGAATCCTTAAGACATTGTCTCCAAACATCATTTCTGGAACACATGGCATGTGTAGTTCTTCAGCTAACCTGAACGAAAACAAGGAGGCGGTTTAATTTCTCAGTAGCAGCGGTTAGGAACTGTGGGAGTTGAAGTCCAAACACCCAGACGTGCCCAAGTTTGCCCATGCGTGTTGTAGAGTTGGTGGTGCTCCACCAGTTGTAATTTGATGAAGCACCAGAACTCTTGGTTAGACCACACCTGGAATATTGTGTCAAATTCTGGGCACCACAATTGAAGAGAGGTATTGACAAGCAGGAATGTGCCCAGAGGAAGGCGACTAAAATGATCAATTGTCTGGAGAACAAGCTCTATGAGGAGCAGCTTAAAGAGCTGGGCATGTTTAGCCTGAAGAAGAGAAGGCTGAGAGGAGACATGATGGCTATGTATAAATATGTGAGAGGAAGTCATAGGGAGGAGGGAGCAAGCTTGTTTTCTGCTGCCCTCGAGACTAGGACGCGGAACAATGGCTTCATACAGGAAAAGATATTCCACCTGAACATTACCTTGGGAAGTCTGACTTGGCCACGGTAGTCCACACTCTGGTTACATCCCGCATAGATTACTGCAACGCTCTCTATGTGGGGCTGCCTCTGAAGACTGCTCGGAAGCTTCAATTGGTCCAACGGTCAGCAGCCAGGTTGATAACAGGAGCGGCACTCAGGGAGCGCACAACTCCTCTCTTGCACCAGCTCCACTGGCTGCCAGTTTGCTACCGGGCACAATTCAAAGTGCTGGCGTTAGCCTTTAAAGCCCTAAACGGTTCTGGCCAAGCTTACCTGTCCGAACACCTCTCTCCCTATGAACCATCCAGGTGTTTAAGATCGTCTGGAGAGGCCCTGCTCTCGGTCCCACTTTCTTCGCAGACTCGACTGGCGGGGACGCGAGACCAGGCCTTCTCAGCGGTGGCCCCACAGCTATAGAACGCTTTACCTGGGGACATTCGATCAGCCTCCTCCCTCCTAACATTTCAAAAGAAAGTTAAGACCTGACTGTTTGAGCAGGCTTTTGCAGACGAAGTATAACTATCTAATTGTGATCATGGAACGATTTGACGATGCGATGGAAAATGATTTTAATGATGAGATGCTGGGAACTGTATTTTTTAAAAATTTTAATTGCAAATTGTGTATTGTTTTTATCTGTTAGTATTTAACTGTCTTTAATTGTATTTTATATTGTGGGCACGGGTTGCCACGTGTAAACCACCTCGAGTCGCATTCGGGCTGAGAGGGGCGATATAGAAATATAGTAAATAAGTAAATAAAAAAACATTAGGAAGAACTTCCTGGCTGTGAGAGAGCTGTTCAGCAGTGGAACTCTCTGTCCAGTTCTATTCCAGTCCAATGTGCTGCATTGTGCTATTGTGCAAAAGCCTGATCCCATATCCACAATTTTACTTTTTTCCTGAATGCTAGGAGGGATGGGATCAATGGTATTTCGCTTGGAAGCGCATTCCACAGGCGGGGGGGGAGCCACAGCCAAGAAGGCCCTGTCTCTGGTCCCCACCAGCTGCATTTGAGATGCTGGCGGGAGCGAGAGCAGGGCCTCCTCTGATCTTACAGTACGAGGTGGGACATAGAGGCAGGTGCATTCGGACGAGTAAGCTGGGCCAGAACCGTATAGAGCTTTATTTATTTATTTATTTAACATTTTTGTACCCCAACCTTCTCACCTCCATGGAGGGACTCAGACCGGCTTACAGCAAAATTCAATGCCATACAGATTTTAAACATCTTAAAACAGCATATAAAATAAAAATACTTAAAAACAGAGATACATAAAAACCACATTGACATTAAATCCACATTCAACTTGATCTATAAAAGTGGTCACCCATTTCAGATTGAAATCAATCTCAGCTTATTCTGGGAAGGCCTCGTTCCACATCCAAGTCTTCACCCGCCTCCGGAAGGACAACAGGGAGGGGACAGATCTAACATCGCTTGGGAGGGAGTTCCACAGCCGAGGGGCCACAACAGAGAAGGCCCTGTCTCTCGTCCCCACAAGTTGCGCTTGTGAAGATGGCAGGATCGAGAGCAGAATGTAATCTGTAATGGTGGAAGAAGTCACAGGTCCTTTTTGTCTTTATCAAGTCACAGGCACTGCAGCCTGACTTTCTTTGTGTTCAGCGGGATCGAGAGCAGGGCCTCTCCGGAGGATCTTAATGTCCTTGATGGTTCATAGGGGAGAATTCGTTCGGACAAGTAAACTGGGCAGGAACCGTATAGGGCAGGGGTGCTCATTAGGTAGCTCAGGAGCTACTAGTAGATCTTCAGCCCTCTTCCAGGTGATCTTCGGGCCTCACCAGCCTGATGGGGTGCTCCTGCCATGCGTGCGCACACCCTGCACACATGCACGCTCCTGCTGCAGGCTTCCGCTCTTGCGGTGCTTCTTTCACCTGTAGGGCTTTGCAAGAAGAAGGAAGCACGAGGCGGGGCCTCTGAAGGAAGGGCCCTGCCTCTCTCTCCTCCAGAAGCAGCTGTGCAGCCTCCGTTGCCAGCGAGACAGGCAGGGCGGAGCGTTCCCTCTGGATGCCCCGCCTCGTACTTTCTCCTTCCTGCAATGCCCCGCGGGCGGAAGAAGTGCTGCGCGAGCGGAAAACAGCAGCACGTGCAGTGCCAAGAGCGCACGGTGGCGGGAGCGCACGGCGGCGGGGGCAGGTAGATCTTTTGGACTTGGTTGCTTTAAGAGTAGCTTGCATGCTGAAAAAGTGTGAGCACCCCTAGTATAGGGTTTTGTAGGTTAAAACCAGCACTTTGAATTGTGCTCGGAAACTAATTGGCAGCCAGTGGAGCTGGCGCAACAAGGGAGCTCCTGTTAGTAACCTGGCTGCCGAGCGTTGGACTAATTGCGGTTTCCGAACAGTCTTCAGAGGCGACCCCACGCAGAGAGCGTTGCAGTAGTCTATTCGAGATGTGACCAGAGCATGGACTACCGTGGCCAAGTCAGACTTCCCAAGGTCAAAACCAGCACTTTGAATTGAGCTTCAAATTCAATGGCTTCAAACTACAAGACAGGAGATTCCACCTGAACATTAGGAAGAACTTGCTGGCTGTGAGAGAGCTGTTCCAAGTAAAGGTGGGGTGTTCTCCTCAAAAGTAAATGTAAGAAGGCAGGGAACGTTTTCGTAGTATGCAAGTTCAATTATTTATTCATAATCACACAAAATTAAAGTGGAATTAGAGTGGATATGCTGTATAAGTAGAAAAAGATCCAACTTCCAATCCCAAAATCCCAAAATAGTGTTCCAATAAATTGCGGATAATCCAAATGCGGGTATATAATCCGGGATAGAAAGGAACATTTAAACCGGCTCTTGCCCAGGCTTCGCGGTCCGGGTGTTTGGATACGCCAGTGGCTGCATCCACTATGATAACCAATTTATGATTTATGAATGAACCATGATCTACCGGACCAGTGGAATTGCTTTCTATATGTGGATATTTATTTATTTATTCATTTATTTATTATTGGGCTTCTATGCCGCCACTCCCGGGAGGCTCGGGGCGGCTCACAAGCGCCGGATAAAACGGAGTAAAACAACATATTTATTATTTATTTATTTTATTTATTAACTTCGATTTAGTATACCGCTCACTCCGGAGCTCAGAGCGGTTTACAAAGAAGCAAAAGCACCGTGAGTAATAACAATTAAGCAGTTAAACAGTTAAAAAGCACGTTACACATCAAGACAGTTAAAACCTATTAAAAGCACTAGCCCTCGGCAAAGGCTGGGGGGACGAGATAAAATCTGGGGGAGCCATAGGCGGCATGGCGAGCAATGTGGTTGGGTCAAGGACCGAACGCCTTTCTAAAGAGCCACGTCTTCAAGGCCTTGCGGAAGGGCAAAAGAGAGCGGATGGCGTGGATCTCCTCCGGGAGGCCGTTCCAGAGACTTGGGGCGGCTACCGAAAATGCCCTTTAAATTAACAATTTAAAGCATGGCAATAAAACACAATATGATAACAGCGAGGTTAAAAACCTGGTGTGTCGACACAACACCACAGGTGATGAATACAAACATGGCGGGCTATGCAACAGGCAAAACATACAGGTCAAAGGCCTGCTGGAATAAGTAGGTCTTGCAAGCCCGTCTAAAAGGAAGCAAGTCCTTGATGGCGCGCATTTCTGCGGGGAGGGCATTCCACAACGTGAGTGCAATGATGGAGAATGCCCTCCTACGGGTTGCTGTCAGTCTAACTAACTAACCAATTTTATTTTTTATGAGTCGCCCTCCACAAATGTGCTCCGGGCGACTTACACAGCTTGGCATTTACAATACTAAAATATTAAAATATTAAAATGTTAAAATATTGGAATAGATAGGTTCCAGGTCACTGATTGTCACTTATGCATATGCTCTTCTAAATAGCCATGTCTTAAGTGCCGCCAGAAATGAAGGCAGGTTGAGGATGGCTCTTTGGTCTGGCGGCAGAGAGTTCCACAGGACAGGGGCCACAATGGAGAAAGATCTCTGTCTCGTGGACTCCAAATGAGCCTCTCTCAGACCCGGGACACAGAGAAGGTTCCCGTAGGCTGGCCGTGGTGCTCTCGGATGGATAGGTGGTATCAGACGGTCTTTTAGGTATGTAGGACCCTGGCCCCGCAAGGCCTTAAGTGTCAGGGTCAGGGCCTTATAAAGGATTCTGTACTCGACCGGCAGACTTCGCAGAAGGGACATCTAAGAGGTTGGTACCTTCCGACCGCAGTGATCTCGTAGGGCAATATGGGGAGAGACGGTCCCTCAGATACGCTGTCCCCAGGCCGTGCAAGGCCTTAAAGCTGAGAACCAACACTTATATATAATATCAATATATATATTAATATCTTTATCTTTCGGGTCCAGATGAAGCCTCATTAGGCAAAACGGCGAGGCCTTACTTTGTCCGTCGACCCGCACCCTTCCTTTCTATCCCGGATTGTATACCCGCATTTGGGTTATCCGCAATTTATTGGAACACTATTTTGGGATTGGAAGTTGGATCTTTTTCTACTTCTACAGCATATCCACTCTAATTCCACTTTAATTTTGTGTGATTATGAATAAATAATTGAACTTGCATACTACGAAAACGTTCCCTGCCTTCTTACATTTACTTTTGAGGAGAACACCCCACCTTTACTTGGAAACAGCTCTCTCACAGCCAGCAAGTTCTTCCTAATGTTCAGGTGGAATCTCCTGCAGACGACACAAAATTGTTCAGGGTAGTTAAAAATGAAACTGACTGTAAAGAGCTCCAGAAAGATCTCTCGAAATTGAGTGAATGGGCAACAAAGTGGCAAATGCATTTTAACCTAAACAAGTGTAAAGTCATGCACATCGGGGCAAAGAACCCCAAATACACTTATAAACTGATGGGGTCAAAGCTTTCTGAGACAAACCAGGAAAGGGATCTTGGGGTCTTGGTGGACAGCTCAATGAAGATGTCAACCCAGTGCACTGCAGCAGTGAAAAAAGCAAATTCTATGCTTGGCATGATCAGAAAGGGAATCGAAAATAGGTCGGCAAATGTTGTATTACCTCTCTACAAATCGATGGTAAGGCCACATCTGGAGTACTGTGTACAATTCTGGTCTCCGCACCTTAAGAAGGATATAACGGAACTGGAAAAGGTACAAAGAAGGGCGACAAAAATGATCCAAGGGATGGAGCAGCTCCCTTACGAAATCAGGTTGCAACGCCTTGGTCTTTTCAGCCTTGAAAGACGGCGTTTAAGAGGTGACTTGATCGAAGTGTATAAAATCATGCACGGGATAGAAAAGGTGAATAAAGAAAAACTATTTTTTTGTCACAAAACACTAGGACTAGGGGCACTCCTGAAGCTCCAAGGTAGGAAAATTAGGACTAATAAAGGAAATATTTCTTCACCCAGAGGGTCATTGGGTTATGGAACTCACTTCCAGAGGAGGTTGTGACAGCTGTCAGCCTGGACAGCTTCAAGGCAGGATTAGACAGATTCATGGATACCAAGGGAATCAGTAGCTACTGAAATGGACATCCAAGTGCCACCTCTGTGTTGATGGAGGCAGGCAGGATTTCCCCGGGTACTGGTTGTGGGGGGTCGGGAGCAGGTGAGGGTTTTGCCCTCCTTTCTGCTAGAGATCCCCGTGTACAACTAGTGGGCCACTGTGTGATACAGAATGCTGGACTAGATGGGCTGAGGCCCGATTCAGCATGGCTCTTCTTATGTTTTTATGTTCTTATGTCCTGTCTTGTAGTTTGAAGCCATTGAATTTGAAGCTCAATTCAAAGTGCTGGTTTTGACCTTGGGAAGTCTGACTTGGCCACGGTAGTCCATGCTCTGGTCACATCTCGAATAGACTACTGCAACGCTCTCTGCGTGGGGTCGCCCCTGAAGACTGTTTGGAAACCGCAATTAGTCCAAGGCTCGGCAGCCAGGTGACTAACAGGAGCGGGGCACAGGGAACGTACAACCCCCTTGTTGCGCCAGCTCCACTGGCTGCCAATTAGTTTCCGAGCACAATTCAAAGTTCACAATTTACTGTGAGAGAGCTGTTCAGCAGTGGAACTCTCTGCCCCTTGAGTGTGGTGGAGGCTCCTTCTTTGGAGGCTTTGAAACAGAGGCTGGGTGGCCATCTGTCGGGGGGTGCTCTGAATGCAAATTTCCCTGCTTCTTGGGCTGGCTGGCCCATGGGAAGGCGAAAGACCTTGCGAAGCGGGCCCCCCACTCCCTCACACACACACCTTTCGGCCTCGGAGGACTTGATAATGTGCGTCCGGGCTGCCGTCAGCTTCCAAGGCCCGAAGGCGAAGTCGCGCCGGCTGCTCTTGAAGACAGGCATCATGGTGGCGGCGGCAGGAGTGAGGAGAGGGGCTCCCTGAGAAGAGCCTCGCCCGGAAGACAGCCCCGACTGACTTCCCCCCTCAGCAGCACCGCCACCGGAAGCAAACAGGTGACGTCATTCCGCTTCCTCGCCCACCACTACCACCTCATGAGCGGCAGCAGAGAGACTTCCTGCACTCGTTGGTAGGAGCCTCTCTTAAGTCCTCCAATGTGGCTCTATGGCAGGTAGGGGCAAGCTTGGGCCCTCCAGGTGCTTTGGGCTTCACCTCCCACCATTCCTAACAGCCTCAGGCCCCTTCCTTTGGAAGGGGCCTGAGGCTGTTAGGAATGGTGGGAGGTGAAGCCCAAAGCACCTGGAGGGCCCAAGCTTGCCCCTACCTGCTGTATTGACCTGATATTCATTTTAAATGAATGAAGACAAAGCTTTACTGAATTACAACTAAATTTACTGTAAACATGGATTGTAATTTATTTATTTTTTATGTAGCGTGTTATTGGGGCAGTTGTTCTAGTTGCTTGTGTTCTGACTTGACCACGGTGGCCCACGCCTTAGTTGCCTCCAGGCTGGACTACTGCAATGCAGTCTATGTGGGGCTTCCCTTGAAGACGGCCCAGAAACTTCCATTGGTCCAACGCGCGGCAGCCAGACTTCTAACCGGGGCGAATTACAGGGAGCGGTCAACCCCGCTGTTGAAGGAGCTCCATTGGCTGCCGTTCATTTTCCGGTCCCAATTCAAGGTGAAGGTCATCTATTATATAAATGGGTTCACGTCATGTGATGTATACCTCAAACAAAGAAACCATACAACGCAGAAACACAATACTTGCCAACAGAAATAGGCCTCAAGCAAGGTACGTTTGTAGCAAAGAACCTTTCCCCCAAAAAACCTAAAAGGCCCCCAAAACAACGAGTAAAAATAAAACTACATTTACCAGCATCCTCCGGGGCAGCCAAAGACTCACCCAGCCTCTACATTCTGAACAACATGATTGCAACGCCTTGGTCTTCTCAGCCTTGAAAGACGGCGTTTAAGAGGTGACTTGATCGAAGTGTATAAAATCATGCATGGGATAGAAAAGGTGAATAAAGAAAAACTATTTTCTTTGTCACAAAACACTAGGACTAGAGGCACTCCTGAAGCTCAAGGTAGGAAAATTAGGACTAATAAAGGGAAATATTTCTTCACCCAGAGGGTAATTGGGTTATGGAACTCACTTCCAGAGGAGGTTGTGACAGCTGTCAGCCTGGACAGCTTCAAGGCAGGATTGGACAGATTCATGGAGACCAAGGGAATCAGTAGTTACTGAAAAGGACATCCAAGTGCCACCTCGGAGTTGGTTGAGGTAGGCAGGATTTCCCTGGGTACTGGTTGTGGGGGGTCGGGAGCAGGTCAGGGTTTTGCCCTCCCTTCTGCTCGAGATCCCCGTGTACAACTGGTGGGCCACTGTGTGATACAGAATGCTGGACTAGATGGGCTGAGGTCCGATTCAGCATGGCTCTTCTTATGTTCTTATGTTCTTATGGCTGCCAATAAGGGCGGATTTGCATAACTGCTGTAACCATAGCAACGCTGGCAAGAGCCATCCAAGGCTAGGATAGAATGCTGAGAGATTTCAGTTGGTGTTTGAGGGTTAAACTGCCAAAACCAAACTCTGAGGGAGCAATTCTCCAGCAAATTCCTACCCACACAACACAACTTCCAATCACAACCCATCCCACCAACCTTACGGGACCCCGTACACACAACACCTACAAACACCACAAACAAAAACCATTCCTTCCTTCCACACAGACATAAACTGACTCAAAAGACAAGCCATGCCTTATAAAAATAACAGCATCGGACGACACACAGCGCTACATACATCAAACAAAAAAGGGCAGAACAAACGCCAGAACAAAAACACACTGCGCAGCAGAGACACAGACAACAGACAAACACTACAAATCTGTGGCATAGACCTTGACACGGAATGCTTCTCCCACGGACAACTCTATGTAGCTTGCTCCAGAGTTGGGAAACCACAGAACCTCTACATCAACACAGCCAACGGAAAGACAAAAAACATTGTATATCCACAAGCTCTGCAGAATGCCAGGAACACCACACACCGACAACTCCACAGGACTTCAACATCCCACCCACCAGAACAACCCACAACGACACAGCCATGACCCCACCAAGTAACATCATTTCCAACCCTTACATACTCAGACTTTCTCGCATCTCCTAAATAGGGCACAGCAACGCGTGCCGGGTACAGCTAGTCACTTATAAAGCCCTAAACGGTTCAGGACCCTCCTACCTTCATGATCGCCTCTCCTACCACTAACTAACTAACTTTATTTCTTATGAGTCGCCCTCCACCAAAGGTGCTCTGGGCGACTTACACAGTTAAAATAAACAGGTTACACAGTCACCACTTGTTACTAACAATCATAGGCTCTTCTGAAGAGCCATGTCTTAAGTGCCCCTAAAAATGTATGTAGATCAGGAGTGGCTCTTTGGTCTGGCGGCAGGGAGTTCCACAAGATTGGGGCTGCGATTGAGAAGGATCTCTGTCTCGTGGACTCCAAACAAACCTCTCTAGGGCCAGGGACATAGAGGAGATTCTCATGAGCTGACCGTGGCAGTCTCTGGTGGTGGAGTGGCATTAAACGGTCTCTTAGATATGAAGGACCCTGACCTCGAAAGGCCTTGAATGCTAGGACCAGGGTCTTGTAGAGGACTCTGTGTTCAACCGGCAGCCAATGTAAGCGCTGCAGAGACAGTGTTATATGGCACCTCATTGATGTTTTTGTGAGGAGTCTAGCAGCTGCATTTTGCACAATTTGGATCTTGCGAATTGCTGCTCTAGGTAAGCCCACATACAAAGCATTGCAGTAATCCAGCCAGTGCCTGTTGGTAAATAAGGCGCCAACTGCCTTGCTTGGCATAGATCAGGAGTGCTCACACTTTTTCAGCATGCGAGCTACTCTTAAAGCAACCAAGTCCCAAAGATCTACCTGCCCCCGCCACCGTGCGCTCCTGCACGCTCCTGCCGCCGCGTGCTCTTGCCACCGTGCGTGCTCTTGCTGCTGTTTTCCGCCCGCGCAGCCCTTCTTCCACCTGCGGGGCATTGCAGGAAGGAGAAAGCACAAGGCAGGGCATCCAGAGGGAGCGTTGCCAGCGGAGCGCTCCCTCTGGATGCCCCGCCCTGCCTGTCTCACCAGCAACGGAGGCTACACAGCTGCTTCTGGATGAGAGAGAGGCAGGGCGCTCCCTCCAGAGGCCCCGCCTCGTGCTTCCTTCTTCCTGCAATGCCCCGCAGGTGAAAGAAGCACCGCAAGGTCGGAAGCCAGAAGCAGGAGCATGCATGCGCGCAAGGTGTGCGCGCACATGGCAGGAGCGCCCCATCTGGCTGGTGAGGCCCGAAGATCACCTGGAAGAGGGCCGAAGATCTACTAGTAGCTCCCGAGCTACCTAATGAGCACCCCTGGCGTAGATGAAAGAAGGCCCTTTTACTAGTGGAGGCAATCTGGGCTTCCATCGTCATTTTGGAGTCCAGGATAACACCGAGACTCTTCACAGTGGGGGATGGAGCTAACGGTTCCCTTTCAAAAGATGGTAATGGACCAACCAATTCTGATGGGTGGCCAGGCCACAAGATTTCAGGCCACAAACCTGCACAATCTATTATTATTATTATTATGATTAACTTTATTTATACCCCGCTCCCATCTCCCCAAGGGGACCCATGGCGGCTTACATGGGGCCAAGCCCAACAACACATGATAACAACACAAAGAAATTATAAAAACAATACAATCAATGAAACTCAAACACAAGAAATAACAGACAATTTAAAACCATTTCAAGCGGGCCAAGTGTGAATGTTAATTTTTTTTAAATAAACGCTGGGTGCAAACACAGGCTGAACTCCAACAAAAATCCACATTATTTGATTTGAACTGGATTGTTTTAGGCCCCTTCTACACTGTCCTTATATTCCAGGATCTGGTCCCAGATTATCTTTTTATCCCAGATTACATAACAGTGGAGACTCATATAATCCAATTCAAAGAACAAATCCTGGGATCAAATCCTGGGATATAAGGACAGTGTAGAAGGGGCCTTAGGGGCCTTCCACACAGCCATAACCCAGAATTATCAAGGCAGAAAATCCCACAATATCTGTTTTGAACTAGGTTATCTGAGTCCACACACTGATAATGTGGGATTTTCTGCCTCAATATATTCTCAATACAGGGCTTTGTGGAAGGGCCCTGGGTGATCTGAGTCCATACTGCCATATATTACAGTTCAAAACAGATAATGTGGGAATTTATTCAGCTGTGTGGAAGGGGCCTTAGTCTACACAGCCATATAGTCCAGTTAAAAAGAGATAATGTAGATTTTATATAGCAGTATAGAAAGGGCCTTTGTGGCTTGATCTACACTGCCATTAAAAAAAATCCAGAATAATTCTTGCCAGAAAGACCCTGGGATAGGGTCACCATCACTTGGAGTCATCTGAAGCCACATAACACACACATCTAAAGTGTTGGACCCAATCTCCCATATTGGTTCAGCTTTTCACTATTCAGCTGCAGTGTGTTCATTGTTCTGTGCATTTTCTAACCAACTGTGTAGTGGATAACTAGGTCCGCTGATAAATGGATCCATGCTGGGCTACTGCAAGCTAAACCAAATGGGTCAGAACAGAGAAATGCTCACCAGATTGAAAATACGCCTCAGAGGTTTATTCAGTTTGAAAGGGATACAAGCAGCAGAAGGTTCAATGTTTACAAGCATAAAATATACAGAGAAAGCAAGACACACAGTTAATTATTCAAAACTTCTGCTCCTTCCCTGATTGGCTGAGATCTGAGACCTGAATGGCTAAAGGTGCCACTGGCGTTGCTCCCTTCAGGTGGGGATTCCCTTTCACGGGAGATGACAACTCGGGGTTGGCCAGCCGAGGAGCCAATCAGCTGATGGGGCGTCCCTGGGAGGGGACGTCATTTGTGAAGACAATGTTTAAAAAATGATAATGAGCTCTTGATTAGCTAAACAGTCCAGTTCCGTGTTTGACAAAGATAGGGGTCAAAGGTTGGGCTGTCGGTCAATAAGTTTAACAAATATACATACTCTAAATAAGAACATAAGAACATAAGAAGAGCCATGCTGAATCGGGCCTCAGCCCATCTAGTCCAGCATTCTGTGTCACACAGTGGCCCACTAGTTGTACACAGGGATCTCTAGCAGAAAGGAGGGCAAAACCCTCACCTGCTCCCGACCCCCACAACCAGTACCCGGGGAAAATCCTGCCTGCCTCCATCAACACAGAGGTGGCACTTGGATGTCCATTTCAGTAACTACTGATTCCCTTGGTATCCATGAATCTGTCTAATCCTGCTTTGAAGCTGTCCAGGCTGACAGCTGTCACAACCTCCTCTGGAAGTGAGTTCCATAACCCAATGACCCTCTGGGTGGAGAAATATTTCCCTTTATTAGTCCTAACTTTCCTACCTTGGAGCTTTAGGGAGTGCCCCCTAGTCCTAGTGTTGTGTGACAGAGAAAATATTTTTTCTCTATTCACCTTTTCTATCCCATGCATGATTTTATACACTTCGACCAAGTCACCTCTTAAACGCCGTCTTTCAAGGCTGAAAAGACCAAGGCGTTGCAACCTGTTTTCGTAAGGGAGCTGCTCCATCCCTTGGATCATTCTTGTTGCCCTTTTCTGTACCTTTTCCAGTTCCGTTATATCCTTCTTGAGGTGCGGTGACCAGAATTGTACACAGTACTCCAGATGTGGCCTCACCATAGATTTGTAGAGAGTAATACAACATTTGACGACCTATTTTCGATTCCCTTCCTGATCATGCCAAGCATAGAATTTGCTTTTTTTACTGCTGCTGCGCACTGGGTTGACATCTTCATTGAGCTGTCCACCAAAACCCCAAGATCCCTTTCCTGGTTTGTCTCAGAAAGCTTTGACCCCATCAATTGGAATCATCTGTTTCCATGGTCAGCAATCTCTCAGCCTCAAGTGGACCATTTAATCAGACAAATATCTCCTGGCTTATCTGGGCTAACATGGGAAACTATCTCTGAACAATTTATTATGGTGATTGCTTGTCTGGGAAACAGCCAGAGAGATTTGCCCAACCTTCCTATTTTGGGAAATGCCTCATCGGGGTTATATAGAGATGATTGGCTACATCTTGCCACATTTTATTTAAAATATACACATTCTGTATAAAAGAAATTGATATAGTATACAGAAAGAGATACAATTTACACAGATAGTCAGGATAAAGTAGATACAATTTATTAAAGTGTTGGAACAATAAAGTCTACGTGAGGGTGAAGCTTCTGCCAGTCCGTTCCTGATCTCCACTGCTTCACATCAGGAAACGTTAGAAGAAGTTTTTAAAAAATTCGGAACCATTGATAAACTATAAATCGTTTTGGGGGGAGTCATTGTGGCTCGACAACAACTGTACACTTTTTTTAAAAAAGATCTTCCCCAATACAATCTTTGTTCTGCCTTTCTAATACATCATTTAATCTAAACAAAGAGTGAAATGTTTAAAGTTAGCTATATAGATTGTGTAACTGGGATTAAGGAGAGGAAAGCATTAAATGTTCAAACTAGTTAATTCTTTATTTATTTATTTATTTATTTCCATCATTTCTACCCTGCTCTTCTCTACCCCCGAAGGGGGACTCAGAGCGGCACAACAAAAAGGCAACGCTTCGATGCCGATACACAATAAATACAATATAAAACCATAAACATTTAGCATAAAATACCATTAACATTAACACATAATATACATACATTTCAGTTAAAATCAGTACTTTGTCCAAGACAGGCATGTAGCCAGGGGAAGGGCTAAGGGGGCTTCGCCCCCCCCCCCACGAAATTCTCAGGGTGGTCCGCGAGAAGGCCTTACTGGTACATTATTTAAACTGTTATGTTTATTCATATCATGATCTGATCACCATGCTCATTATATCCCACATTCATGGGGTTATTGGGATAACAATACAAAAGGTTTGCTAGGGTAGACCCTCTTCCACCCAGTCTCAGCCCCCCGAACCGAACTCACCCCCCGAATCAAAATCCTGGCTACGGCCCTGGTCCAAGACATAAGTATTGATCCATATCCATCAACTTGCCATTACAGTTCCACTCCAAAGTGCTGCATTGTGCTAATGTGCAAACGCCTGGTCCCACAGCCATGATTTCACTTTTTTCCTGAATGCCAGGAGGGATGGGGTTGATTGTATGTCGCTCGGAAGCACATTCCACAGACAGGTAGCCACCACTGAGAAGGCCCTTTCTCTTGTCCCCACCAACCGTGTTTGAGAAGTTGGCGGGAGCGAGAGCAGAGCCTCCCCGGATGATCTTAATTTACAAGGTGAGACATAGTGGCAGATGTGTTCGGACAAGTAAGCTGGGCCAGAACCGTATAGAGCTTTAAAGGTCAAAACCAGCACTTTAAATTGAGCTTGGAATTGGACTGGCAGCCAGTGGTGCTGACACAACAGGGGGGTGGTATGCTCCCTGTATGTAGCTGCAGTTAGTAATCTGGCTGCTGCCCATTGGACTAGCTGCAATTTCTGAACTGTCTTCAAAGGCAGCCCCACGTAGAGTGCGTTGCAGTAATCTATTCGGGATGTGACCAGAGCGTGGATGATCGTAACCTTTTCATCTCTAAAGGTTTGTAGATGAAACCAAGCAAAATGATTAAAAAATCTATTGTTAGCACCCAGTACAGCAGGCTTTTGAGCCAATAATAATTTGGTTGTAAATTCCATGATTCAATGGGTTAGTTCTAAGTTGTGGTAACAAAAGGAGGTATGCCAAAATGCCTGGCTTTTAGCTGTACTTTCTTTGCCAGTGATCTGACCTCTTTTACATGCATAATAATAATCCACATTTCCTTTACAACAGGGCTGTCCAACATGGCCCCCGAGCCCCTTCCCTATGGCCCCCTAACTTATTTTAATAAAATACTAATAAAAAATAAAATAATTTTTTTTTAAAAAACCTACTTCCGGGTTTAGGCAAGCATCGCGAGACTACGCCAGCCACAGACGGGATTTCGAGGGAGGTCAAAATCCCGTCTGTGGCTGCGTAGTCTCGTGATAGCTGCCGAAATCTCGGGTCCCGCGGGATTTGCGGCCGGCCTGAGCGCTCGCCTCCTCCTCCCTCGCGGCTGCTTCCAGGCCAGCCCCCATTCCCTCAGAGAGAGGGAGGAGGGGAGTGAGGCAGGGAAAGCCCCTCCTGGCTCCGTCCTCCTTCTGTGGAGGGCTCTCGCTTCTCGCCCCGCGGATGGGAGAGCCGCCGCCCGGCCTGAGCTTGGCATCGGCTCCAGCAGGGCTCTTCGGGGACGGCGGCGGCGTTTGTGCTTCGGCCCTGTGGCGGGGCTCCCGCAGTATGGGTAAGGAAGGGCCTGGCTCGAATCAATCAATCTAAAAACAGTGGGATGTTGGGTGGGGGGGGGAGGGGTCCCTCAGCAGCGGTTTCCTTGGCGACGCTTCCTTCCCCTCCTCTGCGCCCCTCCCCCGTGTTGTGCTGCCTTCCCCCGCGTGCAGGGCGCAATGTGGCTTCCTTTGCGCCTGCTCCCGCGGCTTGTTTTCCCTTCAGGAAGGGAGGGAGCTCTTTGGGCCTCCTCCACCCGCCTCTGGGAAAGGAGGCCCCATCAAGCTCTGTGACGGCATTGAGGTGTTTGGGGTTTTTTTTTGGTGTGTCCCAATTTGAGTGTGGACTCAAATAACTCAAAGGTATTAGGAAACATTCCCCCAAATCCACCAGTGTTCCCATTTGGGTATATTGAGTATTCATGCCAAGTTTGGTCCAGATCCATCATTATTTGAGTCCACAGTGCTCTCTGGGTGGAGGTGAACTACAACTCCACAACTCAAGGTGAATTGTGGAGTTGTAGTCCCCTGGTCAAAGTGGTCCCCTGGTCAAGTGGTCCCTGATCAAAGCGGTCCCTGGTCAAGTGGTCCCTGATCAAAGTAGTCCCTGGTCAAAGTGGTCCCTGGTCAAAGTGGTCCCCTGGTCAAGTGGTCCCTGATCAAAGTGGTCCCTGGTCAAGTGGTCCCTGATCAAAGTGGTCCCTGGTCAAGTGGTTCCTGATCAAAGTGGTCCCTGGTCAAAGTGGTCCCTGGTCAAGTGGTCCCTGATCAAAGTGGTCCCTGGTCAAAGTGGTCCCTGATCAAAGTGGTCCCTGGTCAAAGTGGTCCCCTGGTCAAGTGGTCCCTGATCAAAGTGGTCCCTGGTCAAAGTGGTCCCTGGTCAAGCGGTCCCTAGCAAAGTGGTCCCTGATCAAAGTGGTCCCTAGTCAAGTAGTCCCTGATCAAAGTGGTCCCTGATCAAAGTGGTCCCTGGTCAAGTGGTCCCTGATCAAAGTGGTCCCTGGTCAAAGTGGTCCCTGGTCAAGTGGTCCCTGATCAAAGTGGTCCCTGGTCAAAGTGGTCCCTGGTCAAAGTGGTCCCTGATCAAGTGGTCCCTGGTCAAAATGGTCCCTGGTCAAAGTGGTCCCTGGTCAAAGTGGTCCTGGTCAAAGTGGTCCTGGTCAAGTGGTCCCTGGTCAAAGTGGTCCCTGGTCAAGTCGTCCCCGGTCAAAATGGTCCCTGGTCAAAGTGGTCCCTGGTCAAAGTGGTCCCTGGTCAAGTGGTCCCTGATCAAAGTGGTCCCTGGTCAAGTGGTCCCTGATCAAAGTGGTCCCTGGTCAAGTAGTCCCTGGTCAAAGTGGTCCCCTGGTCAAGTGGTCCCTGATCAAAGTGGTCCCTGGTCAAGTGGTCCCTGGTCAAGTGGTCCCTGGTCAAGTGGTCCCTGATCAAAGTGGTCCCTGGTCAAAGTGGTCCCTGATCAAAGTGGTCCCTGGTCAAAGTGGTCCCCTGGTCAAGTGGTCCCTGATCAAAGTGGTCCCTGGTCAAGTGGTCCCTGATCAAAGTGGTCCCTGATCAAAGTGGTCCCTGGTCAAGTGGTCCCTGATCAAAAGTGGTCCCTGGTCAAGTGGTCCCTGGTCAAGTGGTCCCTGGTCAAAGTGGTCCCTGGTCAAGTGGTCCCTGGTCTAAATGGTCCCTGGTCAAAGTGGTCCCTGGTCAAAGTGGTCCTGGTCAAAGTGGTCCTGGTCAAGTCGTCCCCGGTCAAAGTGGTCCCTGGTCAAAGTGGTCCCTGGTCAAGGGGTCCCTGATCAAAGTGGTCCCTGGTCAAGTGGTCCCTGATCAAAGTGGTCCCTGGTCAAGTAGTCCCTGGTCAAAGTGGTCCCTGGTCAAGTGGTCCCTGGTCAAAGTGGTCCCTGGTCAAGTAGTCCCTGGTCAAAGTGGTCCCTGGTCAAGTGGTCCCTGATCAAAGTGGTCCCTGGTCAAGTGGTCCCTGGTCAAGTGGTCCCTGGTCAAGTGGTCCCTGATCAAAGTGGTCCCTGGTCAAGTGGTCCCTGATCAAAGTGGTCCCTGGTCAAGTAGTCCCTGGTCAAAGTGGTCCCCTGGTCAAGTGGTCCCTGATCAAAGTGGTCCCTGGTCAAGTGGTCCCTGTTCAAAGTGGTCCCTGGTCAAGTGGTCCCCTGGTCAAGTGGTCCCTGTTCAAAGTGGTCCCTGGTCAAAGTGGTCCCTGGTCAAAGTGGTCCCTGGTCAAAGTGGTCCCTGGTCAAAGTGGTCCCTGATCAAAGTGGTCCCTGGTCAAGTGGTCCCTGGTCAAAGTGGTCCCTGGTCAAAGTGGTCCCTGGTCAAGTGGTCCCTGATCAAAGTGGTCCCTGATCAAAGTGGTCCCTGGTCAAGTGGTCCCTGATCAAAGTGGTCCCTGGTCAAGTGGTCCCTGGTCAAAGTGGTCCCTGGTCAAGTGGTCCCTGGTCAAAAACAAGGTTGGGAAGCACTGGTGTAGATTAACCCTCAGCCATTTATGTGGACAATTCTGGAATTCCAGGTAAGGGATGCTCAACATATAATGCAGGGGTTTTTCTCATTCTGGAACCACCCAGGTGGCAGGAAACTCTGCCAAAGGGGATGGAAAGGGAAGTTTGTTGCTTTCCGTCCTGGAAAGTCTGCTCCTGGCCCTGGACTGGCGGGCTGCCCTTGAGTGCCAAGCGCTGCCTCCAGCCCTGCCCTCCAAAGGCCGAGAGAGGAAGGAGCTGGCCTTGGGGAAGAGCAGATGCTGTGCCCCCGAAATGAAGCCGAGCCAGAGAGTGAGGTGGGGAGTGAGAAATGGGCCAGGAATGCCGGGCGGGGGAGGAAAGGCTCGCTTTCCAATTGGCGGCCGGCTTTGCCCTGCAAGGAGGGGAGGCATGGGAAGAGGCCCAAAGTTGAGCGGGGAGAAGGAGGGAGAGGAGAACAAAGGAGCGGAGGAGGGGGAAGGGGCGGCGCCGGGGGAGCTCCGTGGGCGGCGCCGCTGCTGCTGGGGGGTCCCGCCCGGGAAGAGACCCCGCCGCTTCCGCAGCAGAGCAGCCCTGGGACACACGGTGAGTGAGTGGCCTCGCGCGGCGCCCAAGGGGGGAGCTGCACCCGGGGAAGGGCTCGCCCAGAAGGGAGCGCCATGGCCCTCCTCGGGAGTGGAGACTCGCGCCAAGAGGGGGAGGGCCTCCCTTTTCGGGAAGGAAGGAAGGAGAAGGGGCGGCCTGGGTTGGAGAGGAGGAAGGAGAGAGGGAAGAGAGAGAAAGAGAGAGAAGGAAGGGATAGAGAGAAAGAAAGAGAAGTTGGGAAGATAGGGAAGGGAGAGAAAGAGAAGAAAGGAAGGGAGAGAGAGAGAAAGAAAGAAGGGAGGCAGATAAGAGAGAAAGGGGAGAGAAAGGAGGGAGAGAGAAAGGGAAAGGGGAGAAGGAGGGAGGGAAGAGAGAGAGAGAAGAGAGAAAGAAGGGAGAGAGAAAGAAAGGGGGAAGACAGGAAGGGGGAGAGAAAGGGAAGAGAGAGAAGGAAAGAAAGACAAGGGAGGAAGATAGAGAAGGATGGGAAAGAAAGAGAGGAAGCTAGAGAGTAAGGAAGGGGGAGAAACAGAAGGGAGAAACAAAGTAAGAAAGAAAGAGAAGGGAGGAAGAGAGGAGGAAGAAAGAGAAGAGAGGAAGAATGGAGAAAGAGAGGAAGAGAGGAAGATAGGAAGGAGGGAGAGAAAGGGAAGGGAGAGAAGGAAAGAAAGAAGGGAGGAAGATAGAGAAGGGTGGGAAAGAAAGAGAGGAAGATAGAGAGTAAGAAAGGGAGAGAAACAGAAGGGACAAACAAAGTAAGAAAGAAAGAGAAGGGAGGAAGAGAGGAGGAAGAAAGAGAAGAGAGGAAGAATGGAGAAAGAGAGGAAGAGAGGAAGGAGGGAGAGAAAGGGAAGGGAGAGAAGGAAAGAAAGAAGGGAGGAAGATAGAGAAGGGTGGGAAAGAAAGAGAGGAAGATAGAGAGTAAGGAAGGGAGAGAAACAGAAGGGACAAACAAAGTAAGAAAGAAAGAGAAGGGAGGAAGAGAGAGAGAAGAGAGGAAGATAGAAAAAGAGGGAGGGGAAGGGAAGGGAGAAGGAGAGAAGGACAGAGAAGGGAGGAAGAAAAAGAAAGAAAGAGAAGAGAGGAAGAAGGGAGAGAGAAAGGGAGGGGGAGAAGGAAATAAAGACAGAAGGGAGGAAGGTAGAGAAGGATGGGAAAGAAAGAGGAAGATAGAGAGTAAGGAAGGGAGAGAAACAGAAGGGAGAAACAAAGTAAGAAAGAAAGAAGGGAGGAAGAGAGAGAGAAGAGAGGAAGATAGAAAAAGAGGGAGAGAAAGGGAAGGGAGAAGGAGAGAAGGACAGAAAAGGGAGGAAGAAAAAGAAAGAAAGAGAAGAGAGGACGAAGGGAGAGAGAAAGGGAAGGGAGAGAAGGAAAGAAAGACAGAAGGGAGGAAGATAGAGAGTAAGGAAGGGAGAGAAACAGAAGGGAGAAACAAAGTAAGAAAGAAAGAAGGGAGGAAGAGAGAGAGAAGAGAGGAAGATAGAAAAAGAAGGAGAGAAAGGGAAGGGAGAAGGAGAGAAGGACAGAGAAGGGAGGAAGAAAAAGAAAGAAAGAGAAGAGAGGAAGAAGGGAGAGAGAAAGGGAAGGGAGAGAAGGAAAGAAAGACAGAAGGGAGGAAGAAGGGAGAGAGAAAAGGAAGGGAGAGAAGGAAAAAAAGACAGAAGGGAGGAAGATAGAGAGTAAGGAAGGGAGAGAAACAGAAGGGAGGAAGAGAGAGATAAGAGAGGAAGATAGAAAAAAGAGGGAGAGAAAGAGAAGGGAGAAGGAGAGAAGGACAGAGAAGGGAGGAAGAGAGGAGGAAGAAAAAGAAAGAAAGAGGAGAGAGGAAGATAGAGAGAATGGGAGGCAAAGAAAGGGATTGGAGAAAGAAAGAAAGAAAGAAAAGGGACAAAGATTGAGAAAAAAGAGAGAAAAGGAGGGAGAGAAAGAATGAAAAGGGGAAGGGAGGAAAAAATAAAAGTTAGGGGAGAGAGGAGGGAGGGAGGGAGGGAGAGAGAAGGAAGGAGAAGGGAGAGGAAAGGAAGATGAGGCCCTTGAAAGACAGGCCAGCATTTCTCAGGGCGCATCTACATTGCAGAACAGGCATGGGCAAGCTTGGGCCCTCTGGGTGTTTTGGGCTTCAACTCCCACCATTCCTAACAGCCTCGGGCCCCTTCCTTTCCCCCTCAGCCACTCAACCCAAGTTTGTCCATCCTTGTAGTAGAATGAGTGCAGTTTGACACCACTTGTCTCACTGCCATGGAATCAGGCTGACAGTCTTGCAGACATTACAAATAGTGAGTCAACCCTGTGATATCCAGCAACAGGGGAAAGAACAGCTGAAGGAGTTTTCGGCTGCATCCACTGAATTATAGTGTCCAGATTGACTTTATTTGGCTTGCTTTCATTAATGTTGCCCATGTCCACTTCTGAGCATGGACATTTAAGCTTGAAACTTGTGCCAGGTCTGAAGGAGATACAACTAAGACAAGAAGGGGCATGGAAACCAAGGATCCTTTCACGCCACACAGTTGTAATGCTGTGAGAATCCTGAGATTTGCAGTTTCGGGAGAAGCTTTTAGGGTTTTCAGTGGGATTGTGCTCATGTCTCTTCAACCTACATATCTCAGAGTCCCAGAGGAAGGCAAATAAAGTGGAATCATAGCAGTGTGGCATGAAAAGAGCCCAAGTCCTATGAGAGCTGGGCCTATTTAACCTGGCAATGAAGTGATGCGTGTATGGGAGGTGGGGGGTGGTGGTGGTGGTGGATTGCTGATCACATATATGTACCAGTGAAGCATTGATCCAGAATACATCAAAGAGCCTTTCCCCACTGGGTGCACTTGTTAATGTGTAATGATAGTGCAAAAAATTTAAGCAATTAAGGATAGAATGTAAAACTATGTCATTTACGATATTACGATATGTAATATTATGATATAATTTGTTATAATACAGTGTGATATGTAATTGTTGTACTGTGACAATATCATAGTATATTGTATTTGATATAATATAATATAATATGGCATAATATATTGTGTATACATATAATATTGATAATGTTGTAAGGTTTTACAATATGTTACTCTCTCGGCATTAATTCGTGAACAAAGATTCTTAGGAAGGACTCATCCCAAGCTTTTTACAAGCGCGTTGATGACTAAAAAGGTCAATCTGAGATAGGTAAGTTCGATTGCAGAAAGCACAGCAGAAAGTCTCCTTGGGTGATGTTGTTTCCAAGTTGCGGTTATTTCTGCGTTGTCGTTTCTCTTCAAGACCCATTTGGCGTGTCTTCTCGAAAGAGTCCGCAGCATGGTGGATAGTGCATCTCCATGCCTCCTGGTGTGAGGCCAGGGTGGACCATTGTTGGTGATCAACAGGCCGAGCCTGAGATGTTGTTTCAGGGAGTCCTTATATCTCTTTTTGGGGGTGCCTCTCTTGCGCTGACCCGTGGTGAGTTCACCATAGAGTAGTATCTTTGGGAGGCAGTGGTCCTCCATCCTAGAGACGTGCCCTGCCCAGCGCAGCTGTGTTCTCAATAGCATGGCCTCAATGCTGGTGGTCCCTGCTTGCTCAAGGAAAGCAACATTAGTCACATAGTCGGTCCAGTGTATATTTAAGGTTGTGCGAAGACAGCGCTGATGAAAGCGTTCGAGAAGTCATAGGTGTTGGCAATAGGTGACCCATGTTTCAGACCCATAGAGGAGAATAGACAGTACAATAGCTCTGTACACACTGATTTTGGTGCTTTGCCTCAGGTGCTTGTTGCTCCAGACTCTTTTTTGTGAAGCCTTCCAAATGCACTATATGCCTTTGATAATCTTTGATATATCTCTTTGTCAATCTTGGCATCTGAAGTGATGATGCTTCCCAGGACGGTGAACTGCTGAACAGACTTAAGCACAGATTTGCCTATGCTGACGTGAGAATGATGGTGTTCTTCCTGTGGTGTGGGCTGGTGGAGGACTTCCGTTTTCTTCAGGCTGATTTCCAGTCCAAACAGCTCTGCAGCTGCTGCAAAGCAGGAGGTTAGGCGCTGCAGGGCTGCTTCTGAATGGGCGACAAGGGCAGCATCGTCAGCAAAAAGCAGCTCATAGACTAGATAGTTAAGAGTCTTAGTGCGAGTCCTCAGACGGCTTAAGTTGAACAAGCTGCCATCAGTACAGTAGCGTATATATATGCCGTCTTCTTCTTCGAGGTCTGCCGTAGCCCTTTGGAGCATCATGCTGAAGAAGATTGTAAATAGGGTTGGTGCAAGAACACAACCTTGTTTCACTCCATTAGTTATTAGAAAGGGCTCCGAGAGAGCATCGCCGTATCTGACTTGACCACGCTGGCCCTCATGTAACAAGATCATCATTTTGAGGAATTTGGGGGGGACATAGATGTTCCAGGATCTGCCACAGACCTTTTCTGCTCACAGTGTCGAAGGCTTTGGTGAGGTCGACAAATGTTACATAGAGTTCTTTGTTTTGCAATATATTACTAATAATAATAATATGATACTATAACTATATATTTTGTGTTACATGCAATATTACTAATAATATTGCGATATAATTGTTACAGTTCAGTGTGATATTGTTATAGCACAATGTGATATGTAATATTGATGTTGTGCTGTGGCAATAATATAGTTTATTGTATTTGCATTTTGCTTGTAAGCTGCTCTGAGTCCCCTTTGGGGTTGAGAAGGGCAGCATATAAATATCGTGAAAAAAATAATTTAAAAAAATTAGAAAAGCACAGCGTTCAAATGATAATTGTGTTTTTCTTCTTTTTACAGGTGCCCAGCATGTCCTGGCTGTCCACCTTCAGTACGCTCTGATGATGAGCATCAACTCCTCTCTCATCCACAAGAACGCCTCAGGGAACCTTACACTTCTGGAGAATGGAGTAGGCAGAATTACAGAATCCATTGCCATTATTGTCATTGCCATCTTCATCTGTTTAGGAAACCTGGTCATTGTCCTCACCCTCTACAAAAGGTCGTACCTCCTCACACTCAGCAACAAGTTTGTGTTCAGCCTGACCCTATCCAACTTCCTCCTTTCCGTACTTGTGCTTCCTTTTGTTGTGACCAGCTCCATCAAGCGAGAATGGATCTTTGGCGTCGTTTGGTGCAATTTTTCAGCCCTGCTGTATATGCTGATCAGTTCTGCCAGTATGCTCACACTTGGACTTATTGCTATCGACCGGTACGCAATGTTTTTCAATATAAACCACGTGTCAGTGAGCAACAATGAAGACTCTTGTCTTATCCACCCATTCTGGAAAATAATGTGATTTTAAAAAATCCAGTATAGCCATGTCCTTAAACTAAATATTATGAGGATCAGTTTCCTTTTTCATGCTTATGTGAAGGTAGCAAAGAATGATTGAATTGATACATCTTCTGTAGGTCTCAGAAGCTGCTGTAAAAAATAGGAAGTCTAATCATTGGCCTGCTACAGCAGGCTAGTCATATAAGTACAGGCAGGGGCGGACATACCTGTTCCCAGGGGGTACGCGAAAAATCCCCCCCCAGTTGCTCCCGAGGGGAGCCCAGTGCGCATGCGCCAATCTGTGCACACGCGCACTGGCTCCAGAGCGCCTCCTGTTTTGGAGCCGAGTGCGCATGCGTGAAACTGCATGCACGCGCACTGGCTCCAAAGTGGGAGGTGTGCTCTGGAGCCAGTACGCATGCGCAGAGCTTTTTCGCGCATGCGCAGAAGCTCCTACAGGCGCTGTAGCGCCTGTAGAAGCTTCTGTGCATGCGGAGGCGTGGCCGGCCTAACAAAGGCCCGGCTGCGGAGGCCTGGCCGGCGCAACGGCGGGGCGGGGCAGAGCCAGCGCGGCGGCACCCCTCCCAGGTAGCGATGCCCCTCCCGGGTGACGTCACCCTATGTGCCTGCATAGTCCACCTAATGGACAAACCGGCCCTGAGTACAGGTTAAGTCTCCCATTTCTGACACACTTGGAACTATTGTTTATTTACTTTATTTATATTCCGCTCTTCTCACCCCGAAGGGGACTCAAATAGGATTACAGGTACACATACTTAGCAAACAATCCCTGCTGTTTCCAAATACACACATATAGATGAACAGAGGCAAACTCTGGCCACCAGAGGGAGTTGGCGCACTCCTCATCTCTCAGCGTCCCTTGTTGTTCCTTCCGCATTCCTCAGCGTTCCTGGAGTTCTTTAATGGCCTCATAATTCAGTCAAAATTTGCCTCCCCACTTAATGTGGTACCTTTATCTCCTACTTGACAGATGCAACTGTCTTTCGGGCTGCAAAGGTCGACAGCAGGCTACACTTAAAGGTCGAGCACCCACCTCGACCCGGGCAGGCCTCGAACTCATGACCAGACTCATGGTCAGAGAGATCTTATGCAGCTGACACTTAGCCAGCTCCACCACATTCCCAGTGCTAGAAGTATTTCAGATTATTCAAATTTTGAAATATTTGTATTTGCATATACATACATGATAATATATATGCAAATATACATTATCCTTGGAGATTAGAAATCAAAATGCAAAATTATTTATGCTTCATATCTCTCTCACACACATAGCCTGGAGGCAACTTTATAAATAGTTTAAATATTTTTGTACATATTTATTTATTTATCACCTCAGAAGCAAATTGAGGGTACAATTGTAATGTATTGAAAAACACAAAGTTTAAAAAATTGGCATCGTGCTAAATGCCCTTTGACCAGAAGCTGGCCACTTGAGAAGGTCCTGTGAGAAGATCCTCCATTGTGCATGTGGCAGGGCTCAGATTACATTGTAGTAGGTGGTCTGTGGTTTGCTCTTCTCCGCACTCGCATGTCATGGACTCCACTTTGTAGCCCTATTTTTTAAGATTAGCTCTGCATCTCGTGGTGCCAGAGCGCAGTCTGTTCAGCGCCTTCCAAGTTCTGTGTGCCCAGGAGGGAGTCTCTCATTCGCTATCAGCCATGGATTGAGGTTCTGGGTTTGAGCCTGCCACTTTTGCACTCTCTCGCTGAGGTTTTCCTGCAAATATCTCTGTCGATCTTAGAAAGCTATTTCTTAATTTAAGGTGTTGGTGTGCTGGCTGATATCTGAACAGGGGATGGACTGGAGATGGCACTGCCTTGGTCCTTTCATTATTGGTTGCTACTTCCCATCAGATGTCAGGTGGTGCTAACACTGTAATTTGTCCAGTGATGTGGGCTATAGACATCCTTTGATAATGCAGCATGTCTCTTTAAGAGCCACGGCCACTGTTTTAATATGGTGAGATGTGTTTCACACTGGGAATGTGTATTCAGTAGCAAAGGGCAAGGTCTTCACTGTGCGTGCTTGTGATCCCCAGGTTGTGCCAGTCAGTTTTCGTATGATATTATTTCCAGCACCCACTTTTTGCTTGATATTCAAGCAGTGCTTCTTGAAAGTCAGAGCATGGTCCAGGGTAACTCCCAGGTGTTTTGGTGTGCTGCCATGCTAGGGGATTCCTTCCCAGGTAATCCTCAGAGCTTGAGATGCTTGTCTATTCTTAAGGTGAAAAGTGCACGTCTGTGTTTTAGATAGATTAGGAATCAGCTGGTTTTCCCTGCAATAGGCAGTAAGAGCAGTAAGGGCATCTAAAGCTTCAGAGAGCTTGCAGCATTTTGTACATGAAACAAAGTTTGTGTACATATTATTTAATTGATAGTGTTATGTTACTGTTGTTTTATCTTAGGTTTTTATGTTTTGGGAGGCATTATATTTTATCATGAATATGTTGGAAACCACTTTGAGTTTCCCCCAGGGGTGAGAAAAGTGGTATATAAATGAAGTAAATAAATAAATTGTAAATACTATCTCAACCACCCATATGGACAATTTTGGAGTATTTTGGATTTTGAAACTCTCATAAAGGGATGCTCATCCTGTACAGCTTTAACACATGTAACTCAAAGAGTTCCCCTTGCTCTATAGCAGGGGTGCCCACAGGTTTTCAGCTTGCGAGCTACCTTTATAACAACCAAGTCAAAAAGATCTACCTGGCGCGCTCCCGGTCCTCCGAGGGCTGAGGCGAGTGAGAGACAGCTGCAGCCCCACCGCGGGGACCATCCTCCTCCGGCGAGGCCTTCTCTCTCTCTCACACACACACACACACACACACACTCCCACAGCCTCGCATCCTATCCTTGCGCGCGCCTTCGCCTTGCTCCCGCCCCCCCAGGAGCAATCAAGTGACGAGTGCCAGGGCCCGCCCACTAAAGCCTCATTTTGGCGAAAGAAGCCCTGCGTGCGGGCGGAAGGCGGCGGCGGAGCGCACGTGGGGTGCGGGCATGCAGAAGCACCCCATCCGGCTGCGAGCTACCTCAAATGGACTTGGGATCAACTAGTCGATCGTGATCGACTTCCTGAACAGCCCTGCTCTATAGTATGGAACTACATCACAATGAAATATCCATTATTTCAATCACCTCTGTAGTCTCACCAACAATTGGCCTTTGTGCACTACATTATACAATGCTTAAAATACTTTATAGGATTTCTCTGTAGAAGTCTATCCATTCTCCCCCTCCCCCCAGTTTCTGAGTAAGCAGTGATTTCAAACAAAGTTAATTTCAAGTTAATCAAGTTAATTTATTATTATTTGTTTCTTGTATATTCCTTGGTTTGACTGCAATCCCCCTTTTCTACTTTTCAGGTACTATGCTGTCTTATACCCAATGGTTTACCCAATGAAGATCACGGGTAACAGAGCAGTGGTGGCTATTGTGTACGTGTGGCTCCATTCTCTCATTGGATGCCTTCCTCCCCTCTTTGGTTGGTCTTCCCTAGAGTTCGACCAGTTCAAATGGATGTGTGTGGCTGCATGGCATAAACAGGCAGGTTACACTGCTTTTTGGCAGATCTGGTGTGCATTGCTGCCCTTCATGATCATGATGATATGCTATGGATTCATCTTCCGCGTGGCTCGGATTAAAGCCCGGAAGATTCATTGCGGGAGTGTGGTCATTGCAGAGGAAGGTACGCAAAGGAATGGGAGAAAGAACTCCAGTACTTCGACGTCATCCTCGGGAAGCCGAAGGAATGCTTTCCAAGGGGTGGTTTATTCTGCCAACCAATGCAAAGCTTTGATAACCATCTTGGTTGTCATTGGTGCTTTCGTCATCACATGGGGGCCTTACATGGTGGTCATTACCTCTGAAGCACTTTGGGGGAAAAACAGCATTTCCCCAACTTTGGAGACATTAGCAACATGGTTATCTTTCACAAGTGCCATTTGCCACCCTTTGATTTATGGGCTTTGGAATAAGACGGTACGCAAGGAGTTGCTAGGAATGTGTTTCGGAGACCGATACTACCGAGAATCATTCGTGCAGCGACAAAGGACATCCAGATTATTTAGTATTTCTAATAGGATTACAGGTAATCAAAGGTGCCCTTTTTATTTTTTCAATGTTGCAATAAAGGTAAATAAGTATCCAAATATCAGTTGCTCATGTTTAATGGGAAACATTCATATTCCATTATGCAGCTCAAAGAAAAAGTGTTGTAGTTGAGCCTGAGGCGTCAGATACTACTAATACTACTGTGGTTTAAGAGCATAAAAAGAGCCGTGTGGATCAAACCAAAGGTCATGAAGTCCAGCACTTTACTACCACAATGACCAACAATATTTTAATGTGGTTGCTGTGAGTTTTCCAGGTTGTATGGCCATGTCCCAGGAGCATTCTCTCCTGACGTTTCGCTCACATCTATGGCAGGCATCCTCGGAGGTTGTGAGGTCTGTTGGAAACAGTGGGGTTTATATATCTGTGGAACGTCCAGGGTAGAAGAAATAACTCTTGTCTGCTTGAGGCAAGTGTAATGTTGCAATTGGCCACCTTGATTAGCATTTAATGGCCTTGCAGCTTCAAAGCCTGGATGCTTCCTGCCTGGGGGAATCTTTCGTTGGGAGGTGTTAGCTGGCCCTGATTGTTTCATGTCAATATTTTAATTCATTTCCAATGCGGGTATAACTAGCTAAGTCAGTGATTTCCAACCAGTGTGCCATGGAACACTAGTGTGCCATGAGAGATCATCAGGTGTGCCGTGGGAAATTATTTTCGAACTTCATTCATATATAAACTATAACGCGCATCTGTCCCTTTAAGAAATGGAACCATAGCACTCTCGTGTCACCTAAGAAGTGATGTGAGAGTGCTATGGTTGCGCCATCTTAGACTTGCTCAGACGTGGCTAATAAACAAAGTTAGAGTTCGTGCTGCAGCTGCGCGTCAAGTGACAGGGCAATTTGGGATCACAGCAAGACAAGCGAGTGACCGTGATGGAGAAGTTTTTGAGAAAGGAAAATGCCAGGATATCTATGTTGTGTTCATCGAAACAGGCCCAGGTTTCACACTGAGTGTATAAATACATTTAAAAACATATTAACTATATGTATTACTGTGTTTTTTTTAAAGTAATTTTTATTCAAATTCTTTTTCATATATTATACATAAAAACAAACAATACCTAACTAATGACTTGGGATGGGAAAGAAGGTCGGATAGATGGGGAAGGGGAAAAGGTAATGGAGATTGGGGAGGAAAGATCTTGGGTATAATTTCCATGGTCGGGAATGTTCGACTTCCAAATCTTCCTTCTTCGATTTTTTATCCTTATTTTTTTCTTGTATTCCTTTCTTGCCTTTGGCTACTCCTTTTTGCCTGTCCATTTTGTCCCTATTTCTTTTGGTGTTGTGTCTGTTACTCCGATGTTGTGTCCCCTTTTGTTTTTACTTACTATCTTTAAATGCTTCGTACAATTTCCAGTCTGTTTTTTTTTATGGGTCTACCATACGATGTCTTCAGAGCGTATGTTAATTTGTCCATATCTTTTATTTCATCGATCTTACATAACCATTCCTCAATTGTGGGCATTTCCTTTTGTTTCCATTTTTTTGCGTAAATCATTCTGGCCGCTGTACTCAGATAGTTAAATAAAATGTCCTGATTTAAATCTAGGTCCAACTCTTCATCAGTAATTCCTAACAGGAAGTACTCTGGTACTTATTGCAAAGAAAGATTAGTAGGAAACCAGATGTATTACTGTCTTAGAGTGTCATTTTGTGTCATTTTGGTTGGTGGTGTGCCCCAGGATTTGGTAAATGTAAAAAATGTGCCGTGGCTCAAAAAAGGTTGAAAATCACTGAGCTAAGTCATTGACTGGATCAAATGATGGGCTGCCTTTGAAGAGTGTTCAGAAACTTCAACTGGCCCAAAGTGCTTTGGTGACATTGTTAACAGGGCTGGCTGCAGGGAGTGCACAGTATCTCTGTTGCAACAGCTCTGTTGGCGGCCAGTTTGTTTCCAGGCACAATTCAAAGCGCTGGGTTGTAACCTCTAAAGCCCTATATGACCCAGATCCAGGCGTATTTTTTTGACAGGTCACATATCCCAGTATGAACCTGCCCGGCCCCTGAGATCCTCAGGAGAGCCCTTCTCTCAGTCCCACCACCATTGCAAGCTCAGTCAGGGAATGAGAATGCGGGCCTTCCTTCTCAGTGGCTGCCCCTCGTCTCTGGAACACCCCCTACTCAGGGATGCCAGAATGGCCACCTCCCTGCTGTCCTTCCAATGGCAGGCTAAAACTTTTTTGTTCAGGCAGGCTTCTAAAGAAGGCTTTTAAGGAACATGCCAGGAGTGGAAGACACTGTGGGATATTAGATTATTTAAACAGTTATTAAGTGTTTTTGAGTTATTTAAATTGATTTGTATGTTTAATTCTATTTTGATTGTTGTGTGTTGGGGATTTTAAATTGTGTTGCTTTTTTTTTAATGCTGTGAGCTACTTTATGTCCTAATCAAGAGAAAAATGGGATATAAATTATGATGATGATGATGTTGCATATCCAGTCACGTCTTTATTCTGAAATTCTTTTGCAGATTTAGGACTGTCTCCACACCTCACAGCTCTTATGGCAGGTGAAAGGACTCTAGGACATAGCAGTAGCACGGGAGATACAGGATTCAGCTACTCTCAGGATTCAGGTAATAATAATAATAATAAAAATAATAGTAACAGCAACAACAATAAATTGAATTTTATATTCCACCCTTCTCCCCAGGGGACTTAGAGCGGATTACAGCATTTACATACATATGGAAACATCCAATTTATTATCATATACTATGAGAAATACAAACACAAAGGCAGGGATTTCTCTTTTCATTTCTGGCTTCTGGAGGCAGTGCTCATCTCTGGCTCTGGGAGGTGCTTTTCCTCCATTTTCAAGCTAAGGAACCTATGTAATAATCTCCTGGATTGTGTGGCCAGCAAGATTGCTTGGAGCATCTCATTGCCTTTTCCCACTGAATCAGTACCTATTTATCTACTCACATTTGTATGTTTTCGAACTGCTAGGTTGGCAGTAACTGGAGCTGACAGATGGGAGCTTAGTCCATCTTGCGGACTCAAACAGCCAACCTCCAGGTCAGCAGTTCAGCCAACCTTCAGGTCAGCAGTTCAGCAGCACAAGGGTTTAACCCATTACACCACCGTGGCTCTTGCTATTGCGCCACCACGGCTCCTAACAAAGGGGTGGACAATTTGCATGGAGGCTGGGGATCATTTCCTCCACCAGATCTCCCATAGGCTACCATAATCTTAAAGCTCAAATGTCCCAGTTTTCCTCTATAATTCATCTCGAAATGGCAACAGGGGAGGTCATAGGGAGGAGGGAGCAAGCTTGTTTTCTGCTGCCCTGGAGACTAGGACGCGGAACAATGGCTTCAGACTACAAGAAAGGAGATTCCACCTGAACATTAGGAAGAACTTCCTGACTGTGAGAGCTGTTCAGCAGTGAAACTCTCTGCCCTGGAGTGTGGTGGAGGCTCCTTCTTTGGAAGCTTTTAAACAGAAGCTGGGTGGCCATCTGTCAGGAGTGCTTTGAATGCAATTTTCCTGCTTCTTAGCAGGGGGTTGGCCCATGAGGTCTCTTCCAACTCTATGGTTCTATGATTCATCACTTTCTATTGAAGTAATGCATGTTTGCAGGGTATTTTCAAGTGTTTTCATATTTTAGGGTATGTTCTGTGTCGTTTTGGAGAAATCGTTGCCCCAAAAAAGTACCAGATTTTTTTTCATGAGGTTGAGGTGACGTAGAAGGCTTCATGGGTCACAAAAGGCCCAACAGCTTCATGAAGCCCACAGGCCACATTCTGACCACCCCGTATTAGAACATTCACATTGAACATGTGCCAGAAATGTAATGTGCCTGCTAAAATATCTAATACAGCCTTAGGCCATTTTAACAGCAGCATAGTATTGAGATTCTGTTTGCTTTTTCCAGTCTCAGTGCTCTTTTTTTTTGGAGGGGGGGGGGGGTTGAAAGGCCAAGGTGGGATAGTTATGAAGAGAAACAAGTAGGGGAAGAATAAGGCATGCCCCCCAATCCGCCATTCTCTGTAGCAGGTTCCTCTTGCCCATACATTAGCACTACAAGGAAAATACAAAATTGAGAACTTCAGGGTGATTATAGTCTATTTCTAGCTCTTAAAATACTGTCAGTTCCTTTAAAAGCCTTAAACCAACTTAGCCAAACTTGTACCGTCAGGTGACAGAGCTCGGTTTCCTTCATCCCCATCAAGGACAGCAGTGCCTACCTAGGGACTTATGGTGTGAAACATCTGGGGGACAATATGTTAGGAAGGCGGTCTAAAACTGAGATATTGTGGCATGCAACTAATCCATGATGCCCTTATTTTCAGGAACAGATGTCATGCTACTTGAAGACTATAGTTCTGATGGAACGCATCACCCACATTGTGTGTATCCTCATCGACGGAGGAGTTCAGTGACATTTGAAGATGAAGTGGAACATATTAAAGGTACGCTAGGGTTGGGTGTTTTAACTTGGAGCTGCATTGAGAGGGCAGGGGATTACTTGCACACAAAAATCCTCCATAATAATCATTACATTTTTTCTGCTTTAAAAATATGTAATGTGCATTAATATATAATGCAAAATATGTAATACCCCAGAACTATGTAAATGACACCTTGTAGCATGTTTGAGACTATGGCCCCTTCTACACTGCTGTAATGAACGCTGGATTTTCTTGAATAGACCTCTGTAAGGACGACGCACAAACAGCAGCTTGATCCTACAAGTTTATTCCAGGTATCATTGCCTGTGAAGCCAGATCTGCTTCACAGGAACCAAAAGCAGCTTATATACAAGACACGCCCCCAACAACTGTCCATCATCCCAAAGACCCAACCCCCCTAGCATGCAATGCTTAGCAAAGGTTGCATCAGATCCAAATGATTCAGCAATCCCAGCAGTCCATTGGGGCATGACCCCAGGGGTCACAGAGCTAGTGTCATGAGTCCAATTGTCCAATGGATATTCAGTCATATCCCCCCCTGAGTCAGCATAACACGAGGCAGTGCTTCCCATGTTGGTGTGGTGTGGCCCATAGCTCAAGGCTCTCTCTCAGCACTGCTCAAGCCTTCAAGGTCGCACCTGGTCGGGATTACCAGTATTGGAAGGGTCTAAGATTAGAGCACACTCTGCTCTAATTGACAGAACCTTACAAAATACCCTCCCCCCTCCCCCCTGAGAGAAAGAGGATTTGAACATACCACTTAACTTATCTTCTAAATCCTATTCTAACACCAAATACAAAAATCAAGACCTCGCTCCACAATCTACCCACTAGAACAAAGCCTTGCTGTCCATTTCTAAAATAAACCTGGAACTCCCCCACACTCAGATAACCAGGCACATCTCTACCAAACGCTCAGCTTGTTCAAGGTTAAACTCTACCCCTCACTTACCAAAACCTAAAACAACCCCATCCCTATACTACCATAGCAAAAGGGACCACAGAACCACACTTCCCCTGCAACTACTTATTACTACAAATCCCAACAGTCCAATGCACAGGAACAAATCAACTGCGCATCTACTACCACACAATCAACACTCCAAGTCCCATAACTCTCAATAACCACTAACTGCCACCAGAATGCAGGCAGGAACATCTGCATCCAAACATTCCTCACCCCTTAAATCTTGAACCAGCTCCCTCCTGGCAGGCTCAACAGGAGACAACATCATTCCCCTCTAAACACTCTTTCACAAAACCAAAACCTCTAATATACCACATCCTCACCTGCGACACAGGACCAATTCACCTGTGCCCAGCGAATACCCAAAAGAATCCTACTATCCTACTGCCCTAGCAGAAGGCACTTGGGAAACTACAACTCTCCCCTCTGCACAAGCAGGAGGTCACACTATAATCCAAATTCCAACTTTCCGCACAATAAACACTAAATGAATGAACATCCACACTTCTCCTAAACTATCCTTTGACCTAACTCTTCTTGGCACCCAGCCACGAGGCCTAGGACCACCATGAATCACTACTACAAACAAACTTTAACTATACAACCAGCCACACAGGATCATTCAACTGTGTCAAGTACTCTATTAACAGAAATCTCACACCCCTGCTACCTTAGCAAGAGGCACATACCAAGCTCTCCTGCGACCAAACTCAGTCATCTAAACCCTCCATCCATCACCTGCTCCCACACAAGGGAACATCTACATAAAATCCACACATCCAATTTCAATTCTAACACACAATCCTGGCACTTAATTCTACTGAACAACCTATAACACCCCCTCACATAGGGAAAAGCACCTAGGAAAACTATAACACCCCTTCTAGCTCATCCTAACCATCGCATTGAAATCAACCATCCAACTAAGCGATGAACACCCACACACCTAAATCAACACAACAAACCCAGGAACAAATCAACTGGGCAGTCTCGCCAACTCCTCTTCTCAAGGAAGGCACTACAAACTCTTTACTAACTTATCCAATGTCACAACCAAAGTTAAAACACTAATAACCCCACAACTTCTAATCTAACTCTAAAACCTATCCTCTAAACTGAATATTCCAATACCCAACGCAGGCACGGCCATCTGCGCATAACCAACACCTATACCTAATAGCTACTATAATTCAAAATAACCCTCCTCCTGGCCAATTCAACAGGAGGCCATACTATAACCTAATCAACTCCAAAACCTATCCTCCACCGAAACAACCTTCCTGCTGCAATAACTTCACTGCAGGTCCCAACAAAGGCTGTATCTATTCTTCCAAACCCTGGGAACAGAACCCCTAATACAACAACAGAATACACATACGAAATATCACCCCCGTCTAACATTTCTAACAATGAATGCATGTCTAAACATTCCCCAATCATATTACATATTACAAAACACATTTAAGCATAGCATCAACCTTAACCTTATGCAATACATGAATAATATTCAACATGAATAATACTTTAAACATCATATTACCGTATCTATCCTTCCAGGGTCAATTTTACCATAAAATCATCTGATCACAATGCTTAGAGCAATACATTTAAGTGACTCCAACCTCCCAAGCTAAAACCATCCCAATTCTAAATCTCCCGGGAACATTTTCCATACAAAGCATTTTACTCCATAAGAAGTATAATACAATCATGTTACTAATTTTTCCCAAAGTCAAAATTAATATGCGGGTTACTGGACAACTGGCCCATAGTTCATTCCCAAGGCTCGCCTTGTTCCAAAGTTCTTCTTTCGACCCAGCAAAGGTTCGCAGCCACAACTCAGCTACCTTCTTTGATAGATCTTGCTCAGGCCCAAATAAATTCCCTCCCCGAGAGAACAAAACCCCTGGCCAAATTAGCCAGCACCAGCTCGGCAAGCCAATGCTCCAGCAACAGGGCACTCCTAACACCTTCCTTCAGGGGAACAGCCAACGGTCGCCACCCAGTCGCACCAGCCACCATGGATCTCGCCGACTGCTCGCACTGGAAACCTCCATTTAGCAACTCCACAGCTCCACTTCTCCCGGCTGCCTCCGGCTCCTTCAAAGCATAATCAGCCTCCTCCACTTCAGCATGTTGTTTTGCTAACACAGCCGGCCCATCACTCTTGCATTCCAGCTCACCAAGAGTCTCGCCACACTCCAGAGGTTGGCTTGCTTCTAGGGAGGAATCACCTTGCCCAGACTCCATAGTAATGGGAACAGGCTTCACTTCCCTTCTCTCTTCAACACCTCCGGGCCACTTTTCAAACTTCTCCAGCCAAGAAGCCTTCCCCACACTTCTTCCTTTCTTGGTAGTTTCACTTTCCAGGCTGGGCAGCACTCCAATCTTATCTTTCGGCAGCTTAATCATCTCTGTAACTTTGCCAGACTGATCTTCCTCCACCACTTCAGAGAACAGCTTTTCTGCACAAAGAACATGGCCTCTTTCTGCTGCACTCCCACCTTCCAGGCCCAGAAGGAGTAACGTTGCAGACCATGCAATCGCAATTCCAACACTTTGCAGGAAGGGTTCCTCCTTTTCTTCCACAACACAAGAAGCCTCTTGCCCACTCGCTGGCTCCAACATTCCTTCCATCGGGCGAAAGGAACTCTCTTCTCCTTTCTTCCTCTCCGGTAATGCAGCCTCTAAAGTTAAAGCAGTCTCGCTTTCCCCCTTACTGCCGACCGGGATTTCAAAGGACAGGCATTCCTCTGCAGTTTCTCCTACAGGAGGCTTGACTTCCATCTCCGTATAGCACTCTTCAGTATTTTTGGCCGTCCACACAGATTTCTCTGGTAAAACAGCTTCATACCTTTTCCATGCTTCTGGCTGGACTTCCTCCTCGGCATCATCAAAGCGTCCATCATCTCCGTCTGTGAGATCCATCCATTCCTGGAGCCTACCCACTCTCTCCAGTAACACCTCCATCTCCTTCTCCAGCTCGCTCACATCATGATGCCCACAACGAAGAGCCTTCTGCAACATTGGTAGCCTCCAACAAACTTGCTGCCATTCCCGGACCGCCTCATCTCTGGTCCCTATGGGAAACTGAGCTCTCTCCTGCCCAGTCTCTTCTGCCAGGTCCCCCTGACCATCCCTGGCACGCACCAGACGAGCACTCCTATGCTCCACCGCCTGGCAAGCGCTCCTGCGCTTCTCCGGTTCCTCCACCAGACGAGCACTCCTATGCTCCACCGCCTGGCAAGCGCTCCTGCGCTTCTCCGGTTCTTTGGGCGCATCTTCCTCCTTCTTCTCCCAAGAAGGGGCGCCCTCCAACGATTCCTCCATCACCCAATGAGGGAACAAGCCTTGCAGGATCCTTCTAGCCTGCTGCTGCTCTACCTCACTTGGGGCCCACGAATCGTCCTCATCCGAGTCACTGTCCCAGAACTCCTCAGGACTCACCCATTCCACCTCCATCATGGGTCTGGACTTTGCGGATGGCATCTCACTGGATAAGCCCTCGATGGATTTCTCCATGATAGGCTTTTTGATGAGATCTGGCTTTTCTGTAATGAACGCTGGATTTTCTTGAATAGACCTCTGTAAGGACGACGCACAAACAGCAGCTTGATCCTACAAGTTTATTCCAGGTATCATTGCCTGTGAAGCCAGATCTGCTTCACAGGAACCAAAAGCAGCTTATATACAAGACACGCCCCCAACAACTGTCCATCATCCCAAAGACCCAACCCCCCTAGCATGCAATGCTTAGCAAAGGTTGCATCAGATCCAAATGATTCAGCAATCCCAGCAGTCCATTGGGGCATGACCCCAGGGGTCACAGAGCTAGTGTCATGAGTCCAATTGTCCAATGGATATTCAGTCATATCCCCCCCTGAGTCAGCATAACACGAGGCAGTGCTTCCCATGTTGGTGTGGTGTGGCCCATAGCTCAAGGCTCTCTCTCAGCACTGCTCAAGCCTTCAAGGTCGCACCTGGTCGGGATTACCAGTATTGGAAGGGTCTAAGATTAGAGCACACTCTGCTCTAATTGACAGAACCTTACACACTGCCATATACAATCTATATTATCTGATTTGAACTGGATTAAAAGGCAGTGTAGACTCATATAATCCACTTCAAATCAGATAACAGGGATTATCTACTTTGATAATACTTTGATAATCTGGATTTTATGGCAGGGTAGAAGGGACCTGAGAGAGAGACAAATTGAATCCAGACAAGACAGAGGTACTCCTGGTCAGTCATAAGGCTAAATAGGGTATAGGGTTACAGCCTGTACTGGACAGGGTTACACTCCCCCTGAAGACACAGGTTTGCAGCTTGGGAGTGATCCTGGACTCATCGCTGAGCTAGGAACCCCAGGTCTCGGTGGTGGCCAGGGAAGCATTCACACAATTAAAATGTGTGCACCAGTTGAGCCCTATCTTGAGAAGTCAGACCTGACCATGGTGGTTCAGGCTCTTGTTACATCCTATATAGACTACTGCAATGCATTCTACATGGGGTTGCCTTTGAAGACTGTTCGGAAGCTTCAAGGGCTCTGACGGGTGGCTGCCAGGCTGCTCACTGGAGCAGCGTATAGAGAGACGACATCCCTCCTGTTACTGGCTGCCCATCTGCTACCAAGCACAATTCAAAATGCTGGCTTTAGCCTATAAAGTCCTAAATGATTCTGGACCAGCTTACCTATCCAAATATATCTCCCTCTATGAACCATCTCAGAAATTAAGATTGTCTGGGGATGTCCTGCTCTCGGTCCCACCTCCTTCACAGGTGTGGTTGGTGGGAGCGAGGGACAGGGTCTTCTCATTGGTGGCCCCATCGGCTATGGAACTCCCTCCCTAGCAAAATCAGGTTAGTCCCCTCCCTCCTAACCTTCAGGATGCAAGTAAAAACATGGTTCTGTGACCAAGCTTTTGGCCAATAGTGCTGTACAATAAGTAAAGTAGAATTAAGTGCAATAACGACCAGAATGGCCTTTGACTATATCCTCAGATTATGTGATTTTAAAATGGTGTTTAATGGTTTATTGTTTTTAATTTTGTTTTAATGTACATGTCTATTTTCTACTGTCTGTTGATGGCATCAAATTGCTGCCGGTTGTAAGGTGGCTTTGAATACCCTTCAGGGTTGAGAAGAGCGGGATATAAATATAGTCTCTAGCATTACTTCACAAACAAAGATTCTTAGGAAGGACTCATCCCATGCTTTTTACAAGTGCATTGATGACTAAGGTTGGATGTGTCCTTCGAGCCTGTGCAATGAATTTTTCTGGTGGAGCGCAGCGTGCACAGAACTGGCCTCACCCTTTAAACCAAAGGTTTGTCTGCCAGGGCCTAGCAAGCTTAGGACGGTGGCAGCGGGGTCCTCAGGTCGTAGGTTTGGTTCGAGTTTCTTTCTCTAGATCAGGGGTGGGCAAACCGCGGCCCGGGGGCCGGATGCGGCCCTTTGGCTGATTCTATCCGGCCCGCCTAAGGATCCCTGGCTTGCCTCCCCTGCCTGGCCTCTGCATAAAAATCTCCAGAGAAGGGGACTATAAGGAGCATTATTTTATTTTAGTGGTTTTTATTATTATTGTATAATAATTTTATAACAATAATAAAATAATATAATAAATAATATAATATAATATAATGTTATATGATATATTATAATTTCAATATATTATGCTTATATATACTATAATATAATAATTATGATGTTAATATTAATGATGTGTAATATATAGTAAATATAGTAAGTGAATAAATAAATAAATTATGTAGATTAGCATGTAGTTCCGCCTTTAGGTGCGGCCCTCCATAATATTTTTTGGCTCTCATGTGGCCCCTTGGGAAAAATAGTTGCCCACCCCTGCTCTAGATGGTTGACCTTACAGGGTTAGACGAGCACCATCTGCCCTGGTTTGAAATTAGAGCTTTTCCTTCTCTTAGGATGGTTGCCAAAAGGCTAGAGAGCCCATCCTACTCATTGACGCTCTTTGTCAGACCCTTCGGTTGTGACCTGTCTGGCATGAGAGGCCCTACCGGTGGCTATTATGCTACCGCCAACATAGCTCACAACTTCATTAGGGTACGCAAGCCTCTCCCCCACGACAAGGAGACGCCAATGGAGAGGATAAATATAGTAAATAAATAAATAATCAATAAAGAGCAGTTTCTCTCAAAGATGCTACGAGATCCTTTTGCATACTGATCCAGACTAGCGTGGCTATGTCTTTGAATGTGTGCAAATATTAGATAATATGCAAAGGTAAAAAGTTCTCTCTCTTTTCTTTTGTTTTAGACGCAACAAAGAATTCTGTCCTTCATGTAAAAGCAGAAGTTCATAAGTCTCTGGAGAGTTATGCATCCAGCTTGGCCAAAGCTATTGAAACTGACGTGAGGATCACTTTGTTTGGTGATGTTTTAGCTGGGTCTTTGTTCCCAGTACGAACTATGGGAAACAGCAGCACCTGCGCACGGCGCGGTGGCCGGACCCACGCTGGCCAAAGACTACAGCTACAGAGCATCGAGGAAGGAAATACTTAAAATGGCCTCAGTGTGGTCCAGACAAAACCACTAAGGACGATACAGGGCTGTTTCTCTTGTGAAAGAAAACAACCCATGGAAAGATGCCCAAAGACTTGGCTTAACAGTATTAGAATATGTGTGTGTGTTTATATAAATATATCCAGTCACCCCACCCACCAGGATATTCCTAATGTGCCTGAATGACTGCTCAGCAAAGGAACACATTCAAAATAAAAGGGAAATGGGGAGCAAAAAAGGAGTTCGCTGACAACTTGAACAATAAACTATATTTGCTTTCCTCTTTCTTGTGACGTAGAGTTCTTTGTAGGACCCTTTTCTTGCCTTTTCTCCTCTGAACTCCATTTTTAATACAGTTCTTCCTCCCCGTTTCTACCTGTTTTAATAAACAGTCAATTTTTAGCACATGTTTGGGGAACAGTACAATGAAACACAACCTAATACATCAGATCAAATGTTTGGCAGGGACTAAGACGTACAAACTGCTACTCTGGCTTTTAGTGTGACATTGCCATGCTTGTGAAATGAAGGTATATTGTGTTTTTCTTGTGATTCTTCACACACCCCCCCAAAAAAAAGACTGTGTGTGGATGATAACATGCTGAGCACCTTCCCATCTTTGAACCCTTCTACACTGACATATAATCCAGAATATCATGTCAGATAATCCACATATTTGGCAGTAGACACTGCCAAATAATCGACTTCAAAGCAGATAATCTGGATTTTATAGATCTGTGTAGAAGAGGGCCTATGATGATGGTGCTGTAGGGGCAGACATGTACCCGGGAGGGGGGGGAGCTTGGGGGCTGGAGCCCCCCCCCCAAATTCTCATGCTGGTCCATGAGAAGGCCTTACTGGTACATTATTTAAACTGTTATGTGTATTCATATCATGATCTGATCACCATGCTCAATATATCCCATATGCATGGGGGTATTGGGATAACAATACAAAAGGTTTGCTAGGGTAGACCCTCTCTCACCCAGACTCAGACCCCCCCTCGAATCAAACTCAGCCCCCCCGAATCAAAATCCTGGGTACGGCCCTGTGTAGGGGCTGCCTCATTGGAATTGCTATCTCTCCAAACCCTGTTTTTTCAACAGGCAGTACCTTGACCAAAGGGTTTCCAAGGTGTTGTAAATTGGGGTGATGAGAAATGATGTTTGTAAATCTCTCCCTGTTGCAGGGCTCATTGAGAACAGGCATATGGAGAGACCTCCTTATGGTCCTGCTGCAACTGCTTGTGTCAATGAGTCCCTAGAAATTCCTTCGGCTGGGGTGCTGACAGTTTTGGGAAGCATGTTTAATCTTTTGTAATACAGTCGAGTCTCACTTATCCAACCTTCGCTTCTCCAACGTTCTGTTTTATCCAATGAGGTCTGCCTCCCACCCGGATCCATGGGTAAGGGAAGTGGAGTGTACATGTGTAGTAATGTCCAGGGTAGGAGAAAGAAAGAGCCCTTGTCTGTTTTGGTGCTAAATTCGTCAGTACAGTAATTACTACATAACATTGCCGTGTATTGAACTGCCTTTTCTGTTCATTTGTTGTAAAACATGATGTTTTGGTGCTTAATTTGCAAAATCATAACGTAATTTGACCTTTAATAGGCTTTTCCTGAATCCCTCCTTATTATCCAACATTTTTATTTATCCAATGTTCTGCCGGCCCGTTTATGTTGGATAAGCGAGACTCTACTGCACTTGTGCCAGTCTCTGTTACATCAGAGCCGTAAAAGCAAAGTTTGCAGGGAAGGCTGTACGTCAGCAGCAAGTGGGCAGAGCAGAAGTGGGCAGGTCACCTCTTGCTCCTTCTTCTTTTTCACCCATTAAGGCAGTCTTTCTCAACCAGTGTGCCGTGGCACACTAGTGTGCCGTGACGGACCTCCTGCTGTGCCACGAGAAAAGCTCTCTGCCCCCCTTCCTCCCCCCTCCTGCCGAAGTCCTGCTGCTGGAAGGGGGGGGGAGGAGGAAGGGCCGGGCAGTGGCAAAAAAGAAGAAGAAGGGACCGGGGCGCCGCCTCCTTCGGCCGTTTCCCCAGCCAGCCTCCAATCTGCCATGACTCCCACCATGACTCTCGCCCCTCGCTCGCTGAAGCCGCGTGGAGAAGCCCCGCCCACTGAAGTCAGTCCACCGCTCATGCTCCTCTGTAGGAGAGCTGAAGCCTGGCTCTGCCCCCTCCCCTGGCTTTGGCACTCCCAGCAGCTGCTCCAGCCTTGAGGGGACAGTGCCAAGCCAGCATTGTGCTGGCTCTGGCACCGCTGGCTTGGCACTGCCCCCTCAAGGCTGGAGCAGCTGCTGGGAGAGGTGAAGCTGGGGGTAGGGGGCGGGGCATGGCGCAGCCTGGCTCCGCCCCCTCCCCAGCTTCGGCACTCCCAGCAGCTGTTCCTAGCAGGCCACCAACCCCCAGCCGTTCTTTACTGTGTTAGAGTGTCACTTTGTGTCATTTTGGTTAGTGGTGTGCCCCCGGATTTTTTTAATGTTAAAAGTGTGCCGCGGCTCAAAAAAGGTTGGGAAACACTGCATTAAGGGTCAGGGAAGGGTCAAGTTATCCTTTAAGAATACACAACTCCAAATCTCCCAGTTAGCATGTTCATTATTGTTTAAATGCTGTTGTCCGAAAAAGTTTCCAAGCTTTGATCTCGACTTATCAGTTCCTGTTTTTTAATATAAAAAATAGGCTAAAGACTTCATGAAATTAGGTTGAGGACTGAATTTGGTTTGCTGCTGAGCCGAATAAATTCAAGTCTAGCATACTTCACTAGCACTATACTGCTAGAAATTTTGTGCTAAGTTTACCTAGCCTTTTATCCAAATTATGTTTACATCGCTGCCTTAATTTTAAAAAAAATGTTTCATATATAATGCATTCTGAAATACAGAGGAACTCTCAGTAATGTTGATAAAAACGTTTGCCCAGCGCAGCTGTGTTCTCAATAGCATGGCCTCAATGCTGGCGACCCCTGCTTGCTCAAGGACAGCAACATTCGTCACATAGTCGGTCCAGTGTACATTTAGGATTGTGTGAAGACAGCGCTGATGAAAGCGTTCGAGGAGTCGTAGGTGTTGGCGATAGGTGACCCATGTTTCAGACCCATAGAGGAGAATAGACAGTACAATAGCTCTGTACACACTGATTTTGGTGCTTTGCCTCAGGTGCCCGTTGCATTATATGCCTTTGCTAATCTGTGATCTATCTCTTTATCAATCTTGATGTCTGAAGAGATTATGCTTCCCAGGTAGGTGAACTGCTGAACGGACTTAAGCAGATTTGCCTTTACTGACGTGGGAATAATGGTGTTCTTCCTGTGGTGCAGGCTGGTAGATAACTTCCGTTTTCTTCAGGCTGACTTCCAGCCCAAACAGCTCTACAGCTGTTGCAAAGCAGGAAGTGAGGTGCTGCAGGGCTGCTTCTGTATGGGCGACAAGGGCAGCATCGTCAGCAAAAAGCAGCTCACGGACTAGATAGTTTAGAGTCTCAGTGCGAGCCCTCAGACGGCTTAAGTTGAACAAGCTACCACCAGTACGATAGCGCAGTGTTTTTCAACCTTTTTTGAGCCGCGGCACATTTTTTACATTTACAAAATCCTGGGGCACACCACCAACCAAAATGACACAAAATGGCACTCTAACACAGTAATACATAGAGTTAATATGTTTTAATGTATTTATACACTCAGTGTGAAACCTGGGCCTGTTTCGATGAACACAACATAGATATCCTGGCAGGAATGGCAGAAAGGCACACACGAAGGTCTTGCTCAACAGCTGTCAGTCTCTCTCTGTGTTCTTATGCATCAATAAGGAAGGAAGGAAGGAAGGAAGGAAGGAAGGAAGGAAGGAAGGAAGGAAGGAAGGAAGGAAGGGAAGAGAGAAAGAAAAATGGAACCAAAGAGCAAAGAAAGGGAGGAAAGAAACAGGTAGGGAAGGAAGGAAGAAAAAGGGAAAGAAGGAAAATAAGAAGAGGGAAGGAAGGAGAGAAAGAGGGAGGGAAGGTTGGCCACAACAACATGTGGCGGGTACAGCTAATAAATTTATACAGCTTATTTATATATATATATATATATATATATATATATATATATACTGTATATATATATGTATGCATGAATGGTGGGAGCCAAAACACCTGGAGGGATTGTAGCGGCAATTTGGAGTCCCAAAACTCCTTAGGCAGTAACTTTTACCTCAGGCGACGTCTCCGTGCGAGCACAGGGGCAGATGAACAACGCGACAATTCTTACTGCGGTTCAATGAAGCCAAACTTTATTTTAAGACATCAGCTGACGGGATCAGCCCGGCAGAACAAGCTGCTAAAGGCAAGAGCCCCGAACAATCTTCACACTTAGATTTTATACAAGCAATGGCGACAAACCCCATTGTCCCGCCCTCCTTCATGCCCCGTTACTGGCTGGCACTCATGAACTCATTTTATTATCCAATTAAACAAAGCATTTTCTAGCATCTCACTCCTATTTGTTAAAAGGCATGGCGTAGGTATTAATTCTGATTCTCAGGCTATATTATCTGCTCTGATGCAGCGTGTTCCCAAGTTGTTACAAATCTGTGCCACTTCTCCCTAGCATTCACAGAGAGAAGTGTTTAATTGCCATGCGCACTATCTATCCATTCAAGAACATTGTAAACAAACGCACGTTGCTAGCATTTGGCCAATCAGGGCCGCTCTTATCTAAAAGGCACATGATGTTCCCTGGCAAATCACTGCTTGTGCCTTTGTACCAATCAAAGTAGCTTATTCTCGTCATTATTACTTTGCAAGCTACCCCGGAATTCTAAAGCCTATACTGAGCAGCACTTTCTCCTGACATTGTTTCTACTAAAAGCATCAATTTCCCCTTTAGGAGGGCCCTAGTTGGCCCCTGCTTAAAGGTGCCTCAACCCTGTGTCCCAAATGCCCCTTGACCCGCCCTGGCTGAGTGCGAGGGAATCACGGGAGTGGTAGTTTTACGCCATTCTGAGCCTCCCCAAACTACAAATCCTGGGATTCCCCAGGCTTGAGCCCTGGAAGACCAAGGGGTGCCTCACTGCATGAATGCTACGGTGTAGATCCGCCCCCAGGCAGCCGGGGGACCCGGGGAAGTCCCATCCCAGAATCTTCTCTCTCTCCGCGCGGCTCTTTCTGCCTGACGCAGTCCCCGCCTTTCGACTCAAACCCTTCCGAGGCCGAGGAAGGAGAGGAGGGGAGGAGGAAGCCCAAGAAGGCAAGTGGTGAGTAGAGGCTGTGTTTGCGGGACTCAGGCAAGGGATCGAGCCCCGGTTAGGGCTTCCCGGTAGGACAGGAGGGCTCTCTCTCTCTCTCTCTTCTATCTCCAATTTCCCACGGCACACCTGATGATTGCTCACGGCACACTGGTTGGGAAACACTGCGATAGCGTGTATATATATGCCGTCTTGTCATGCTGAAGAAGACTGTAAATAAGGTTGGTGCAAGAACACAACCTTGTTTCACTCCATTAGTTATTAAAGGGCTCCGAGAGCATTTCCTCTTCTGTACAAGTGTATGAAATCCAGATTATATGTTTTATATAGACAGCCTGAATCAGAGTCTTTTCTTGAATTGTTGATCTGTTCTTTCTTGTTCTGTGTTGATTCACTCTTCTTAAACTTGTTCTGATGACATTGTCTAGCTTTGTGTCTTCTTTTATTACAAATGTAACAGATGATGTCACACTGGATTGTCTCTTTCCTCTTCACATTGAAGCCTTTGTTGACCGTCTTCTCCGTTGAAAGTTGCTGGGCATTTCTTCTGTAACAAGCCCAGTTCTCCAATCTAGTCGAAACTAAGTCGAAGTTGATGTCTTCTTCTTTCACAGATTGCATGGAGTCAATGAATGAGTTGTAGCTCTGCCCCAAACTGCTTAGTAGAATTAAGCCTCTCTGATCTTCTGTAAAATTGGTGCCCCTTGCTGCTAAATCATTAAATAGGCTCAGCATTTTACTCAAATGAGTCTCTCTGGCACAATCTTCCATTGACAGAAGCTTCAGTGAAAACAGTTCTCTGCTCAATAAAACTTTTGAGCCTCCAGTAGCCTGCTGATACAGCTTTTCAAGCCTTTTCCAACAGTCAGCGGCTGTTTCTTCCAGAGCTAAATATGTGAGGTTCCTATCATCAACTGACAGGATGATGGTAGCCCTTGCCTTGCCATCTTTCAACCTTTCTGCATCAGAAATAGGTCGATGTGTTAAGCAGGATAGCAGCTCCTCCTTTGCCAAAACTGCTCGCACTTTGGTAGCCCATATTAAATAATTTGAGCTGCCTCTGAGTTTTTCTAAATGATGCTGTGCTCCAAATAATGCCATCTTTCTTCACACTACAGATGCTCCTGGCAAAAATTCACTTCAGCTTTTTTTTCTCTAACACTGAGGTAAACAGCGACTTCTGCTGCAATTTGCAGTGTTATTCAAAAACTTTTTCTATGAATTATGGGTTATGTAGTATCTCTGTGCCTCTGCAATTCTGGATTCTGTGTTCTGGGATCTGGGCCCATAACCTCTTCGGCGGCGAGTATTTATGTCACAGCGGATAGGCAACAGAAATATAGAAGTTTAATTCCCCATCGGCCCAAAAACTCCAGTCTCTGTTCGTGTGAATAATGAAACTCTCATTCAATTCACAAGGTAAATATATAACTTTGTATTGAATTGTATTTAACAATAACTGGCAAAACATCGAAAAACAACAGCCATCACAGCTACCTTTCTAAACATCCTTTCCTCACAGATATTAAATCCCAACTGTCACTTTGTAACGGAAATTCCTCAAGGTTCCATTTAGCAGTCTTGAGACAGCGCCATCTGGTGTCAAACATGTCACACTGCAGGTCATCTCAAACTGCGAAAATATATCTTGTGCTGACTCATGAATTGCTATTCAAAATGCAATAATCTGACATCTCTCTCTCTTCTATCTCCAATTTTCCACGGCACACCTGATGATCGCTCACGGCACACTGGTTGGGAAACACTGCGATAGCGTGTATATATATGCCGTCTTGTCATGCTGAAGAAGACTGTAAATAGGGTTGGTGCAAGAACACAACCTTGTTTCACTCCATTAGTTGTTAAAGGGCTCCGAGAGCATGTCCTCTTCTATACAAGTGTATGAAATCCAGATTATATGTTTTAAATTGGATTATCTGGCAGTGTAGATTCATATAATCCAGTTCAAAGCAGGTAATGTGGATTATCTGACTTGATATTCTGGATTATCTGGCAGTATAGAAGGACTCAGAATGTATATTAGTATGGTTTCCTTTCTGGAAAGTGTGTGACTTAATGGAAGTTCTGAAAAGGTTCCCCCCCCCCTGAAATACATATTTTCTCGTTATTATTGGATGGATAAACTATTTAATCCGCACCAATGAGTTTCTCTCAACTTGTCCAAACTTGCCCTGCGCGCCAAGGAAGAGCCCACTGCAATATGAATGCATTGGCCGCCCTTCCGACCAATAGCGTTCCCTTCCTCCGCTTCCGAATCTTTTCCTGCTTCTTGATTGGTCAGAAACACGCGTGGAGACCCGCCCCACCCTCCTTCCACTTTGAAGGAGATGCTATACATGGGTCGCTTTGGCTCTTCTCTCAACCGTCGTTGTGATTGGCTCCGCGGGGCGAAAAAGCGTTGCGATTGGCAGATCAGGAAAATGGGAGGGAGGGGGCGTTACTCAGAGCACTTTGTTCCCTAAGGATTGAACCGGGTGGAAGAGGAAGGAGAGCAGAGAGAACTTTAGCCGCTCCCCCCATTTATGGAAAAAGTGGTGTGTTCCGCGCATGGTGAGGAATGGGATGGCCGCGAGCTGGGAAGGTCCCACTTTGAGGCGGAGGGGTGTGTGTGTGAAAGGATTGCCCTTGCATTGCTGCTTCTTTTAGATCTCTCTCTCACACACACTTTTGCTGAAGCCACTGTGACTGCTATGTTGGCATCCCATGAAGCCTTGGGATATTAAGAGTCCTGGCAGAGGATGTTAAAATGAAACTACAAATCCCAGGATCCAATACTATGGAGCCATGACCATTATAGTAGTGCAGACTGAGCATCCCTTATCCAAAATGACCACATGGGTGCTTGAGGGTTCATTTACACTTTAGGATTTGGAATCATGGAGATTCTGATTTTACAAGGTCTTTACTCTCTGCCAAAGAGTGCTGGTGCCTCACCAAACTATAACTCCCAGGATTCCATAGCATTGAGCCATGGCAGTCAAAGTGGAGTCAAGCTGTATTAGTTCTGCCATGTGTAGATGCTCCCTTTGATTGTGATAGTTTTGATTTGGGATGGTTCGATGCTCCATGAACTGACTTATTAAACACTAGCTGTACCCGGCACGCGTTGCTGTGCCCTATTTTGGAGATGCGAGGAAGTCTGAGTATGTAAGGGTTGGAGTTGTTAGTTATGGTGTTGTTGGGGTCATGGCTGTGTTGTTGTGGGTTGTTTTGGTGGGTGGGATGTTGCAACAACTCCGAGTCCTGTGGAGTTGTTGTTGTGTGGTGTTGCTGGCGTTCTGCATAGCTTGTGGATATGCAATGTTTTTTGTCTTTCCGTCTGCTGTGTTGATGTAGAGGTTGATGCGTGTGTGGGTGGGGTACTTGGGAAGTGAGTGGAGGTACTTGAAATCCCATTATCCATGGTGTGTCCTCCTCTAATCTGCAGTCGGATGGAGTGTGGGTCATGGGGGGCATTGTTTGCCAAGTTTGGTCTTTATCGGTCTTGGTTCTTGGACACAGTGGTCTGTGGGGAATGATGGGTTTTGAAGTACTACAAATCCCATTATCCATGGAGGTACTTCAAGTCCCATAATCCATGGTCCACCCTCCTCCAAACTGTAGTAGAATGTAGCGTGGGTCATAGGGGCTCTGTGTGCCAAGGTAGGTTACTGTCAATTCAGGCCATACACAATGTCCAATTAGCTGAGGGCTAGTCGGGAGAATCAAGTTAATGAAGCCTTACTGTCAATTCAGAGCGTAAACAGCATTCCATTAAGTGAGGCCTAGTCAGGGAAATTTTCTGTGGGAAGTGAATTGGGTGTTTGTGTTTGTGCGTAATTGAAGAGAAGCAGGGAACGTCTCTATATCCAAATCAAAATCTTTATTCTTGTATAATCCAAATAAATTGATTCGAAGTCATCATAGTATAAGTGGAATCAAAGTAAATACATGTTGCAAATGTAGAAGAATCCAACTAACGATCAATACATCCCAAGGCAATAACATAAGTCAATGCGGAAGGGTGCGCACCCTTCCCTTCCATCCCGGATTATATTCCTATTATTGAATGTTCCGCATTGACTTATGTTATTGCCTTGGGATGTATTGATCGGAAGTTGGATTCTTCTACATTTGCTACATTCTACTATGATGACTTCGAATCAATTTATTTGGATTATACAAGAATAAAGATTTTGATTTGGATATAGAGACGTTCCCTGCTTCTCTTCAGTTACTCTCCAGGAGAACTCTCCACCTTCTTACTTTGGTGTTTGTGTTTGTGCTTCAGCCCTTTGCCTTATCCTCCTCTGACAGTTTATTATGGGTCGGAATGTTCATGTTGGCTGGCCAGTACAGGAGTTATGCAAATCCGCCTTTATTGGCAGCCAATCATGTTGTCAGAATGCAGAGGCTGGGAGAGTCGTTGGCAGCCCCGGAGGATGCTGGGAAATGTAGTTTTTTTACTCGTTGTTTTTGGGGCCGTTTAGGTTTGGGGGGGGGGGAGTTTCTTTGCTACAAACCTACCTTGTCTGAGGCCTATTTCTGTTGGCAAGTTTGGTGTCTCTGCGTTGTAAGGTTTCTCTGTTTGGGACGGTCGTTCCATGATGACTCTTCCTTTATATAAATAGATGGCGCGTAAAATTATCAATGTGCATAAGGTGTGTAGGAAATGTCAAGGAATTACGGGTTTTGATTTGACTCTCTTATGTACTAGCCGTCAATATATCCCATATGGTCACTATATCCCATATGCATGGGGGTATTGGGATAATGATACAAAAGGTTTGCTAGGGTAGATCCTCTCTCACTCAGACTCAGCCCCCCCATCAAACTCAGCCCCCCCCCCGAATCAAAATCCTGGCTACAGCCCTGCCCCGTAGTAACTGGGAATATGGCGCAGCTGGCTAAGATATCTCTGACCAATAGGTCATGAGTTCGAGGCCTGCCTGGGTCAAGGTGGGTGCTCGACCTTTAAGTGTAGCTTTGCAGCCTGAAAGACAGTTGCATCTGTCAAGTAGGAGATAAAGGTACCACATTAAGTGGGGAGGCAAATTTTAACTGAATTATGAGGCCATGAAAGAACTCCAGGAACGCTGAGGAATGCGGAAGGAACAACAAGGGACGCTGGGAACGCTGAGAGATGAGGAGTGCGTCAGCTCCCCCTGGTGGCCAGAGTTGGCCTCTGTTCATCTATATGTCGTATGTTGAAACAGCAGGGATTGTCTGCTAGTCTGTGTACTGTAATCCGCTCTTGAGTCTTTTTCGGGGTGAAAAGAGCAAAATATAAATAAAGTAAATAAATAAATAATAATAAATATCCCATATGCATGGGGGTATTGGGATAATGATACAAAAGGTTTGCTAGGGTAGATCCTCTCTCACTCAGACTGCCCCCCGGCCAAAATCAAAATCCTGGCTACGGCTCTGCCCCGTAGTAACCTATGAATAAGCGAAGGAAGATAGATGCTTTTGAACTGTGGTGTTGGAGGAAAATTCTGAGAGTGCCTTGGACCGCGAGAAGATCCAACCAGTCCATACTTCAGGAAATAAAGCCCGACTGCTCATTGGAGGGAAGGAGAGTAGAGGGAACGATGAAGTGCTTTGGCCACATCATGAGAAGAAGGGAAAGCTTAGAGAAGACAATTATGCTGGGGGAAATTAGGAAAAAGAAAGAGGGGCCGACCAAGGGCAAGATGGATGGATGGTATCCTTGAAGTGATTGGCTTGACCCTGAAGAAGCTGGGGAGGTGACGGCCGACAGGAAGCTCTGGCGTGGGCTGGTCCACGAGGTCACGAAGAGTTGGAAGCGACTGAGCAAATAAACAGTAACATGTATAAGTCTAGAAATTTTAATAAAAAACTGGATTGATGTATCCATGGGTCAGCATATGTACTGTAGCTTAACTCTTATCACAAAGGAACTATGCCCATCTTTGAGCGGTGAAAGGTGAAAGCTTAGTCCATCCAGGGAAGAGCTCGAAATATACAAACTCTTTAGGTCCTCTTTATCCTTGGCAGACTTGAAAATATACACTTTTAGTATTGTCATGAAATTAGAGGAACAATATATAGCAATTATACTCCTAGGTTATAATAATTGCATATAGAAGTGTAGATTCCAAACGTTAATATTGAGTATCAAAACAGTACACATAGCATTTCAACTTCTTCCACAACAGTAGAGCGCCACTCTAACAGTAAATAGTAGAGCATACAGGGCAAATACCCATGAAAATAACTTGGTACAAATGAGAGTGGGAGTTGGAGACTTGCTCACGAAGATGTGGGCTGGGGGCCGCTTCAATGGCGTGATGAAGGGTTCAGTTGGGAAGAGAAGTAGGAAGCCCGTATGGGGAAACGTAGCGATAATGAAAATCCCGCTTGAGGCGCCTGTAGACGCTGCTGTATTGCACCAGGCTCTGCCCAATGGCGTATCACAGAGGATTCTGGTAAATGTAGTCCCTGGTGAGGGCTAATGCCAGCGGGGAGTCTGGAGGCAAAAACGGGGCTCCAGACTCCCCGCTGGCATTAACCCTCACCAGGGACTACATTTACCAGAATCCTCTGTGATACGCCATTGGGCAGAGCCTGGTGCAATACAGCAGCGTCTACAGGGGCCTCAAGCGGGATTTTCATTATCGCTACGCTTCCCCCATACGGGCTTCCTACTTCTCTTCCCAACTGAACCCTTCATCACGCCATTGAAGCGGCCCCCAGCCCACATCTTCGTGAGCAAGTCTCCAACTCCCACTCTCATTTGTACCAAGTTATTTTCATGGGTATTTGCCCTGTATGCTCTACTATTTACTGTTAGAGTGGCGCCTACTGTTGTGGAAGAAGTTGAAATGCTATGTGTACTGTTTTGATACTCAATATTAACGTTAGGAATCTACACTTCTATATGCAATTATTATAACCTAGGAGTATAATTGCTATATATTGTTCCTCTAATTTCATGACAATACTAAAAGATTATTTTTCTAATTGTGCTCTATATCTTTGCTACCCTATTTGCTCCTTTGTGTTATACACGGTGCAGCCCACTGTTTACTCAGACTTGAAAATATACCAAGAAAAAAAGGCTAAGGATATAATGATAGGAAAGAAAAATGGCAGAGGTAGCCAGGGTACTTGACCCAATCTGGCACTTCCTCTTTCTAATAACCTTCAACTTAGGCATGGATCATATCAAAATCCATAATTTTGGCCTTGAAATCTTCCTTCAACTTATACACGAGCTTATATTGTAGTAACCATGAATTGTGATGATTCTTGAAATGAGATAAGGCTCAGAGTCAACTTAGGCAAAGCTTCATTTCCCGTCCATTGATCTTTTCTTCATCCCTCTCTTCCTCTTACTTCCTGCTCAGGGCATCCCTGTGTTTTGAAGACTGGCATCAAGGATGGCCCAAACAAACACAAAAGCTTTTACATGTGCGGTGTCCAAAACCAGCAATCGTGTAGATTTGTGCTCACCACAGAGTAAGTTGAATATATTTCCTAAAGGCCAAGGCCTGGGAATTGTTCTTCTGATCAGTCTGTTTTAAAATAAAAACTCTTCTACTAAAAATTACATGAAAAACTCTTTTTTTAAAATTTTTTTTGGTAAAATTCTATATTTTCTATTCAAAATTGAAACATGGGTACTTTTAAACATTGCTTATGTAGTGGGTTGCTGTGAGTTTTCTGGGCTGTCTGGCCATGTTCCAGAAGCATTCTCTCCTGATGTTTCACCCACATCTGTAGCAGGCATCTTCAGAGGTTGAGGGGTCTGATGGAAACTAGACAAGTGTGGTTTATGTATCTGTGGAATATCCAGGGTGGGAGAAAAAACTCTTTGTCTGTTTGAGGCAAGTGGGAAAGTTGCAATTGGCCACCTTGATTAGCATTTAATGGCCTTGCAGCTTCAAAGCCTGGTTGATTTCTGCCTGGGAGAATCCTTTTTTGGAGGTGTTAGCTGACCCTGATTGATTCTTCAGTGGTCAACGAGAAAACAAATGCTGGCGCTCGATTGTTTCGCCAAGGGGCTTCATCAGGACCCGGGGCGTGGTCCATATTGCTCTCCTTGGATTTTGATGGACTTATTGAAGGACTATTAAGAATATACCTTTGGGACATTGCATCAATACATCCTTATGATTTTCTCTCCTTTTGAGTGTGTTCTGGGACTGCGTCCTTGTGAGTATTGCTAAGAGGAACTTTCCTCCGTGATTTGGTGCGTCTTCGCTTACTTGCATGTAAGCAATACTTTTTGTTCCTATTGCCATATACTACCAGTACCTACTGTGGATAGATTATGTTTCCTGAGTTATTACTCCATTAATTATATATTGATATCAAGCCATCTTTGGAGTATGTATTTACATCTTTATATAACTGTGTGTAGACCCAATTGTGTGCTGCCCTTTTTGCTTTGTACTTGTTTATGTGGTACAGCCACTTTCCCTTGTTGTCTTGCAGCTTCAAAGCCTGGTTGTTTTCTGCCTGGGATAATCCTTTGTTTGGATGAGTTAGCTGACCCTGATTGATTCTTCTCTGGAATTCACCTGCTTTTTGAGTGTTGCTCTTTATTTACTGTCCTGATTTTAGAGTGTTTAAATATATATATATATATATATATATATATATATATATATATATATATATATATATATACTGGTAGCCAGATTTTGTTCATTTTATAGATATATAAACCTCACTTGCTCAGTTTCCAATAGACCCTTCAACCATAGATGTGGGCGAAACGTCGGGAGAGAATGCTTCTGGAACATGGCAGCAAGCCAGTGATTCCGACCATAAAGCCTTAGGTAACACATTGCTTCTTTAATTGTAAACCCTCTCTTTAGGGCTTGCCCTAAAACCCAAGGCAAGCAAGTAATTGAAGTTAGCTGAGAGGAAGGAAAATGCTATGTATATATTGATAGAAATATGCATGTTGGCTTCCATTCTGCAATATGCAGTTAGTAACTAGAGCTAAATGTTTTGCATCAAGTTTCCAAACGTGGGCATTTAGGTTTTGCAGTGCACTTTTTAGTGACCCATATATATATGAGAGAGAGAGAGTCATAAATTTATGCGTGTAAATAATTATATTTCCTACCATAGGCTTAGCCCTTCTCATTGCCTGATACATGAACAATATATAGTGGAACTGCAAGTTTTGATGAAGGAACAGGAGAAAGAAACATACAGGTATGTTTCCATTAAAACAGTTGCTGTTTAGACATTCATATGATTGGGATGTCTGCATCAAGAGTACTAACAGTATCTTACAATAAATTGTGTATAAGATTACATTTAGATGGTGTCTAAGCCCAAATCAGTTGTCAAAAATGCCCAATAATCATCCAAAATTGTCACGATGCACGAACTTGACCGGCCCCTTAATCACACACACAGAGATGGACTGAAGGCTAACTACTTTATTGATTGTAAAAACAGTTCAAAGATAATGTCCATAAGAATATTAAAGCAATCCAAAAGGCTTGAAGTAACAATGTCCAAAATAGCGTGGCAAATGGCCAAAGGTTCAGCAAAGCTCCACACAACTATGCGGATCAGGAACAAGACAAGGCTCCGCACAACCAGGCGGATCAGGAACAAGGCAAGGCAAGGCAAGGCTTGATGACCACTTAGCTTCGTGGTCCCACTCCGCTTCACGCCTATTCAGAAGAGACGTGGCCGGAGCACTGGGGATTCGTTCCCACGGATCCTATACTTAATCCCTCGGCCGAGGTCCCCGACGCTCTAGGCTTCTTCGTCTCCAATCCCCGCTGACGGACCTCGGCCGGTCTAGGCTCCTGAACCATCCCCTTCTACTAGACTCAATGTTCCGTCTCCTATCAAAGGTTCGACCTTGTCTCTCAGCAGCTGTGTTTCTATCTCCCTGGGAGCTCTCCTCCCTAGAAACTTCCCAGCCGCTTTCTTCCATGTTTTCACTCACTAGTTCCTGAGAATCTCTCCCACCCGGATGCTCATAGCTTCCAGAATCACTGTCTTCCATCTGCACCTGGTTATCTATGTCTTCGCCAGGGCCAAACAACATTTCTTCCCATGCCAAGCTCTCTGTGGGCGAAGGAGGCCCACCAAGGGGAAGCTGCCCTTCGCCCCAGTCATCTAGCTCATCCTCTGAATCTGGTTCTGGTGCTGCAGGCCCTAATGCTAATGGGACCCCGGGTCCTAGCCCCTGCCCTCCAGGCACAAACGAGAACTGCTGTGCTACAAAAATCTGGAGAAGGAAGACTCCTTTTTCCTATGCGGTGGACTTGTAAGATAGTGAAATGTTACTGGTCTAAGATTTACATATTAATTTGCAGGTTTTTAAAAGTAGATCTTGCAGAATCATTCAGAAATGTTTTTGCTCACTATTAGGATTATAAATATTCACAAGTTCTTCGATATATGAGAACAGCAGAAAGAAGAATATTGTTTACATAGACCTGGAAATAGTTTGAGATGGAAGATGAAGAAAGGATTGTTATGGATGCTAAGTTAGCCTAAACTTCCAAAATAATATGGGTTGTAAGGAGAAAAACTAAATGAAGACTTTTTGGCCAGCATGACTGCATGGAGAACCGTGACCTTCCCACCAAGGCAATACCTATTGATCTACTCACATTTGCATGTTTTCGAACTGCTAGGTTGGCAGAAACTGGGCCTAACAGCGGGAGTTCACTCCACTCCCCAGATTTGAACTGCCAACCTTTTGGTCAGCAGTTCAGCAGTTAAACCCACCGTGTCACAAGGGGGTTAATAAAAATTCGATTAAGATGATTGGTTTGATATGTAATCGTAAAATAATATGTTTTCCAATTTGTATTGCTTTCATTACAGTTTAGGTTGCTGGGTCAGTTCATTAGTCTTAGGCCCCTTCTACACTGCCATATATAATCCAGATTATTTATTTTATGGCATTGTAAACTCATATAATCCAGTTCAAAGCAGATAATCTGGATTAACTGCTTTTATAATCTGGATCATCTGGCAGTGTAGAAGGGGCCTTAATGTATTTGTGAATTAATGTTTTAGTTAGTTTTTATTGTTTTAAGTTAAGGATTTGATACTGTGTTTTAGCATTAGTTTAGTTTTAGTTACATAGATCCCTGTATCTTTATATGTGTATATTTTCCCTTCTCATTCTTGTTTTTGTCTATGTTTTTATTAATAGCATTTTGACAGACCATATTTTATTTGATTCTAGGCTGTTCTATCGATGCAGTAAAGCTAAAGCAGAAGGGAAACAATGGTGTGGAAGTGTCCCATGGCAGGTAAAAATACCTCGCTGCCAATTAAATATTTTGCAACAACTTTGGGGACATGACACTAATGAAATATTTAAAATTTATATATTTAAGGATCATAGAGATAGACACAAAAGGTTCACAGTTATACATGTGATATTTCCATATAACAAAATGAGGAAAATGGGAATACAACAAGAGCAAAGGCAACCCTGTAGTAATAATATTATTATTATTATACCATATTTTAACCCACCCTCTCTCCTCGAGCGGACTGTAGTGTTTGTTTTGTGGTCTTAGCCCCTGTTCAGAAGATTTCACCTCACTTTTTGTCATGGTGATAATTAGCTTTTGAAAAATTTGGCTTGTTGTGGAAACAAGGATTGGTGATAAAGCTTCAGTTGAGACACCTTTTTCAGGAGCTAATTTCCCATCGTGTGTGAAGATTTCTCTCCTTCCTGCTATCTGACCCCCATTCTTAACTATGAGTCGTTTGTAACTTGGGGACTGCTGTAGCACCCATGGGCCCGTTCGTGCCAATGGGGGGGGGGGGGTGAGGCGCGGGGGGCCCGGTGGCATTGGGACCCGCACAGGCTGGAGGGGACTCGGAGGATGAGTTAGACGGCCCAGAGCAAGATTGGTCCGCAGTGCCTTGCCCCAGTCACCTGTAGAGAGTTTAGCTTGGGATCTTGAGTGGGAGCGTTCTCTCGGGAAGGAGCAGGCCAGGTGGACATGGGAGGCAGCGAAACAGATAGTTATGAATTCCCAAACGGCCGAGGTTCCCAAGAGCTGGCCGAGCAGCAGATGGAGGCTAGCGGCTGGGAATCTCCGGGAGGCTGCTTCTCAAGGAGATAGCGATACTGAACTGGTAGAGCGGGGCCGTTCTCATAATAGGCGAAGGGACA
>JARBWK010000004.1:13147932-13441641 GCA_030556195.1 Anolis apletophallus
ATATTATGTGTCATTGGGCTTGGCCTTGGTCTCTGGCCTCGTGGAGCCGTTACGGGTGGCTCTGGCCTGCTCACGTTGCACCGGATGCGCATGCACGGAACCAGCTGGTTTCACGCGTGCGCATTTGGTGTGGCGCAGGCAGGGCACCTTCCACAGGGCCGGAGACTGAGAAGGGGTGTTTGCCGGCTGGATGTGCCCCTGAATATATGGCGCCCCACGCAGGCACCATATATTGATTGTATTGTTTTATAATTGCTGTTGTGTTGTTATTATGTGTTGTTGGGCTTGGCCTCATGTAAGTCGCACTGAGTCTCTTTGGGAGATGGTTGCGGGGTATAAGTGAAGTTAATAAATAATAATGTTATTAATAAATAATAATAAATAAATATTATGTGTCATTGGGCTTGACCTCATGTAAGCCGCACCGAGTCCCCTTGGGGAGATGGCGGTAGGCAGGGCCGGACCTAGATAATTTTAAATGGTAAGCGAACAGTATTTTGGCGCCCCCCCAACCAATCATTGATATATATATATGGTGCATAGACAAACTTTGGCCCTCCAGTTATTTTGGACTTCCTCGGCGGGGGCGGGGGGAAGGCACGTGCAGGGTGAGGGATGAGATGCGCGCAGGGGCAGGGAGAAGGGAAAGGTGCGCCTCTGCCTCCTCGTCTCCTCGCCCTGCGTGAGCAATCCTTGACGGGCGTCCGGAGCCTGCAGGGCAGAACTGAGCCTTCCTCCCACCGTGCCGGCACCCCTGGGGGCATGGCGTCCGGCCCTGGATGCGCCCTTGGCCACGTGGTGCCCTGAGGCGGCCGCTTACTTTGCCTCCACTAAGACCCGCCCCTGGCGATAGGGTATAAATAAAGTTATTATCATTATTATTATTATCAGGACAGAACATCCCACAGGATCTGCTTTGAACTGGGAGAGCTGAGCCCACACTGCCCTATATAAAATCCAGTTCCGACCTGTGGGGATGTGATCAGGGGCGATCCTACAAGATAGGCCAAGTAGGCGCCGCCTAGGGCTATCTGGGAAGGGCGCCATCCTGGTCGCATGGGGCGCCATCCTGGCCCTGCCGATGTTCCTCAGACAGTGCTGCAGCTGCCTGCTTTGACCCCGGCCTTGTGCGCCCGGCGCCGCTTCTGGGCACGCGTGGAGGTTTTCACGCAGGCGCAGTTTCGGGAGCTGAAGTTGAGCGCAGGAGCACTGCACATCTTGAAAACCTCCGCGCTATGCCCAGTAGCCTCCCTTTGCGCAGAAGCCTGTAAGCAAAGCACTCCCTATCGGGCAGGCAGGGTGCTTCCCTCTCCCTTTGTCTCCATCGCGCGCGCGCATGTTTGCAGGGAAGGAGAAAAGAATCAGTGAAGGAAGTGTAAGTGAAGGAATGAATGAAGGGCTTTCCTCCTCTTCCTCCTCCGTGACCTCTTCTCTCCCTCCTTCCTTTCTTCGGCTCTATTTCTGTCTAGACCTGAGGGGCCTGAGGCTATAAGGAGTTGTGGGAGTTGGAGGCCAAACACCTAGAGAGGGGGAGGGAGGGAGGGCCCAAGTTTGCCCAGGCCGCGCTGCCTGTATTCGACCTCATTTGAACATTTTGGCTGTTTTTCTATTTACATTTACATTGGGATCTAATTTTGGACTTATGGGACTCTATGAATTATGAGTCGGGTGATAGGTAATATATTCTGATTTTGATGCATTTACATTGCATTTCTTGTTGATTATACAGTTCTGCTTAATATTGTCATACAATATAATACAAATACAATATAACAATAGAATAATGATATATTTTATATTACATGTAATATTACAAACAATATTGCAGTATAATGGTATTGTACAAATAGTAATATATAATATTTATTTTACTTTATTTTGGGTTATTTGAGTTTTATAGGAGTAAGGAAAATATTTAGTAGAGGATAATTTTATTTAAATAAATAATTTTATTTATTATTTTATAATAATATAATAGAATGTTATATTATAATGTCAATATATTATAATATAATTATATTGTAATGTAGTATAATATAATTATGATATAATATAGTATGAGTATGGTATAATATATTGTCTATACATTGATACAATATAATACTACTAATGGTATTGTGATATTATAATTGTATATTTGTTTTTACATGGGGGCGGCAAAATAATGTTTTTTGGGGGGCACCAAAATAATGTTAAGCCTACCATTTAAAATTACCTTAGACCAGTGTTTCCCAACCTTTTTTAAGCCGTGGCACACTTTTAACATTAAAAAAATCCGGGGGCACACCACCAACCAAAATGACACAAACTGACACTCTAACACAGTAAAGAATGGCTGGGGGATGGTGGCCTGCTGGGAGCAGCTGCTGGGAGCAGCTGCTGGGAGTGCCGAAGCCGGGGAGGGGGCGGAGCCAGGCTGCACCATGCCCTGCCCCCTACCCTGGCTTCCTGCCCAGCAGCTGCTCCAGTCTTGAGGGGCAGTGCCAAGACAGCGGTGCCAGAGCCAGCACAATGCTAGCTTGGCACTGTCCCCTCAAGGCTGGAGCAGCTGCTGGGAGTGCCGAAGCCGGGTGAGGGGGCAGAGCCAGGCTGCGCCATGCCCCGTCCCTTCCCCCCAGCTTCAGCTCTCCTACAGGCCTCGCCATGCCCCGCCCCCTCCCCCCAGCTTCAGCTCTCCTACAGAGGAGCATGAGCGGTGGACGGACTTCAGTGGGCGGGGCTCCTCCTCCACGCGGCTTCAGTGAGCAAGGGGCGAGAGTCATGGTGGGAGTCATGGCGGATTGGAGGCTGGCTGGGGAAAAGGCCGAAGGAAGCAGCACCCCGGTCCCTTCTTTTTCTTCGCCACTGCCCGGCCCTTCCTCCTCCCCCAAGCAGCAGGAGTTCGGCAGGAGGGGGGGAGGAAGGGGGGCAGAGAGCTTTTCTCGCGGCACAGCAGGAGGTCCATCACAGCACACTAGTGTGCCACGGCACACTGGTTGAGAAATACTGCCTTAGACCGCCCCTGGATGTGATCCATCTGCGTGGAAGGAGGGCCCGATGGCAGGGAGGAAGGAAGGAAGGAGGGAGGGAAGGAAGGAGGGAAGGAAGGAGGGAGGGAAGGAAGGAGGGAAGGAAGGAGGGAAGGAGGGAGGGAAGGAAGGAAGGAGGGAAGGAAAGGAGGGGAGGGAAGGAAGGAGGGAAGGAGGGAGGAGGGAGGGAGGGAAGGAGGGAGGGAAGGAGGGAGGGAAGGAAGGAGGGAGAGAGGGAAGGAGGGAAGGAAGGAGGGAGGAAGGAGGAACGAAGGAGGGAAGGAAGGAGGGAAGGAGGGAAGGAAAGGAAGGAAGGAGGAAGGAAGGAGGGAGGGAAGGAGGAGGGAAGGAGGGAGGGAAGGAAGGAAGGAGGGAGGGAAGGAGGGAGGAGGGAAGGAAGGAGGGAAGGACAGAGGAGGGAAGGAGGGAGGAGGGAAGGACAGAGGAGGGAAGGAGGGAGGAGGGAAGGAAGAAAGGAGGGAGGGAAGGAAGGAAGGAAGGAAGGAAGGAAGGAAGGAAGGAAGGAAGGAAGGGGCGCCACAGTGTATCTCTCACTTCGACCAAGTGTCCCTGGGCGTGGGCTGTGCAGCCACAGTGTAGCGAGCGAGCATGGCTGCCCTTTGGCAGAGGCGCCTTGGAGCGGCCTTGGCTCGTGGCTACTAGGGGATCCCGGGGGGGTTCCCACGAGGTTTCCCTTCCTTCCTTTCGCCTTCTTGGCGCTCTTCTTCGGGCAAAGGCAGAAAGGCAGATGCGCCCGAGGAAGGAGAAGGAGGAGAAGGAGAAGACCGGATTTGGGAGAGGGAGGAAGGAAGGGAGGGGAGGCTGGGGCCGGACCCGGAAGCGGTTGCGCCCATCGGGGGCTGGGGCTGGGGTGGGCTGGGAAAGGGAGGAGGAAGGGGAGGCGGCAGGAGAAGCGGCGGCAGAGAGGCGCGCGGCGGGGGCTGGAGCGGGAGCGCCTTCCTCGGGGCTCGCGATGCCTTCGGACTGCCGGACACGCGGGGCATGGTGAGCCGGCCGCAGTGCCCGATCCCCGCGGGGACCCGGACGGCCGTGGGCGCCCTTCTGCTCCTCCTCGCCCTGGTCCTGCTGCTGCTCCGGAGGGACGCCCACGCGCAGAAAGGTGAGAGAGAGAGAGAGGCCCGGCCCCTGCTCTTCCAGGCGCCCCCTTTCCCTCAGGCAGCCAGCCAGACCTGGGCGGCAGAAACCCACCCCCAAAAGGCCCTGGGGTTCGGGGGACAGTCGTGCGTGGGTGTAGAGAGGGAGAGAGAGAGATTTCGAATCAGGAACTCCATTCATCTTCCATCTCTAGCTTACACATTCAGCCTGAAGTCTTTTGGGCTTGAGAAAGAATGTTTCTATCCTTGTAAATGGGGTCTAGTGTGTGTGTGTGTGTATAGATATAGATATTTATACATACATATACATTTATTTATGTATTTAAATTTTTTTGTACCCTGACCTTCTCACCTCTATAGAGGGACTTAGCCAAAATGCAGTGCTATACAAATTAAAACCTGTTCCAACCTCATTATTCAAAACTTAAACGCCAAATTACATGCATACATACAAATCGCATGGCCATTTAAAATTAATTCAACTCAATCTAAAAACGTGGTCACTCAATTCATACGATAATCCAGTGTTTCCCAACCAGTGTGCCGTGGCACACTAGTGTGCCGTGAGCGATCATCAGGTGTGCCGTGGGAAATTGGAACCTCCAATACCTTTCTTTCCCCTCCTCCCAGCCTCGCTTCTTCCCAGCCTGCTTGCTTTTTGCCTCGCTTGCTCCCGCTGCCGCTTCTGCGTGACCCGTGCAGGCGCTACTGCACACACTCGCCCCACATCTTCCTCACCCTGCATTTCAGTACTTTCAGTACTTTCTGTTGGTAATGGGAGTTCAATATGCCAAGTTTGGTTCAATTCCATTGTTGCAAGAGTTCAGGATGCTCTTTGTTTGTGTGTTAAGTATAAATCCCAGAAACTGTAACTCTCAAATGTCAATGTCTATTTTCCCCAAACTCCATCTGTGTTCACATTTGGGCATATTGAGTATTCATGCCAGGTTTGGTCCTGATCCAACATCGTTTGAGCCCAGAGTGCTCTCTGGATGGAGGTGAACTACAACTCCAAAACTCAAAGTCAATGCCCACCAAACTCTTATAGTATTTTCTCTTGGATATGGGAGCTCTGTGTGGGAAATTTGATTCAATTCCATCATTGGTGGAGTTCAGAATGCCCTTTGATTGCGGGTGAACTATAACTCCCAGCTGTTGAGCAAGACTTTCGTGTGTGTCTTTCTGCCATTGCTGCCAGGATATATCTATGTTGTGTTCATCGAAACAGGCCCAGGATTCACACTTTGAGTGTATAAATACATTTAAAACATATTAACTATATGTATGACTGTGTTAGAGTGTCATTTGGTGTCATTTTGGTTGGTGGTGTGCCCCAGAATTTTGTAAATGTAAAAAACGTGCCGCGGCTCAAAAAAGGTTGAAAAACACTGCGATAATCAATCACAGCCTATTCTGGGGAAAGCTTCCAAGCCTTCACCTGCCTCCTGAAGGACAGCAGGGAGGGGGCAGATCTAACATCACTTGGGAGAGAGTTCCACAGCCGAGGGGCCACCACAGAGAAGGCCCTGTCCCTCGTCCCCACCAGCCGCACTTGCGAAGAAGGTGGGACCGAGAGCAGGGCCTCTCCGGAGGATCTTAATGTACTTAATGGTTCGTAGGGGAGAATCCATTCGGACAGGTAAACTGGGCCAGAACCGTATAGGGTTTTGTAGGTTAAAACATACACACACACATGCATACATACACACACACACTAGTTTAGTAGTATGTGTGTGTGTATAGATATAAAATACTAGTCTAGTCTAGGGTCTAGTTATATATATATATATATACTGTATATACAGGCATGTAGCCAGGGGCCTAAAGGGCTTCAGCCCCGAAATTCTCAGGATGGTCCGCGAGAAGGCCTTACTGGTACATTATTTAAACTGTTATGTTTATTCATATCATGATCTGATCACCATGCTCATTATATCCCACATTAATGGGGTTATTGGGATAACAATACAAAAGGTTTGCTAGGGTAGACCCTCTTCCACCCAGTCTCAGCCCCCCGAACCAAACTCAGCCCCCCGAAACAAAATCCTGGCTACGGCCCTGCTGTATATATATATATACACTCACACATGGCGCTCCATGTAATTATGCCAGCCACATGACCTTGGAGATGTCTACGGACAACGCCAGCTCTATGCTTTAGAAATGGAGACATGCACCAACCCCGAATCTGACACAATTCAACTTAAATGTCTAAAATATATTTTTATACTGATCTCTAGTCTGATTTTAAATAACTGTTTACTGGGGAGTTGTCCTTCTCCTCTTGGGGTGCTTGTGCCCACTTTGTGCTGGTCTGTGACCGTAATCAAGTTTTGATTGATTGAACTTAAATGTCAGGGGAAAACCTTTACCTTTATTGTGTGTGTGTGTGTATATATATACACACACACACACACACACACACTATCTCACAATATTTACATGCCGCCCTTCTCAACCCCGAAGGGCTTACAGCAAACTGCAAATACAACAAACTATATTACTGCCCTATACGGTTCCGGCCCAGTTTACCTGTCCAAATGTATTCTCCCCTATGAACCATCAAGGCAGTTAAGATCCTCTGGAGGGGCCCTGCTCTCGGTCCCACCACATTCGCAATCGTGGCTGGTGAGGACGAGAGACAGGGCCTTTTCTGTGGTGGCCCCTCGGCTCTGGAACTCCCTCCCACCTGAGATTAGAACTGCTCCCTCACTTATGACCTTCAGGAAGCTATTGAAATCCTGGATCTGGAAAGAAGCATTCCCAGAATAATTGCTGAGTTTAATAATAGACTAAGTTATCGATTATGTATGTGGACTGAAATTGGACACATTTTTATCTTGGCGACCTGGTTTATTATGTATTGATATGTATTTTAATCTATTTGTATTTTATTGTTTTTATTGTTTTTATGATGTTTTAAAGTGTAATTTGGCATTGAATCCTTGCTGTTAACCGGCCTGAGTCCCTCTGCGGAGGTTGAGAAGATTGATATATAAAAGTTTTAAATAAATAAATAGTACAATATCAGCACTACACATCACATTGCACTATAACATTATATCACAATATCATTAGTAATATTGCAAGTAAAACAAATATACAATTATGATATGTATAGTCTATGGACAATACCAGCTCTACAGCTTAGAAATGGAGATGAGCACCCCACCCCACCCCCAGAATCTGACACGACTGGACTTAAATGTCAGGGGAAAACATTTACCTTGACTATATACACTGTATCAGGCATGGGCCAACTTTGGCCCTCCTGGTGTTTTGGACATCAACTCCCACAATTCCTAACAACTTATGCCTGATATACTTAGAGGACCCCCTTGTGACTTTTGGCCCGGGCTATATTTAATAAAGCCCCCCCGCTCCTTTGTCATGTTTGTGATGTTGTGTTCATTGTTTATTGTCTACTCCCATGTTTTGTTTTGCACTTGTTGTATTTTGCATGCCACACCTTCAGTGTTTTGTGAGCCACCCCGAGTCCCTCTGGGAGATGGTGGCGAGATATAAATAAAAGTTTATTATTATTATTATTATTATTATTAACCATTAAGCTGCTGAACTTGCTGACAGAAAAGTCAGAGGTTTGAATTCAGGGAGTGAGGTGAGCTCCCACTGTTAGACCCAGCTCCTGGAAATCTAGTAGTTTGAAAACATGCAAATGTGAGTAGATAAATAGGTACTGCTTCTGCGGGAAGGTAATGGCACTCCATGCAGACCTTGGAGGTGTCTATGGAAAATGCCGGCTCTTTGGCTTAGAAATGGAGATGAGCACCACCCCCCAGAGTCTGACATGACTAGACTTAATGTCAAGGGGAAACCTTTACCTTTACTATATGTCATAAGATATCTTGGGCACTACATTCATTTATGTTCTATATCAACTTAATGCACGCAGCCTGCAGTGCTTTGTATTTGGGAAATAGCATATGTTTCATAAGACAGCTTGGAGATGGGACCCAGGTCTAAACAGCACATATGTGTACACCTTATTATGCACATAGCCCAGAGATCAGTTCATACATGAGAACATAAGAACATAAGAAGAGCCATGCTGAATCGGGCCTCAGCCCATCTAGTCCAGCATTCTGTGTCACACAGTAGCCCACTAGTTGTACACAGGGATCTCGAGCAGAAAGGAGGGCAAAACCCTCACCTGCTCCCGACCCCCCACAACCAGTACCTGGGGAAAATCCTGCCTGCCTCCATCAACACAGAGGTGGCACTTGGATGTCCATTTCAGTAGCTACTGATTCCCTTGGTATCCATGAATCTGTCTAATCCTGCCTTGAAGCTGTCCAGGCTGACAGCTGTCACAACCTCCTCTGGAAGTGAGTTCCATAACCCAATGACCCTCTGGGTGAAGAAATATTTCCCTTTATTAGTCCTAACTTTCCTACCTTGGAGCTTTAGGGAGTGCCCCTAGTCCTAGTGTTGGGTGACAGAGAAAATATTTTTCTTTATTCACCTTTTCTATCCCATGCATGATTTTATACACTTCGATCAAGTCACGTCTTAATCGCCGTCCTTCAAGGCTGAAAAGACCAAGGCGTTGCAACCTGGTTTCATAAGGGAGCTGCTCCATCCCTTGGATCATTTTTGTTGCCCTTCTTTGTACCTTTTCCAGTTCCGTTATATCCTTCTTGAGGTGCGGTGACCAGAATTGTACACAGTACTCCAGATGTGGCCTCACCATAGATTTGTAGAGAGGCAATACAACATTTGCTGACCTATTTTCGATTCCCTTTCTGATCATGCCTAGCATAGAATTTGCTTTTTTCACTGCTGCAGCGCACTGGGTTGACATCTTCATTGAGCTGTCCACCAAAACCCCAAGATCCCTTCCTGGTTTGTCTCAGAAAGCTTTGATCCCATCAGTTGATAAGTGTATTTGGGGTTCTTTGCCCCGATGTGCATGACTTTACACTTGTTTAGGTTAAAATGCATTTGCCACTTTGTTGCCCATTCACTCAATTTCGAGAGATCTTTCTGGAGCTCTTTACAGTCAGTTTCATTTTTAACTACCCTGAACAGTTTAGTGTCATCTGCAAACTTTGCTACCTCACAATTTACTTCTACATCCAGATCATTTATGAATAAATTAAAAAGTAACGGTCCTAAAACTGAACCTTGGGGTACGCCACTTCTCACCTCTTTCCATCCAGAGAAGTGTCTTTATTTATTACCACCCTTTGTTTCCTACAGTTTAGCCAGGTTCCGATCCAGGACAAGACCTGTCCCCTGATTCCATGGCTGAAGAGCTTATTTAGGAGCCTTTGGTGAGGCTCAATGGTCCGTCAGGAACCAAGGATGTCACCCTCTCAGCCATGTAATTATGGACCGGAATCATTCTTGCCTGACGTTTCACCCACATCTATGTCAGGTTGAGACCCCTCAACCTCTGAGGATGCCTGCCATAGATGCATGTGTAATATCAGGAGACAATGTTTCTGGAACATGACCATGCAGCTTGGAAAACTCACAGCAACCCATAATAATTACTGTTATATTATTATTATTTTGGAGCATTTTAGATTTCCAGGTTAGGGTTGCCACCTGTCCTGTATTATATGGGACGTCCTGTATTTTTGCTCTGAATTTCGTGTCCCGTATTTTCAGCTCCTGTCCCGTATTGACAGGACAGGGCAGGTGGCAGCAGGAGGCCAGGCCGAGCCAGCAGCGAGGAAGGAAGGGAGAACTCTATGTGAATGCCCGGTAGCTGCCGCTCTCCCCACACAAACACTGGACCTAGTCCGGCTTACTCACCCGAGTCAACAGCGCCGTCACCTTGGCGCCTTCCCTCGCCGCTCTAGCCCTCCTCCATCTTGAGCATAAAGAGAGGCGAATGCAGAAGGGGGAGGGGTGATTTCGTTGTGCGCGCTGGGAGTGACGGACCGGAAGAGGCGGGCCTTCCTGGAAGGAAGGGAGGGGGAAGGGGTGAGGCAGCGGCGGCAGGAGGCGCTTGCGGAGAGAGGTAGCCAGAGTGAGGTTCGTGCACTCTGCCGCTTGCGTCTTGGGCCTGCTGGGGATTCTGGGCCTTGCGTAACACTCCCTGCGGCAGAGGAGGAGGATTTGATTTTCAAGTTTTTATGAAGTGTCCCTTATTTTTGTGAAAAATCCTGTATTTTTAGGTAAATGTTCCTTATTTCTTATATGAAAAAGTGGCAACCCTATTCCAGGTGCATCTCCACTGTTGAATGAAGGTAGTTTGATGCCACTTGAACTATGCTATGTGTTATGGAATCATGGGAGCTGTAGCTTGAGGAGGCACTCGTTGGGCAAGAAGGCTATAGGCCATGTATTACATAGCATTGAGCTGTAGATATTAGAAAAGTGTCTCTAGTGTAGATAGTATTAATCACTTTATTTTGTAGATGCACCCCATGTCTTCTTGCCTCAAGAGGCATTTGCTCTCAGCTGTTTCTGATGTCGTTTGGGTATCCATTCTCAAAAGGACTTGGGCCCAAAACTGTTGGATTTGGCAAATATTTGCATATAGGTCACGGGAGTTCATGGAGATGGGACTTCCAAGTCTTCGCATGAAATTTATTTATTTTTTACATGCACCTCATTTTTTACAAAGCACACCTTGAAGTGCTTTGGATTTGGGAAGTATTTGCATAAGCTCCATGAGATACCTTAGAGATAATACCCCAAGTCTAGGCAGGAAATTCAGCTACATTTCATATACATCTTATTACACATAGCCAGGAGTTCTTTGTATTTAGGACACAGTTGCATATACATCATGAACTGGCTTGGAGTTGAGCCTGAGGGCCCTTGCACACAGCCATATAACCCTGAATATCAAGGCAGAAAATCCCACAATATCTGCTTTGAACTGGATTATCCGAGTCCACACTGCTATATATCCCAGTTCAAAGCAGATTTGTGGGATTTTATTCAGCTGTGAGGAAGGGACCTGAGAGGAGATACGAGGAGGAAGCAAACTTGTTTTCTGCTGTCCTGGAGACTAGGGTGCGGAACAATGGCTTCAAACTACAGGAAATAAAGGCGATTCCACCTGAACATTAGGAAGAACTTCCTAACCGTGAGAGCTGTTCAGCAGTGGAACTCTCTGCCCCAGAATGTGACGGAGGCTCCTTATTTGGAGGCTTTTAAACAGAGGCTGGATGGCCATCTGTTGGGGGTGCTTTGGGCAGAGGTTTGAACTTTATGGCTCATGAGGTCTCTTCCAACTCTAGGATTTTATGACCCAAATCTAAATGGCCATATTTACGTTTTTATACACTTTATTATACAAAGCCTCTCCGTATATTTATTATCCTCTCCTCTCCATTGTCACCCCCTTGTTGTGGGGGAGAGGCTTGCATACTCTAATGAAGTTGTGAAGGGCCTCCCATGCCAGACAGGTCACAACCGAAAGGTCTGACAAAGAGCGTCAACGGGCAGGATGGGCTCTCTAGCCTTTTGGCAACCATCCTAAGAGAAGGAAAACTCTGACTTCAAACCCGGGCAGATGGTGCTCGTTTAACCCTGTAAGGTCAACCATCTAAGAGAAGGAAACTAAACCAAACCTATGACCTGAGGACCTCGCTACCACTGTCCCAGCTTTGCTAGGCCCCGGCAGACAAACCTTTGGTTTAAAGGGTGAGGCCAGTTCTGTGCACGCTACGCTCCACCAGAAAAATCCTTTGCACAGGCTCGAAGGACACATCCAAACTCCGAATCATCGGCGTGCTTGTAGAAAGCGTGGGACGAGTCCTTCCTGAATCTTTGTTCGCAAAGAAAAGCCAAGAAGATTATACAAATAGCCCAAAGGTCATTTCATGCCCCATATTTACAAATAATTTTGTGCATTAAACAAAGTTTATGTACGTTCAAGCAGCAGGAACCAAATGTGCCACTATCTCAGCCAACCACTTGAACCATTTGGGAGCATTTTGGATTTCCAGACAAGGGATGCTCGACCTGTATCAGACATTGGGAACTGCAAAAGGACCTCCCCTTTCGAACCTCACATTTGCCAGCCTCAGGCTCTGAAGAGAAGGGTTAATAATCCCATTCCCTGCCTCTTAAAGTGAACCTACAGAGGAAACAAGTGCCTCTTTGGAAAGGAGCCCACACTGGTAGGGCAAAGAGGTGAAAAGCAGATCTTGTTCCAGGGAATGGGAAAGGAGGTCCCTCCAAATGTGTGCAAAATCAATGACTTGTGCAACTTGTGAAGAGCTGTTCTCTCATCTTTCTCTGAACTGTCTCAAGATGTTGATTTCATTGGCAGTAGACCAAACATTTTGTTGGCAGTAGGACACAGCTTCCCAACCCCATGTATGTATGTGTGATGAATGTGCAACCCATGTGTACAGAATATGTTGGTTCCTACACACAAGTGTAGGAACCAACATATTTCTCCACTTTCATGGAAAATATGGCAATGGCTGAACTGAGCTCTAGGGCCCCTTCCATACAGTTGAATAAAATCCCACATGACATGCTTTGAACTGGAATATATGGCAGTGTGGACTCAGAACGAAGCAGATATTGTGGGATTTTCTGCCTAGATATTCTGGGTTATATGGCTGTGTGGAAGGGCCCTGGGCTCTGTAGCTAGTTTTCAAGTGTTGTGTTTAGCATATTGTATCTTTCAAAGTATTACTCATAGGTAACTTCAGGCATGTACATTAAGGCTGGATCTACTCTGCCATATAAAATCCAGATTATTTGCTCTGAACTGGATTTTATGGCAGTATAGACTCAGATAACCCAGTTCAAAGCAGATAGTGTGGATTATCTGATAGGATAATCTGGATTATATGGCAGCCCAGGCCCTGTAGACAGTGGGAATAAAAATATATACTCTGTTCAAAGCCTTTCTACGTCTAGACCCAAACTTTCCCTTTTTAGAAACTATACATTGACCGGAATTCCTAGCCATTTGTTGGATGAAAGAATGCTTCTTGGGATTTTTCAGGGTTAAGGAGGCCGGCTCCTTCCTGAGGAATTTTAAGGAGTGATGCTTGAAATAACTCCCGCTTTCCTTCAACTTTTAAATGTTGAGATAATGTCATAAAGGGTAAGCAGTGTCGAGTCATGATTTAAGATTGGTTTTCATGTTTAGTGCTGCTTTTTGGAGAGCTTCTAATATAAAGGGAATGTAGATTGACTGGAGGAAATGGTTTTGCAGAAGGGATCCCCCTGCAAAACCTGTGTGGCTCCATTTCTGATGTTATTTGTGAAACTTCAATTAGAAAAAGAGAAAATGAAACTGTTGAAGGCTTTCATGGCCAGAATCACTGGGTTGTTGTGAGTTTTCTGGGCTGTATGGCCATGTTTCAGAAGCATTCCCTCCTGACATTTCTCCTGCATCTATGGTAGGCATCCTTTAGGACAGTGTTTCCCAACCTTTTTTGAGCCGCGGCACACTTTTAACATTAAAAAAATCCTGGGGCACACCACCAACCAAAATGACACAAAATGACACTCTAACACAGTAAAGAACGGCTGGGGGTTGGTGGCCTGCTGGGAACAGCTGCTGGGAGTGTTGAAGCCGGGGAGGGGGCAGAGCCAGGCCGCGCCATGCCCCGCCCCCTACCCCGGCTTCACCTTCCCAGCAGCTGCTCCAGCCTTGAGGGGCAGTGCCAAGCCAGCGGTGCCAGAGCCAGCACAATGCTGGCTTGGCACTGTCCCCTCAAGGCTAGAGCAGCTGCTGGGAGTGCCGAAACCGGGGAGGGGCAGAGCCAGGCCGCGCCATGCCCCACCCCTCCCCTCTCCTTCAGCTCTCCTACAGGATGCACCAATATGTCTGAAATATAAACTCCCCAGTATCCTCATCCTACAGAAAGATAGCATAGGCAGTAGGACGGGCTTCAGTGGGCGGGGCTTACCAGTAGACTTCACAGCGAGGCGAGATTCATGGTGGGAGTCATGGCGGAAAGCTGGGGAGTAACACAGGGTAGCGCCCGTCCCTTCTTCTTTTCTTCGCCATAGCCTGGCCCTTCCTCCTCCCCAAGCAGCAGGAGTTCGGCAGGAGGGGAAGAAGGGGGCAGAGAGCTTTTTCGCGGCACAGCAGAAGGTCCGTCACGGCACACTAGTGTGCCACGGCACACTGGTTGAGAAAGACTGCTTTAGGACATAGCCATATAAGCACAGAAAACTATATATGGCAGACATCCTAAGAGGTTGAGAGGTCTGTTGGAAATTAGGTGAGTGAGATTTATATATCTGTGGAATATATATAGACACCTCTCAACAAAGGATTCCCCCAGGCAGCAACCAGACAGGCTTTGAAGCTGCAAGGCCATTCAATGCTAATCAAGGTGGCCAATTGCAACATTCACACCTGCCTCAAACAGACAAGAGTTCTTTCTCCACCCTGGACTTTCCACAGATATATAAACCTCACTCACCTAATTTCCAACAGACCTCTCAACCTCTTAGGATGTCTACCATAGATAGTTTCTTACATTTTTAGAGTTATTGTGTAATACATTAGGACTACTTGATTTGTTAACCCAAGTTTGCTTAGTTACATTCTCTCTCTTTTTTCACATGTGGAAAAAGTGTTAGATTTTACAGACATAGTTTCCTGCGCTGTATGTATACTGTATAAACCTCACTCACCTAATTTCACCTAATTTCCAACAGACCTCACATTCTAGGAACTGTAAAGCAGGTTCTCCAAACTCCTGTATCCTTCTTTGATGATTCCATGTGGTTTATAATTAAACTTTACAACATGGTGCAATAAAATAAAGATACGTGGCAATGTTTATGGCAATCTGTGAACTTCTTGCAGTTTTTGCCAAAGTCCAGATTCATTTGCAGGAAAATTACATATTTTAAATTACATTAGGCCCTCCATTGTCATGGGGGTTAGAGACATAGGACCTCTGTGGAAGGGAATTAATTTTAAAAAACAACAACTGAGAACATCTGACAATGGGCAGCTTCATAGGGCATACATATGCCTAGAGAGGTATTCTCTGAATCTGGGGCCCTTCCACATAGCTGAATAAACCCCCCACCCCATTTTTCTGCTTTGAACTGGGATATATGGCAGTGTGGACTCCGGTAACCCAGGGCCCTTCCACACAGCCTTATATCCCAGAAAATCAAGGCAGGAAATCCCACAGTATCTGCTTTGAACTTGGTTATCTGAGTCCACACTCATATAATGTGGGATTTTCTGCCTTGATATTCTGGGATATACGGCTGTGTAGAAGGGTCCCCAGTTCAAAGCAGATATTGTGGGATTTTTTGCCTTGATATTCTGGGTTAGATGGTTGTGTGGAAGGGCCCTAAGTCCTCTATCACAACTTTGGTCAACTTTCAGCAAAGTTGTTCCCAGAATTGCAGTGGATGACCTGGAGAACATGACCATTAAATCCATGAAAGTTAAATCTGCGAACATGGAGGATTGGCTGTATATTTAAATGAACGGGATTGATAAGGAATTTGGATGAAATAATGTCATATAGACAAAGAGAAGCAAATGCTGGACTTGGGACCCTTCCGCACAGCTGAATAAAATCTCACATTATCTGCTTTGAACTGGCAGGTATGGCAGTGTGGACTCATATTTAACTCAGTTCAAAGCAGATATTGTGGGATTTTATGCCTTGATATTCTGGTTATATGGCTGTGCTAGAAGGAACCTTAGTCAAGATCAGCCTATTTTTCAGATCTTGTTTGTCTAAGTCAGTGTTTCCCAACCTTTTTTGAGCCGCGGCACACTTTTTACATTTGCAAAATCCTGGGGCACAGCACCAACCAAAATGACACAAAATGACACTTTAACACAGTAATACATATAATTAATATGTTTTTAAATGTATTTATACATTCAGTGTGAAACCTGGGCCTGTTTCGATGAACACAACATAGATATCCTGGCAGGAACGGCAGAAAGACACAAACTTCCCACACAGAACTCCCATAACCAAGAGAAAATGCTATAAGAGTTTGGTGGGCATTGACCTTGAGTTTTGGAGTTGTAGTTCACCTATATCGAGAGAGCACTGTGGACTCAAACAATGTTGGATCAGGACCAACCTTGGCATGAATACTCAATATGCCCAAATGTGAACACAGATGGAGTTCAGGGGAAATAGACCTTAACATTTGGGAGTTGTAGTTGCTGGGATTTATAGTTCTCCTACAATCAAAGAGCATTCTGAATCCCACCAATGACAGAACTGGGCAAAACTTCCCACACTGAACCCCCAGGAGGCAAGAGGAGGTCTCTACTTGGGGAAATGGAGGTGGGCCTTCCCAATGCATGGAGAGGGAGAGACCAAGTAGACAACAGGTGGGGAGGGGGTGTTTGTAATTTTGTGCCTTTATCGAGGTAGGTTTCTTAGGGTTTTTATACTTCAACACACTAGACTCTCCCTCCCCCCCCCTTGAAGGTTCCAATTTCCCACGGCACACCTGATGATCGCTCACGGCACACTAGTGTGCCCCGGCACACTGGTTGAGAAACACTGGTCTATGTTCCAAAATGAAAGTAAAACAAATCCTTCTATCAGTTCTTTGCATTTTTATAGCAGGGAGTAGCATGTAAAAGTAGGGAAAAATGGGAGAGCTTAGAGCAAAAACAATTTCTTAAAATTGTTAGGAGCATTTTAATCAATATAATGTTTACCACTTTGCCATTCTGTACCATCAACTCAAGGTGTGGGCCTTCTTGCGTAGTATGTTCAGGGGGATTGTTTTGGAATGATAGAGGAAGAATAATTCATGTTTTTTGTGGCAGTATAGAAAGATTTGTCCTGGTATCCTAGGAAGATTTTATAAACAGGGTTCCCCTCTTTTATTGTGAGTCAGGTCTGGTCTCTGAATCAAATATTATTGTTCCAGCGGTACATTCAAAAACCCACATCCATTTAATTCTGACTTTTTTCTATTGGGGATAATTTCTCCATTGCTTCTTATAGAAACATACGTGTGTATGCATATTACTTGGAGGTCTGAAAATAGGGATGCCCATTGATATGCTCATCCAATTGAAAGCATTGGGCAACGTATTCCTTGGATGCACATACCTACCCATGCGTCCTGTTTAATCAAGAACATATGAGTTAGGCATCTCAGCTATCTCGGCATTACTTCGTGAACGAAGATTCTTAGGAAGGGCGCATCCCACTCTTTTTACAAGCTCGTTGATGACTAAAAAGGCCAATCTGAGATAGGTAAGTTCGGTTGCAGAAAGCACAGCAGAAAGTCTCCTTGGGTGATGTTGTTTCCAAGTTGCGGTTCTTTCTGTGTTGTCATTTCTCTTCGAGACCCATTTGACGTGTCTTTTCGAAAGATGCCGCAGCATTGTGGATAGTGCATCTCCATGTCTCCCGATGTGAGGCCAGGGTGGACCATTGTTGGTGATCAATCTGGCCGAGCCGGAGATGTTGTTTCAGGGAGTCCTTAAATCTCTTTTTGGGGGCACCTCTCTTGCACTGACCCGTGGTGAGTTCACCATAGAGTAGTATCTTTAGGAGGCGGGTTATATATGCCGATAATAATACCATGGAAACAAAATTAAGTACATATAACAGGTCTGCTGTTATAGTGAAATCATTTTCTTTACATGGGAGAAAGATAAGCTGTTGTTATGTGTCTGCAAATAATTTCTGACTTAAAGGTTCCTAAGACAAACTTATCATGGGGTTTTCCTGACAAGATTTGTTCAGAGGGGGTTGCCCTTGTCTTCCTCTGAGATTGAGGGAATGTGGCTTTCCCAGGGTCACTCAGGCCTCTTCCACATAGCTGAATAAAATCTCATATTTTCTGCTTTGAACTGGGATATGTGGCAGTGTGGACTCAGATAACCCAGTTCAAAGCAGATATTGTGGGTTATTCTGCCTTGATATTCTGGGTTATATGGCTGTGTGGAAGAGCCTTCAGTGGGTTTCTAAACTTTCTATGGCTGAGTCAGGATTCAAAGTCTCGATCATAGTTCCAGTAATCAAAACACGACGCAAGTGTTTCTCAAACCGCTCCTCCAGGTGTTTTGGGCTTCATCTCCTAGAAATCCCAACCGGTTTACCAGCTGTTAGGAATGGTGGGAGCTGAAAACCAAAACATCTGGAAGTGCACAGTTTAAGAAAAACTGCACCACACTATTCTGGCTTTCGAAAAAAATTTTTATTGTTACATGAAAACCTTAATAAAATATATTTTTTAAAAAGAAATATTATTTCATCCCAATTAAGACAATCATCTAGATTTGAAGCATGGCAATTGTATTTTACTTAGGAAAATCACTATCTGTGGTGCCTAAAGCCCCTTCCACACAGCTGAATAAAATCCCGCATTATCTGCTTTGAATGAGAATAGGGTTTTCTGCCTCGATATTCTGGGTTATATGACTCTGTGGAAGGGCCCAAAGTCTGGGGCATACAGGACATTCTTGAGAAATTTTGAAGAAAAAATAATATTATTCAGGTTATTTGGTTAGAATGATAATCTATGGTTAATTTTTGAAATGGAAGCTAAGATTTCCTATATTGTTGAAGGAGCATCTGAGTTGGGGTTCAAAAGCTTGTTCTTGTATTTTGGTACTGCCACATCGTTTGACTTTCTGGCCTTTTAATCTCATGATACATGGATGGGATGGTTTATATCAGGGGTAGGGAACCTACGGCTCGGGAGCCAGATCTGGCTCTTTTCATGATTGCATCTGGCTTTCCAGCGCAGCCCGGGCCTCGGTTTCCCAGCATGCAGCAGGGAGGAGTGACGCTCTTCCTTCCTCTTCCTTTCTTTCTCCCCTTCACCCTTTCCTTCTCCTACTCTCCTTCCTTTTCTCTCCCTCTCTCCCCTTCCTTCTTTCCTCCATTCTTCCTCCTTCCCTCTTCCTTCCTCTTCTATTCTTTTTCCCCAAGTCTTCCTTTCCTTCTCCTTCCTTTCTTTTCCCTTCCCTCTCTCTCCCCTTCTTTCTTTTCTTCTTTTCCCTTCATTATTTTACTTTTTTCTCACTCTTTTTTCCTCACTCCCTTTTACCCACCTTTCCTTTCCTCCCTTCCCATTTCCTTCTTTCTTTTCCCCTCCTTGTCCGGCTCCTGCTTTTCTTTTTTTCCTTTTCCATAGTTCGTTCTTCTTTTCTTTCTTCCTATCCCCTCCCTCCTTTATTTCCTCTGTCTGTCTTTCTTTCTTTCTTTCCCCCTTCCTTCCTTCCATCTCCTCTTCCTTCCCAGAGTCCTGAGCATGCCTTTTGCAGAGCCAGGTCTGAAGTGTCCCGTCATTCTGCCGGGGGAATCCTTTTCTCACAGTATGTACGTATATACTCACATTTAGGTGAATTCAGTCTTAAAATATATTATATATATTATATGGCTCTCACTGAAATAAATGTCCAAATATTTTGGTAAACCCGAAGTAAACCCGGAGTCTTAAAAAAGGCAAAAACCATGATTTCCATATATATTATCTTTACATGCCCAGTTTACCTGTCAAACGTATTCTCCCCTGAACCGTAAATGTGCCAAATATTTTGCTCCCACCACCTTTGCAGATGGCTGGGGACTTTTCTGAGGCCCAATTCCCTCCCAAATGAAATTAGATCTGCCCCCTCTCGATCCCTGGTTTATATCAATGCTTCCTATCTCATAGGGGGGCAGGCACATAGGGGGGCAGGCACTTTCCCCTCTCCCATCCAATGTTCCAGGGATTATTAACTCTGTCCATTGTCTGCAATTTTGTTTCTTTCTGTCTTTCAAACTCCAGAGGGGCCAACAGCTGATTTTTCATGAATGACCACTGCTCTGAGTAGTAGTAGTATATGCCACAAATTACCGGATTGGTTGTTCATCCAAATTCATTTATTTAATAATTATTTGCCATTTTTTCCAGTCTCCTAGATCTGTAGCTGCAGTGTTTTGTTCACATGTATCACAGCACCTGTAATGTGTAACAGAGATACTGCCTCAGCAATATATTCAGATTCTTATTTATTTATTTATTTACTTTATTTATATTCCGCTCTTCTCACCCCGAAGGGGACTCAGAACGGATTACAGGTACACATACTTAGCAGACAATCCCTGCCATTTCCACATACACACATATAGATGGACAGAGGCAAACTCTGGCCACCAGGGGGAGCTGACACACTCCTCATCTCTCAGCGTTCTCAGCATCCCTTGTTGTTCCTTCCGCATTCCTCAGCGTTCCTGGAGTTCTTTACTGGCCTATGAGGTCAAAATTCAGTCAGAATTTGCCTCCCCACTTAATGTGGTCTTTGGGGCTGCAAAGGTCGACAGCAGGCTACACTTAAAGGTTGAGCACCCACCTCGACCTGGGCAGGCCTCAAACTCATGACCTACTGGTCAGAGAGATCTTATGCAGCTGACACTTAGCCAGCTGCACCACATTCCCGGTGCTCAATTCTTATGTTTTAGCATTACCAGTTTCTGAAAAATATGGTATTTAAAGATCACTTCGTGTATTTTTATAACTGGGTTTATACAAGTAAGTCGAATGTATGGAGCCCCTACTCTTTTTAAAAAAAAATAAAACAGTATAAAAATAAATAAGAAATATAACATAGCCATCTGCTAAAGAAAATAGTTTTAGTTGACTTGCTAACAAGGTAAAACAGAAAAGATGTGCCTCCTAATCCCACATTAAAGCAACAAGAAGCATTCATGCACATTTCTGGGGTTGTCAATGGATGAAGAACATGACTGACTTTGGCAAGCAATTTTTGCACCTGAATGCTATGCATGTTTACTTGGAAGTTAGTGCCACTGATTTAGGTGGGACTAAGCTAAGCAGGTTCAAGCTTGGTTAGTATTTCATGGGAGTCGATTAATGAATACCAGGTGCTGGAGACTGTATTTTAGAAAGCAACTAGCTAAGCCAAATCTTAAGTCTTCCTTGCCTACGAAAACCCTATGAAATTCATAAGTTAACAAGAGACTTGAAGCACATAGACCAAACATGGGCAAATTTCAGCCCTCCAGGTGTTTTGGACTTCAACTCCCATGATTCCTAACAGCCTATCGGCTGTTAGGAATTGTGGGAGTTGAAGTCCAAAATACTTGGAGGGCCAAAATTTGCCCGTGCCTGACATAGACCCTCACACACAAGTCCAAAGAGAAAATGCATATGATTTTGATATCACAATAATGGAAGATAATGGCTGGTTGTTCATGGAGTGCAATGTTTGAAAAGGTAAACAATATCCTCTTTCTTTTCAGCCTAAAAAAAATGCAGCAGTGACTGTTTTTTTAAATGAGTTTGAGAACCTCACTGTATTTTTTTCATTGCTCTTCAGATCAGGGTTTGCTATAGATTACTGGACACATTTCTGTGTATTCATTCCATTTCTTAGCACAGCTGTCATGTATATTCAATTTTTCTTATTAGGAACCACTTCTTCTAGAGATGCCATCTATAACGAACTGGAAACCAATTGGTTTCCTAAATTGTTATAAACAAGCTAAGGAAAATAACAAAGTATAAAGTACACCAGCTGAACAATGAGATGTAAATGTGATTTGTAATACGATTTTAAAGACATGCCTTACCTATTATCATAGGGTTCTTTTTTATTATTGGCTTTCCCAACGGAATTGCATTGAAAGCAATGTTAAGAGCATTTAATACCATTATGCGTGTCTTTCAGTGCACTTCTGGAGTTGAATAATGGCAGTGTAACACAATCAAATTGTCGTGCGGGTCATTGTTTGAGGACTCAACATTTAAATAGGTATGAAACCATTATTGATAGATTAACATTATCCAGCTATCAATCTTACTTTGACTTGCTAGAACAAAGCAGGCTTGAGAAACCTATGGTTTTAAAGAAAATATGAAGACGTTAGTGGACTAAACATTGAAAATGCATGATAATGTATCCGCTGATGGCATTAATAACTATTTTGCATACACAGTCCATTATATATAGAGAACTGTGAAAACACAGTGGAACTGACATATCAGACTGGATATCTTAAACTTTATTTTACATGTTATTTTGTGAGACAATATTTAACCAAGCATTAGGGGCCACGGTGGCGGGCAGGGGCGGATCTTAGTGGAGGTAAAGTAAGCGGCCACCTCAGGGCGCCACATGGCCATGGGCACATCTGGCCACGACCACCAGGTTTGGTGCATCATGCCATTGCTGCAGGCGGCCAGCGCGCGGGCAGGAGGCTCAGCCCCGGCTGCAAAACGTTCCCCGGCTTGTCCTTTTCATCCTTTTGGGAGTGCGTTTAGCAACTCCCTCCACCAGAAGCGCTCTGCTTTAATAGCACATGCGTGAAAATGTCATGCATGCGCCATCGGGTCGGAGCACTTTTGGTGGAGGGAGTTGCTAAACGCACTCCCAAGAGGATGAAAAGGACAAGTCAGGGAACATTTTGCAGCCGGAGGCGGGAGGCTCCGCCCCGGCTGCAAAATGTTCCATGGTCCTTTTCATCCTCTTGGGAGTGCATTTCGCTACTCCCTCCACCAGAAGCGCTCAGTCCCAATAGCGCATGCGCGAAACTAGCTGTTTGTGCGCATGTGTGCTTTGGCACGGGTGCGCGCACATGCGCCATCATCGCCATGCTGAAGACCCAGCTTCTGCCAGCCTTGCAGTTCGAAAACATGCAAATGTGAGTAGATCAATAGGTACTTCTTCGGCAGGAAGGTAACGGTGCTCCATGCAATCATGCTGGCCACATGACCTAGGAAGCATCTACAGACAACACAGGCTCCTCAGCTCAGAAATGGAAATGACCCCCCACCCCCGGAGTTGGACTAGACTAGATTTAATGTCAGGGGGAAACCTTTATCTTTACTGTTGCATTTGTTAGCTATTAAAGTATAATAACTTTCATTAAGAATACAACCAAGTATGTTGTGGTTAATCATACCTCTGTTTTATTATTGCTAGAGATACAATCCTGTATTCATTTACTTGGAAGCAAACCAATGGACTTCTCAATGAGATAAGAAGCTGTAGAGTTCATCAAGGAAACCATGACCTTGAGTTTCTAGAACTGTTGAGTGAGGGCCCTTCCACACAGCCCTATAACCCAGAATATCAAGGCAGTATCCCACAGTAACAACTAGGTTATATGAGTTCACACTGCCATATATCCCAGATCAAAACAGAAAATGTGGGATTTTATTCAGCTGTGTGGAAGGGCTCTAAGTTGGACATCTCTTATTCAGATGGTTGCCATAAGTCAAAGTGGACTTGGCGGCACTTAACAACAACATTGTGGTGACAGTAAACAATAATGATATTTTGCTTTGTGTTGACTATACAGTTAAACAATACTTCACACATTTTTCAGTTTTGCATCACAATAAAATGGAGCGTTAAGTTGATGCACTTCGTACATTCAGAAGCCTATGAATTTATCATGTCAGCAAGATGCATCTTATTTTAAGACATAGTAGTGGTTTACAAGGTTTTTGGATACAACAGTAAGGTGTACTTCAAAGGTAGTTGAGGAGGGTTTGGAGTAAGGTTTTGGAGGATCAGGATGTGAAAGACCTACCGGGAATGTGGTGCAGCTGGCTGGGTGTCAGCTGCATAAGATCTCTACTGACCAGAAGGTCATGAGTTTGAGGCCTCCCTGGGTTGGGGTGAGCTCTCAACCAATTGTGTAGCTCGTTGTCGACCTTTGCAACCCGAAAGACAGTTGCATCTGTCAAGTAGGAAATTTAGGTACCACTTGAGTGGGGAGTCTTAATTTAACTGATTTACGAGGCCATAAAATAGCCAAGAAATACAGACAAAAGGAGTGAAGGAATGCGACAGCTCCTCCTGGTGGCCAGAAAAAGCTGGAATGTTAAATTGCCTCTGTGTCTGTCTTATATGTTGTATGTGAAATGGTGTGGGAAAACCAACAGGGCCTTAGTATTGGGCTTTCGGGGGTGGGCGTGCAAGTCTCTTTCGGCCCCGTGGCTGCGATAGCCTTCCTATGCAAAAGGAGACCCGAAGAGGCTTTAAAGATGAGTACTGGACTCAGGATGGTAAACTAAACAAGATTTATTGATTTACAAGCAGTAAAACTGGTGGTTCAGATGCTTAGTTGTTGCTAGGGGTTGCAGGAAAGTCCTTTGGGGGAAGGAGTGCAATCACTTGCCTTTAGGTTGCAGAGTCATCCATTGCTCTCAATAGCTTTAGGCTCACGAAGTCCTTAGGCTCCAAAAACTACAGTCTCTATATTGAAGACAGGTCTTCCTTTGTAGCTGCAGGCTTTGTTTGAGAGCCTTAGGTTGGCTTATGGTGAACGAAGATGCATTGTCCAAGCGTAGGCTCAGACTTCCACCCACGTCCATGTGCTTTCTTTGTTGGAATGGCCAGAGAAAAGAAGTCCAGCCCTCAGGTGACCTCAGAAAGGGAAGGGGTTAAGGTGATGACATCATCTTTGGCGTCAAAACACACCGCCTCCCACCAATGTCCACACACATATGTACAGAACAAAGGCATAGGAGGTAGGAACAAATCAGGTACATAATGTAATGCAAAACAAGCCCAGTAGGGGCGCAACAAACGGCATTGAATGTTTGCCTGTATATGTGCATTGTGATCCGCCCTGAGTCCCCTGCGGGGTGAGAAGGGCGGAATATAAATGATGTAAATAAATAAATAAATAAATAAAATTTGTGTCAAAAATAGTAAAAGGAGTCTGCAGTAATACCTTGCAAATATCTAAATGTTTTTATTTTAAAATACTGTTGTTATGCTTTGCAGTCCCACTTTAAACAATATAGGGCAGGGGTGCCCATTAGGTAGATCACGATCTACTGGTAGATCTCGTAGGGCATCCTGGTAGATCCCAAGCAGGGTGGGAGGAAGGCTCAGTCCCGCCCCGCAGGCTCCCGACGCCGCCCAGGTGCAGAAGGAGGTTGGACTGGATGGCCCTTGGAGGTCTCCTCCTATTCTAGGAACCCATTGTTATTATTATTATTATTATTATTATTATTATTAGAGGCTGAATAGCGATCTGTGAGGAATGCTTTCATTGTGTTTTTTCCTTATGGCAGAAGGAGGTTGGACTCGATGGCCCTTGGAGGTCTCCTACCCTAGTAACCTGTTGTTGTTGTTGTTGTTACTATTATTAGTAGCAGTAGTAGTAGCAGAGGTTGAATGAATATTATCATCATTATTATTATGAATAAATTCAGGGGCTTATTATACTCACATTTAGTTGAATTCAGTCTTAAAATATATTATATGGCTCTCACTGAAATAAATTTCCAAATATTTTGCTTTTATGGCTCTCTGAGTAGTGGGTAGGTAGATCATTTTGACTTGGTTGTTTTATAAGTAGCTCGCATGCTGAAAAAGTGTGGGCACCCCGATATAGGGTTTTTAAAACAATAAATCCCATTCTCAAAGCAAAACACGTATCTGTTTAATAATAAAGCTGGCCAAGAGCTGAGTGCTGCTGGATTCTTGCCAAAATGATAGCATCGAGGGGAAAAAGAAGAAGTATTTGCAAGTGTGGGGAGTTTCAACCGATATTTAGGAGAGGAGATGTAAGGATAGTAACTCTTGCAGATAGCCCAGTATGAGGCGAACATGCTCAGTGAACACTGAATACTGAATATTTGCTGAGGCTTTAAAACAAAACCCAGGATGGGAAGGTGTGGAATAGGGAATATACTGAAAGGCTAGGAAAATGATTGGGAACATTCCTAATGACAACATAATGAAAATTTCTGTGAAAACATCTCTACTGTCTTAATTTTATGCTGGCTGAATTTCTGTACTCTTTTATTTATTTATTTACTTTATTTCTATTCCGCCCTTCTCACCCCGCAGGGGACTCAGGGCGGATTACAATGTACACATTACATTTAGACACACAAACATACAAGACAGACAGAGGCAATTTAACATCTGGCCACTAGGGGGAGCTATTACACTCTTTTATTCCTCAGCATGTTTCCTGGAGATCTTTTTATGGCCTCGTAAATCTTTTAAATGTAGCCTCCCCACTAAGTGGTACCTTAATTTTCTACTTAACAGATGCAACTGTCTTTTGGGTTGCAAAGGTCGACATCAGGCTACACAATAGGTCGAGAGCCCACCTCGACCCGGGTGGGCCTCAAACTCATGACCTTCTGGACAGTAGAGATCTTATGCAGCTGACACCCAGCCAGCTGCGCCACATTCCCGGTGTAAAATCTGCTGAAAATTATTCAAATCTGCTGAAAATGAAACGGCACCAAAGTACTATAAAGAAGTATATTTGGTTCAACTTTACACTAGTTGAGTACACCTTATCAAGAAATCTGTAATGTTCCAAAATTGGTTGGCTGAGATAATGACCTCTTTGCTTTCTGATGTACGCAAACGTGGTTGCGTTCACAAAATTATTTAAAGTAGGTTATAAAATGACCTTCATGTGGATGAGGTTGATATGAAATATAAATAAATGTTGTGTTTAAACTTGTGTCCCATCTTCAAGATACCTCAATATGTACATGCAAATATTTCAACATCCAAAATACTTCTGGTCCCAAGCAGTTTGGATAAGGAATCCTCAACCTGTATTACCATGAAAGGAGTGCGGCTTATGAATCAATCCATGTTGGAGAGAAGGATATCTGAGAAAACAACCAATCTGCTTCATAAATTATTCTGTAATCAGTAGTAGTCTTGCTTGAATAGTTATATAAGATTGATGAACAGAGGATACAAGTGTTCCAAGGATCTCTGACCAAAATGAGCCATTCTAAAACCAGATGGGTCTCGGCCTGCTAATATTGCTCTTCAAAATATCCAGCAGCTATTGCTGCATTTGGATATCTTGGAGCTTCTCTAATTCATACCAGCTTATAGGGCAGATGGACACCAGATATCAGCTTAAACTTCAGAATGAACTTCTGAACTGTGACCAGAGACAAGCAGAAAAGCCTTTGGCGGGATGGTGAAATAGTTCTTTATGCTTGCCTCTCCTGCACGCAAGCATCTTACTTAGCAAAATGTTTTCAATCACTTCTCCCCTTTGAACTTTGAAAAGCAGTGTACAGTACTGGCATATACCTTTAAGATATTTTATGGACCCTCCTCATGCCTATATATTGGTGGTTCCCAAATTTTTTTGGCCTACCGCCCCCTTTCCAGAAAAAAAATTACCGCCCCCCTAGATTTTTTTTTAATTTAATAGCAATTAAACAGAAAGATATATGTATTAATGCAGTGGTTCTCAACCTTTCTAATGCCATGACCCCTAAATAAGGTTCCTCATGTTGTGGTGACCCCCAAACATATTTTCGTTGCTACTTCATAAATAATTTTGCTACTCTTACGAATTCTAATTTAAGTATCTAATATGCAGGTCAAAGCAAAGGGGGCAGGGCCAAAGAAGAGGGCCGCACGACCCCTCCTAAATAGCCAATTGTTCACCGCCCCCTTAAAAGGGTTCACCGCCCCCCAAATTCCCCTGAGCCTCCCACCGCCCCCTTGGATCGCCTCACCGCCCACCAGGGGGTGGTACCGCCCACTTTGAGAATCAGTGCTATACATGCATTTAAATAGCTGTACTTTAATTAATAGTAATTGTTTTAGTAAGTTAGAACTACAGTACAGTCTTGCTTACTTAACATAAACAGAACGTTGGATAAGCGAAAATGTTGGATAATAAGGAGGGATTCAGGAAAAGCGTATTAAATGTCAAATTACATTATGATTTTACAAATTAAGCACCAAAACATAATATTTTACAAAAAATGACTGAAAAAGCAGCTCAATACATGGTAATGTTATATAGTAATTACTATATTTACTAATTTAGCATCGAAACTTTGCAATGTATTGAAACAGCTGTGGATCCGGGTGGGAGGCATACTGCGTTGGATAATACAGAATGTTGGATGAGCGATGGTTGGATAAGTGAGACTCTACTGTATTTTCATCCTAGCAAAGGCCAGGGAGAGAAGGGTAAAGTATAGTGGTTTTATAGTGAAACCATAATTTTAGAAAATCAAAACATTAATAACATCATGGACTTGAAAGAAGCATCAAGGGCCATCAAGGTTGTGACTTTTATGTCGATGTAAGCCGCCCCAAGCCACTGGGAGTGGTGGCTAAGAAATCTAATGAATAATAATAAAATAATAATAAAGTCCAGCCCCTTGCTCTGTGCAAGATCTCCAGCTAAAACATTCACAACAGGTTCAACTGCTTTTTGAAGATGTCCGGAGAAGGAGACCTCACCATCTTTCCAGGCAATTGAGTCCATTGTCAAATAGCTTTCATTGTCAATAAGCTCATTCTAATGTTTAGTTGAAATATGCCCTCCTGTAATTTTAACCCTTTGGACCAGAACTTTCCAAACTTGTGTGGCCCACATCAATGTCACATGAAAAATGCTCCCCCTGCCTCCAAATAGGGGCTGGGAAGGGCAGGGCAGTGGGAAGGGAAGCTCTGAAGAGACCTGCAAAGAGCATCTAGTCCAGCCGCCTTCATCCAGGCAGGAAGACACAGTCAAAGCCCTCCTAATAGAAAGCCACCCAGACTCAGTTTAAAAAACCTCCAGGGAAGGAGGATCCATGGGAAGACATCCCCAAAGGGCATCTAGTCCAACCTCTTTCAACCAGGCAGGAATGCACAATCAAAGCTTCCAGTGGAGATTAACCATAGAGTCATGTTGGAGGACAGACAGAGGTATTCTCTCAGTTTTTTTTTAAAAAAGCATTTTGTTATTCACAGTTTATAATAATAATATAACTTTATTTTTATATCCCGCCTCCATCTCCCCGCAGAGACTCGGGGTGGCTTACATGGGGACACAATAAAATAAATAATAAAATAAATAATAAAATAAACAATAAAATAAACGCATCATAAAACATAACATAACATCATAAAACAATCAGTAGCCTGAACAGTAATAAATACTTTCACATGAGGTCCTGTGCCTCTGACCCCAGAACATGTAGAGCAGTGTTTCTCAACCTGGGGGTCGGGACCCCCAGGGGGGTCGCGAGAGGGTTTCAAAGGGGTCGCCAAAGACCATCAGAAAACATATATTTCTGATGGTCTTAGGAGAAGAAGGTAGAAGATCTCTCCGCTTGTCCTTCCCTTTCTTTTTGGAAACAGACTGCGAATTCCCCCATCCAAAGCTCTCCTCTGCTGTGATTGGCAGGCTTCCCAGCCAATGGGGAGGGCTGTTTCTGAGACTCCAAGCAGGGAGGGGAGAGCAGGTGTGCTCGGCGCATGGCAGCATGATGCGCATATGTGGGTGAGGGAGAGTGTGTGGGATGGAGGTTCACGCCAGCGAGTCCCTTCAAGGCATGAGGGTTCTTGCACCCCACCAATTCTATCATTGGCGGCGTGCAAGGGGCTCTTTGATTGTAGGTGAACTAAAAATCCCAGCAACTACAACTCCCAAATGTCAAGATCTATTTTCCCCAAACTCCACCGGTGTTCGTTTTTGGGTATATTGATGATTCATGTCAAGTGTGGTCCAGATCCATCACTGTTGAGTCTATAGTCCTCTCTGGATGTAGGTGAACTACAACTCCCAAACTCAAGGTCAATGCCCACCAAACCCTTCCAGTATTTGCTGTTGGTCATGGGAGTTTTGTGTGCCAAGTTTGGTTCAATTCAAATGTTGGTGAGTTCAGAATGCTCTTTGATTGTAGGTAAACTATAAATCCCAGCAACTACAACTTCCAAATGACAAAATCACACACACACATGCCCAAATACAGCTATGAAGTAGCAATGAAAATAATGTTATGGTTTAGGGGTCACCACAACACAAGGAACTGTATTAAGGGGTCACAGTATTAGGAAGGTTGAGAAACACTGATGTAGAGGGTGACTGTATTAGTTTTTAATAAACTTTTAAATTAAACATGTACTCTCTTTTTTTTTCTATAGTGTAGAAATCTATCCTTCTTTCCATGGTATTCTTACCTCCAGTATTTAATACTCTTTGAACAAATACCCAGAAACATATCTACTTTGTCTACTGGTCACATCCCAAATAGATTACTGCAACGCACTCTACGTGGGGCTGCCTTTGAAGCTGGTTCGGAAACTGCAATTAGTCCAATGGACGGCAGCCAGATTACTAACAGGAGCGACATACCACCCCCTGTTGTGTCAGCTCCACTGGCTGCCTGTCCAATTCCGAGCTCAATTCAAAGTGCTGGTTTTGACCTTTAAAGCTCTATACGGTTCTGGCCCAGCTTACTTGTCCGAACGCATCAGCCGCTACGTCCCACCTCGTAATTTAAGATCATCCCGGGAGGCCCTGCTCTCGCTCCCGCCTACTTCTCAAACGCGGTTGGTGGGGATGAGAGACAGGGCCTTCTCGGTGGTGGCTCCCCGTCTGCGGAATGCACTCCCTATGGATATACGATCAACCCCATCCCTCCTGGCATTCAGAAAAAAAAGTGAAATCCTGGTTATGGGACCAAGCGTTTGCACATTAGCACGATACGGCACTTTAGATTGGATTGAAATGGCAAACTGGTGGACAAGACCCAATGCTTCAATTATGGACGGAATACTGTTTTAACTGATGTGAATATATATGATGTATTTTAATGTTAATTGTATTTTAAGGAATTTTAATGCCAGCTGTAATTTAATGTATTTAATTTTAACAGTTTTTGGGTTTTTATTATATGTATGCTGTGTTGGCATCGAATTGTTGCCGTTGTTAGGCCGCTCTCGGGGGTTGAGAAAAAGCGGGGTAGAAATGGAGGAAATAAATAAATAAATAATACTGTATTTTTCAGCTAGGTTACATATCTACTTTGTCTACTGTACTTTTCAGCTAGGTTCTTTAATTAACTATTTTTAAACATATCATCTTGCCTTTTAGGCAAGTATTCTTGGTTCCTCGTGAATCAAAGATCCTTTCAGCCATTTCTTAGGTCCCTTTGTGATGTTGCAGGTTATAAAATGCCTCCATCCGTTTATTAAATCTCAAAGTGAACATCACCAAAAGGAAATGACACCAGATCAAACAAAGATAGAAATCTTGTTACACTGGATCTTTGATAACGTCAAGGGCTCAGAAACGTTAATGATGGGAACATAATTCTAGGGAAATTCTCCTTATTTATTTTGGCACACATTGAAAAGAGCTGTCTAACAACAAAAGGAGGGAGAGAGTACCTCTTTCATCATGGAGCCAGGGTTCGGCATTGTGGAAATAGAGCATAATTACTTGGGATTGAGGGCAAAGAAGTGGTTGCTAATGTTCACACTGATGTACTAAAAGGGTCATCCGGCAGTGACAACAAAAGGGTTGTACCTATTTTGCTTCTGTGGAGCAGGAAATGAAAAAGCAGGTCTCTCACTAGAAGTTAAATAAACACCTGAGTTTTAATTTCAGAGACTGAAGATGGTTCCAAACCAGGCATTCAGTACAGTTTGGGTTGCAAGAGGTATATGCCCTGAATTGTCTCCATTCAGTGTTGGAGACATACTAAAGTTACACTGATTGACTACAATTCTTTTATTTATTTATGTATTTATAGCATTTATATTCTGCTCTTCTCACCCCGAAGAGGACTCAGGGCAGATCACAGAACACATACATGGCAAACATTCAATGCCGTTAAACAGACAGGACAAACAATAGACAGTGGTATTATGTCAGCATTTATCCCAACTTCAGCGTCCTGGGGGTTGTGCTCAATTCTGGCCACAGGTGGGTGCTGTCACTCCATCCTCTTATTTATTTATTATTTATTTATTATTCGGATTTACTAGACCGCCCCTCCCCAAGGCTCGGGGCGGTTTCCAACACAATAAAATTACACAAACAGCCTAAAAACATCATAAAAACATTCCTAAAAACAATCACATATGTCATAAAACATCACATAGATCGGAATATGACTGATCTACAGACAGAGGCGACATGGTTAGGTGGCGAGGTTTGATGTTCAGGTGCTAGTCAGTCGCCAAATGCTTGCCGAAATAGCGCAGTGATCTTCTGGGCATAAAGGGGTAAGCCGCTCCCTCAAGTACACTGGCCCCAAACCATGTAAGGCCTTGAAAGTCAAGACTAACACTTTGAAGGAGATCCGGAATTCAATAGGTAGCCAGTGCAGTTCGCGCAGCAGAGGTGTTATGTGAGCTGTTCTAGGGGCTCCCAGCAGAAGGCGGGCTGCCGCGTTCTGCACCAGTTTAAGCTTCCAGATCGCCGACAAAGGAAGGCCAATGTAGAGCCTCGATATCACCGTGGCTTGGATCACCGTGGCTGGATCGCGTCGGGATAGGTAGGGAGCCAGGCGTCTTGCTTGCTGTAGATGGAAAAAGGCTGTCTTGCAGGCACTATTTGTGCCTCCATAGACAGCTGGGGGTCCAGCCGGACCCCAAGGCTCTTAACTGAAGACTGCGGGCATAATGCTACGCCGTCAAAAGTCGGCAACTGGATCTCCCCCCCCGCGCGGCCCAGCCACAAGATCTCCGTCTTTGCCAGATGCACCTTCAACTTACTGGCTCGCAGCCATCCAGTAACGGCCTCAAGGCAAAGTTGGAAATTATCGGGAACAGATTCCGCCCCAGCATCCATCCTCAGAATGAGCTGGGTGTCATCAGCGTACTGATGACATTCCAGCACAAAACTCCTTACCAATGGGGTGAATGGTCGCATGTAGATGTTAAATAACAGCGGGGAGAGAATGGCTCCCTGAGGGACCCCGCATTGTAAGGGGGAGCCCACTGAGGCCACCTCCCCCCGCTTCACTCGCTGAAGGCGGTTTTGGAGGAAGGAGGACATCCGGTTGAGGGCTGTCCCCCTAACCCCCGCCACCGCCAGGCGGTGTATCAAAAGTTGGTAATTGACGAAGTAGGTTATAACGAAGAGCCTTGATCACAGACCTCCTCCTTCCTTTGACCACCGGCATTTTTCTGGTATTTTATGGTGCCGTAAAATACTTCCACACGTAAGCGGTGCCTAATTTTTCTACTCACAGCTGTTTTCGAACTGTTTTCGAACTGCTTAGGGGGACAAAGTATACAGGCTATCTCTTTATCTACTTCGTTTTGAAGATCAGCTGCTCACCTCGACCTGGACTTCAAACTGCCAGCCTTTCCGATTGGTAAGATCTATTGCTACTGGTGATTAACCAGCTGTGCTAAAGCCGGCCCTCACGCAATTTCAGTGGGTGAAAGATTAATACTGGGATTGGAGCAATAGGGGCATTGTGCATTTATATATGCCTCCAGGTTGACTGTTGATTTATGGTGACTCCATGAATTTTATAGGGGTTTCTTAGTCAAGGAATACTCAGAGGGAGTTTTGCCACTCCCTTCCTCCCTCTGAAATATAGACCTGGGCTTTCCAAACTGTGTGTCGGGGCACACTAGTGTGTCGCCTGCAGTCCACTGGTGTGTCACGGGAAAAATGCTGCTCCCCTTTTCTGTCCCCATAAAGAAAAATGACCTGGTGAGGGAGCACATTGGCTGCCTTGGGAGGAGGAGGAGAGTGAGGAGGAAGATATCCCCCAAAGGGCATCTAGTCCATCACCTTTTAGCCAGATAGAAACTCACAATCAAAGCCCTCCCGACAGATGGTAATTCCAACCTCTATTTTTAAAAAACCTAGAAAGCGTTAATCACTACAGAAGCGGAGTTCAAATGTTCAAGTGTCAGTACCAGTGTGACTTTTACAATTTGCACAAATGGTTAATTCAGTTGCAGTAATGACCACTAAGATGGATAGTTTCTAATTAAGAAAAGAAAACCTGTTGACAATTATGTCTGCGATGAACCACATGGAATAGCTATAGAGCAGGGGTCGGGAACCTTTTTGACTCAGAGAGCCATGAAAGCAAAATATTTGGAAATTTATTTCAGTGAGAGCCATATAATTTATAAGACTGAATTCAACTAAATGTGAGTATATACATACATACTATGAGAAAAGGATTTCCCCAGCAGAATGACGGGACACTTCAGACCTGGCTCTGCAAAAGGCACACTCAGGACTCTGGGAAGAAAGAGAAGATGGAAGGAAGGGGGAAAGAAAGAAAGACAGAGGAAATAAAGGAGGGAGGGGGAGAGGAAGAAAGAAAGAAAGAACTATGGAAAAGGAAAAAAGCAAGAGCGAGACAAGGAGGGGAAAAGAAAGAAGGAAATGGGAAGGGAGGAAAGGAAAGGGTGGGGAAAAGAAAGGAAAGGGAGTGAGAAAAAAGTAAAATAATGAAGGGAAAAGAAGAAAAGAAAAGGGATAAGAGGGAAGTGAAAAGAAAAAGGAGAAGGAAAGGAAGACTTGGGGAAAAAGAATAGAAGAGGAAGGAAGGAAGAGGGAGGGAGAGAATGGAGGAAAGAAGGAAGGGGAGAGAGGGAGGGAAAAGGAAGAGAAGGAAAGAGTGAAGGGGAGAAAGAAAGGAAGGAAGAGGGAGAATGGAAGAAAGAAGGAAGGAGAGAAAGAGAAGGAAAGGGTGAAGGGGAGAAAGGAAGGAAGAGGAAGGAATGAAGAGGGAGAGCTGCATGCTGGGAAACCGAGGCCCAGGCTGCTCTGGAGAGCCACATGCAATCATGAAAAGAGCCACACCTGGCTCCTGAGCCATAGGTTCCCTACCCCTGCTATAGAGCAAATCACACAAGAATCAACTGTGGTAGATAAGAAGTAAAAGGAAAAATTCCAAACTTTGTTTATATATTAAAGATCATATGTAATTTGTGTGTGTGTGTGTGTGCACGCGAAGCTCTTATAAGGGGTTATTTTAGCCCCTGGTTTGCTGGTTAAACTGAATTACTGTGTTGCAAAAGGATGCATGTCTAAAAATCGTGTCACCAACATGAAATGTTTGGAAAGCTATGATGTACTTTCAGTCCCCGGGTTACAAACATCCGACTTACAAACAACTCATAGTTAAGACAACAGGAAGTGAGAGAAATCTAGCCCTCGGAAGGGAAATTCAGTCCTGGAAGAGTTATTGTGGGGAAAAGGCTTCGCCACTGAAGCTTTCTCACCAGTCCTTGTTTCCACAACAAGCCAGATTTTTCAAAATCCAATTATGAATAGCTTTCCCATGGCTGTAATTTAAAATGCACACTCTTCACAAAGATGTAACTAACTGTGGCATGTTCAGCAACGTATATAGGTTATCTCTTTATCTACTTCATTTTGAGACCATAATGATTTTCAGAAACTGAAATGAATGGCTTCATCTGCCACAGATAAATGAATTAAACATTCATACTATGCTTATTAATTAATTAAGCTACAATGAGATGTTGAGACGAATGTTAATAATTAAGAGGTTAAACTTCTACAGTATATATAGTTTTACTAGGGATCATATGTGAATTTTGAAGTTAGTAGTCGTTCAAGTATTCAGTATGTCTGCTGGCAAAAATCACATTGACCATACATGGTGAGGAAGTAGAACCATGGTGAGCATTTAGAAGAGGAGCAGGCTTATCACAACAGCAATAGCATTCGTTTTGTAAAATAGTTCCTATCTGGATCCATGGGAAGATTTTATTCTCTTTCTCATTATACATTTCTAGTTTGGGGTTTCCAGCTAACAATTGATTCCTTCCTTCCAGCCTCGGATGCTACTGAGAGCACCTTTTCCTTATTTGGTAAAGAGCACAAAAGGGATTTTCAACATTGAGTCATAATGCAACTTGGCTCATTTGTAATCAGCAAGGTATTATCAGTGGGAACCTAGGGATTTGTGGTTTGTCATCTTTAAAAACAGAAGTAGATGCCATGCTTCCAGCTATAGCATGATGCGGAGATGACATGCCAAAGTGGGGAAAACCCTGCTTTTTAAAAAAAAAGTATAATCTGTGAGAAAGCATTTTGATGCCATCACCATTAATTTATAACTGCACTCCTATTTTGGTGGTACAAGGTCCTTTTGCATATTTATATTACAGAATAACCCAGCTATGTTTTGGATTCTATTTTTTGTGTTAGTTAAGATTCAAGCTAATTTGCAGGCTCATACTCCCATAGCTTGATTTTTAAAATCTGCTTTTTAATTATTTTTGACAGGAAAAATTGCATTTGTAAATTCAAGGCTAGTTTTTTTAAAAAAAATTATAAGCATCAGTAGATGTATAGATTGTGGGATGATTTTAGGTTAATTGACATGGCTAGTAGGGGCGGGCTTTAGCACCACTGGTTAGTCAGTCAAAAAGTTGGCAGTTCGAAACTCCGGTCAAGGTCAGCACCCAACCTTCAGCCCAGTTTGCTCTCCACCCAAGCACTTCAAAAACAGTTGTGAACTGTGAATAGAGAAATCAGGCACTGCTTGAGCAGGGAGGTATTTTGCGGCACCTTCAAGGAAATACCAGAAAACGCTGGCGATCAAAGGAGGGAGGAAATCTGTCATCAAGGGCTCTTTGTCATAGAGGATGAAGCTACAGCACCTCCCTGTGGCCAGAATTGGGCAAAACCTCCAGGACTCCGAAGTTGGGGGGAAATGCCAACATAATACCTCCATCTGTTGTCTGTCCTGTCTGTTTAACGGCATTGAATGTTTGCCGTTTATGTGTTCTGTGATCCGCCTTGAGTCCTCTTCGGGGTGGGAAGGGCGGAATATAAATTCTGTAAATAATAGTAAGGTGGGAAATCAGACTTCCCTTTTCATGTCATGAGCTGTGTAGGGTGTGCAGCATAGGAACGCATCAGTGCTTTTGCTAGAATCATAGAGTTGGAGGAGACCACAAGGGCCAGGCAGTTTAACCCCCTGCCATTCAGGAAAAGCACAATCAGAGCGCTCCTGAGAGATGGCCATCTAAATTCTGATTAAAAGCCTCCAGAGAAGAAGACTCTGGCCCCTTCCACACTGTTCTTATATTCCAGGATCTGATCCCTGGTTATCTGTTTAGAACTGGATTATATGAGTCTCCACTGCCATATAATCTGAGATAATCAGATAATCTGGGATCAGATCCTGGGATATAAGGACAGTGTGGAAGGGGCCTCTAAAACAGCTTATTCCACTATCAAACAGCTCTTACCATCAGAATGTCCTTCCTAACTTTTAGGTGGAATCTTTTTCTGTAGTTTGATTCTGTTGCCCCATGTCTTAGTCTCTGAAGCAACAGAAAATCAGTTTGCTCCTTCTTTGACATCTTTTCAAATATTTAAACATGTCTATCATGTCCCCTCATGATCTTATTTTCTCCAACAAAATATACCCGGCTTCCTAAGCTGCTGCTGGGATGATGGCACTGCCAGGTGCTCAGTTGGGCACCTGTTGTTGTTGTTGTTGTTGTTGTTGTTGTTGTTTCTGACTCCATGTATACATTTGGGAAGTACTTCCCCAGAACTTTACTAGAAGCTTTATAAATTAACTATTGTTCTTATATGTCCATAGCATATTTTGTTCAATGATTGCGATAATTTTATGTAACTGTGATTTTCAGCACCGTAAATCATATTTTTCATGACTGCAGTTTCAAAGGATTAGATACGGACATGTAATCCCATTATAGTAATAGACTTTGGGACATCACAATAGATTTTCGGCGTGTTTTGAAAATCTGTTAATTGCATTAACCTAAATTAGCATGCAGCTTTATTGTATTAAATCAATCAATAATCAGCAAAGAATATATACCTACTGTACTTTAGCATAGTTGGTAACAAATTATGTTTTCAGGTCTTGGTGTGGTGCGGTCTTTATATAAAGAATGCATAAGTTGTTACTCCCCCATTTCTAAAAAGCATAGTCCTTTAATTACCTCTCTGGCATTACAAAGATTCTTAGGAAGGACTCAGCCCACGCTTTCTACAAGCACGTTGATATGACTAAGGAGGTTGGATGTGTCCTTCGAGCCTGTGCAATGGATTTTTCTGGTGGAGCGCAGCGTGCACAGAACTGACCTCACCCTTTAAACCAAAGGTTCGTCTGCCAGGGCCTAGCAAGCTTAGGATGGTGGCAGCGAGGTCCTCAGGTCGTAGGTTTGATTTGAGTTTCCTTCTCTAGATGGTTGACCTTACAGGGTTAGACGAGCACTATCTGCCCGGGTTTGAATTTAGAGTTTTCCTACTCTTAGGATGGTTGCCAAAAGGCTAGAGAGCCCATCCTACCCGTTGATGCTCTTTGTCAGACCCTTTGGTTGTGACCTGTCTGGCATGGGAGGCCCGACCGGTGGCTATTATGCCACCGCCAGCACAGCTCACAACTTCATTAGGGTATGCAAGCCTCCCCCCTGCGACAAGGGGGCACAAATGGAGCGGTTTACTTACCACACTCACATGATATATGGAAGTTATAGAATAAACTGGTGAGAAAGATCCCATAAAATAGAAGAAATCATAAAGTACTACCACAGAAGCCATTTTCATCTAAATTCTAAATGCAGCTGAACCTAAACTGCACTCCTTCTGAAGAAAAAAGCCATTTTCTAAACTTTATTGGGCACAGAGCATAGAAGGTCATTGATGAGCACATAATGTTTTCAGACAGGCTTAACTCCATGAGAAAATGTGATAAACCTCTGTTTAATACGGATTTCCCCTTATCAGTCAGATTGTCACAGAACCAGATGTAAGAAATTACACAGTGATCCTGTTGACATTGAAAAGCAGATGCGACCGACTCTTCTGGGTTCTTTGCTGCGGCCCTTATACAAGACCAATGTAAAGCAATTTAATCCTTGAAATGCCTAGCGTACAAGTCACTGTGGCTTACAATAGATGTCTTTCTTGTGTGACCACTATTAGCAACTAATCCAATCCTTATTGGAAAATAAAAATCTCTGGATAGTGCTGCCATCACTGCCACAGTATAGGTTTTCAGATGGTGCTATGATTTACGCGTAACATGATTTCTCCAGCTCATGGACCAGATCTCCCACTGTGGAGCGGGGCACCATGAAGGCAGAGGGAACAAACATTTATCTGGGTTATTTTGCAGCACTAGATCTAACACGTAAGCAACTTATTTAGTTAGAACAGTGCTTCCCAACCTGTGGTCCATGGACCACCAGTGGCTCGCAAGAACAAAAATATGGTCTGTGACCTCACCATTACTACACCATTGCTTCAAAACCACACAGCAATAAGAGCGACTGGTCTAGCGATACCCTCTTATTGGACTGGAACTCTTGTGGATTCTGATTTTCTGTTTTGGATTCGGGCTTGGTTGTATTTTAATATTTTAATGGACATTTATAACTGTTTTTTAATAAAAAAATCCAATGTTAATTTGTTTTGTACCATCTAATGGTTGCCAGTTATAAGTCACCGGGGAGCGGGGTTAGAAGGATGGTATATAAATGTTTGAAATAAATATATAAATTACTAGCTGAACCCGGCACGCGTTGCTGTGCCCTATGTAGGAGATGCGGGAAAGTCTAAGTATGTAAGGTTTGGAAATGATGTGAGTATGTTTTTTGTGTGTATACATGTGTATGGTTGTGTGTATGTGTGTATGTATATGTGTGTGTTTATATGTGGGGGTATGTGTGTGTGTGTGTTAATATATGTGTTTGTGTATTTATGGGTATGTGTATATATGTGTGTGTTTATATGTGTATGTGCATATATTGGTGTTTGTATATATTTGTGTGTGTGTATGTATATGTATGTGCGTATTTGTGTGTATGTGTGTTTATGTGTATAGATATGTATGGTTATGTATATGTGTGTGTTTATATGTGGGGGTATGTGTGTGTGTGTTAATATATGTATGTGTGTATTTGTGTTTATGTGTATAGATATGTATGTGTGTGTGTACGTATATGTGTGCGTATGTATGTGTATATATGTTTACGTGTGTATATGTGTGTTTATATATGTGTATGTGTGTCTATATGTGTGGGTTTGTGTTGTTTTGTGTTGGAGGGTTTTTTTTTTTTTGTAATGGGTTTTTTTTTTATTTTGGTAGGCTTGCCTGTCTGTTCCATGTCCGTCTGTTCTTCTCCCTGTCAGCCTTCTTCGGTACCTCCATGTGGAAGGGGGACCCCGAAGGCGCACGTTTGTGGCGTATCCGTCTCCTCTCTTGCCTTCTCGGTGTCCTCCGCTGCCTCCTTTCCGCTCCCAGAAGAGGAGGGCGAAGGGAGAGAGATGGCTTGGGCCCCTGTAGCCGTTATTTTCAGAGGGCCGCCGCCATCTCCCCCTTCGCCACTTCCCTGGCGAAGGGGGCGAAGGGGATCTTCGGCAGGAGGCGCTGTAAAGGAGGGTGAAAGGGGCCCAAGCGCTCTCTCCCTTCGCCCTCCTCTTCTGGGAGTGGAAAGGAGGCAGCGGAGGACAGCGAGAAGGCAACAGAGGAGGGCGAGAGAGAGATCGCTTGGGCCCCTTCGCCCTCCTTTCAGAGGGCCGCCGCCATGGCTCCCCCTTCGCCACCTCCCTGCCGAAGGGGGGGGGGGCGAAGGGGGATCTTCGGTAGGAGGCGCTCTGAAAAGGAGGGCGAAAGGGGCCCAAGCGATCTCTCTCCCTTCGCCCTCCTCTGTTGCCTTCTCGCTGTCCTCCGCTGCCTCCTTTCCACTCCCAGAAGAGGAGGGCGAAGGGAGAGAGAGCGCTTGGGCCCCTTTCGCCTCCTTTACAGAGCGACTCCTGCCGAAGATCCCCCTGCCCCCCCCTTCGGCAGGAAGTGGCGAAGGGGGAGCGATGGCGGCGCGCCTGAAAAAGAGGGCGAAAGGGGGCCAAGCGATCTCTCTCTTTCCTTTCGCCCTCCTCTTCTGGGAGCGGAAGGGAGGCAGCGGAGGACAGCGAGAAGGCAACAGAGGAGACGGATACGCCACAAACGTGCCCCTTCGGGGGCTCCCTTCCACATGGAGTTGGCGAAGAAGGGCGGAGACCGGTGGGTGGTCGCTTCCCGTGGCCACCTCCTCAACCTCCTCCACCTGCCTCGTCGCCTCCCAAACGCTTCGCTGTGGCTTTTCCGTCTTCCTTTCTTCTCCCCTTCCATGTTTTTTTCGTTTCCGGCTCCTACCGCCATCTCCCAGCCGTTTGTGGATCCGGGAGGAGTGTGTGGAAGGAGGGCGAGGAGGCAGCGGGCATCCAGGCAGCGAGGAGGCTTTGTTCTCCCAGTGGAGAGCAGCTGTAGGCTCCGGTCTCCGGCCGAACTGTGGAGCCCTCCACACGGTCGCCAGTGTGTCTTGGCGGCCGCCATCTTTATTTGGAGGTCTTCCGGCCATAAGGGGCGGGACTTCCTATTCCCGTGGGGGTGTTGTCCGTGTTTCCAGGTGGACCCCTTTTCTTGTTGCTCCAACTTCCGGGCGGAGCCTTTTCTGGCGTACGGAAGTGGTTTGTCGGCCATTTGTTTTTGTAGTTTTTTGGGGTGTGTTACGTTTTGGGCTCTGGCTTCCCGGTCGCCCGAGAAGCGGCGGAGACGGGCAGGAGAGGTCAACCCAGAGTCCCAGAAGGAGTTCTGGTGGGCGGCCAGAGGCCAGAAGTAAGGTAAGTGGGCCAGTGGGAATTGGGGAAGGAGTGCGAGGAGGCGGCGGAGGAGGCGGGTACGGTGGCGCCGTCATGGTAGCGAGGCCCCCTGGCGAAACCGTGCTGTTTCGGAGATGGCCACCGGCATGGAGAAGGAGGAGGAGTCGGTGAGCGAGGGGTGAGGGCCTGGGGGTGGGCTATGATCTTTCCCCCCTCGCCGCTGTTTTTTTTTCCTCCTCTGCCTTGTCCTCTTTATTCTTGCCGGCTCCGTTGTGCGCCTGCGCGGTTGGTCTCCCTCTGTCTAGCGCTCTCGGCAGCGCAGAACGGGAGTCAATGGGCGGTTTTTTGGGGGCTGTGTTGTGGGGGGGGGGGTGGATGTTAGTGAGGTGGGTTTTTTGTGTTATGTCTGTACCTCGTGGTCTGGGGGAATGTGTCTCGTGGGTTTTTTGTTTGGGGGGGTTATAGTTTGGCCGTGCATATCCATCTTTGCACGACCGTGTCTCCTTTATATATATAGATAGTGCCGAGGCAATGAGGATGTCGGGAGGGGAGAAGGTGACTATCCACGAAATATTCCTACTACCACATCAGCTCTAGATTATTAAATATGGTTTTCTGTGGGTTAGCAAATGGCGACTACTGGGTGGCATATGTTCTGTATCAGAAACTAGAGCTGATGTGATCTGTGCAATGCAATTTTGTGAATCCTCACCCCAAATAACCAAACTGAATCTGAAGTTGACAAAAAAACTGATTCGTAACCCTTTTGGTACTGATGTTGGAGAGTGCTCCCTGCTCAAAAAAAGGTTGGGAACCACTGAGTTAGAATAATAGATAGTAACAGACCCCCTGGGATTGCCATAGCAACCACAAAATTGGCTGGTTGCCCAGCTGTGTCAGTCTTTGTTTTGATGCATGCCAGTGGGTTCTGCAAACTGGTGGTACTCACTCACAATCATATCTTCTGATTAGCTCTCTGGTTTGATTGACATGAAAATGTACCCACATGCTTTTAGTAAATTATATTAGAGTGAGGTATTTGCAGCCTATCTGTCATGTGGTTTGAAGGTGAGATCAAATCAGATTATTTTATCTGGGAGCCAGATTGTGTTCATTTTCAAGGTTTTTTCCCATTCTGTTGAAATTGTCCACATGCTTGTGGATTTCAGTGGCTTCTTGGTGTAGTCTGGCAAGGTAATTGTTAGAGTGGTCCAGCATTTCTGTGTTCTCAGATAATATGCTGTGTCTAGTTTAAAAATGAATAAAATCTGACTACCAGTATTAAAAAACTCAAAAATCATAACAGTAAATAAAGAACAACACTTAAAATGGGAATTCCAGACAAGAAACAATCGGCCAACTAATCATTCCCCGGGCAGTAAGAAGCCAGACCTTGAAAACTGCTAGGCCATTAAATGCTAATCAAGGTGGCCAATTGCTATATTCACACCTACTTTAAATGGGCAAGAGTTCTTTCTCCCACCCTGGACTTTCCATAGATATATAAACCCCATTTTCCTAATTTCCAACAAACCTCACAACATCTGATGATGCCTGTCATAGATGCAGGTGAAACGTCAGGAGAGAATGCTTCTGGAACATGGCCATAAAACATACAACCCAACTCCATCTCTGTTTCTGAACTTCATCTCTGATCAGTTGAAGCATTTTCCTTGTTAATTGTTTCATTCTTGTTAAATAATGAACTAGCTGAGAAATGAATGATATTGTCTTGTTGCCTTAGCTACTGTCAACTTTTCACATGTGGTTTTCACCTCATGCTCATGATGTACAGTAGTGGCAGTGTGTTCCTATTGAAAGCAAAACTACATAACAGTCTTTTTCTTTCCCTTCAGGTGACGGATGTGGCCATACCGTTTTAGGTCCTGAGAGTGGGACTTTTACATCCATTAATTACCCACACGCCTATCCCAACAGCACAGTTTGTGAATGGGAGATTCGAGTAAAGCCTGAGCAAAGAGTTCAGCTCAAATTTGGAGATTTTGACATTGACGATTCCGATTCTTGCCATTTTAATTATGTGAGAGTTTATAATGGAATTGGGCCCACGCGGACAGAAATAGGTAAGAACTTCTTTACTCTCTAATGCTATAAAATAGATCTTGTTCCTGGGGAGAATCATGTCAAAAAACGTCTAAAATTGAGTAGCTTTTTGTGTGAATTTTGTCTTTGTGAGTCTATCATTTAAACCAGTGGTTCACAAACTTTTTTGGCCTACCGTCCCCTTTCCAGAAAAAAAAATTGCTCACCGCCCCCCTAGAAATTAATTTTTATTTTTAAAAAATAGCAATTAAACAGAAAGATATATGGAATCAGATCACTATATGACCCAATATTTTGACCCAAGTAGTGGATGGACTGAAACATTGATGAGTTTGATATGTGTGGTGTCACTTTACTTGAGTGTGATCTTGCCACTTGAAGTCATCAACTGCAATACTGGTGCCAAGACATAGTAATGGGAGAATACTCCATATACAAAGGAAGACTCACGGCAGCTCCAGGTAATGAGAGAGAGCGGACGCTGCGAGTGTGTGTGCCTGCCAGTTGGAATACCCGAGCAGGCATTGCCTGGAAACCACAGCGCCTGCCCCATTGCCCTCCTCAACTCCGACCACGGCGCACAGTCCTGGAAACCACATACACATACATACGGCCCTTTCATTTCTTACTGCCCCCTTAAAGGAGCTCAGCGCCCCTCAAAATCTTCAGAGCCTCCCACCACCCCCTTTGAACATCCCACTGCCCACCAGTGGGCAGTACCGCCCACTTTGAGAACCACGGATTTAAACACAATGAGTACCCAAGCTTCCATTGACCACTCCTTGAATGTAGAAGGAAGTCATTGATCTATTCACTTTCAAGCGGCTACTACCTAAACCAGTGTTTCTCAACCTTTTTTGAGCCGCTGCACACTTTTTACATTTACAAAATCCTGGGGCACACCACCAACCAAAATGACACAAAATGACACTCTAACACAATAATACATATAGTTAATATGTTTTTCAATGTATTTATACACTCAGTGTGAAACCTGGGCCTGTTTTGATGAACACAACATAAATATCCTGGCAGGATTGGCAGAAAGGCACACACAAAGGTCTTGCTCAACAGCTGTCAGTCTCTCTCTGTGTTTAGAAAAAATGTGTCCATATAGCTTCAAAGCAGTCCACTAGTACTGTTCTTATGCATCAATACACCTCATGGAACAATAATGAGGCTTCCACTTTCAATATATATGCTCCTGTATCATTCCAGGTGGGCATTAGACAAGTCCCTCGTGTTTATCTGGTGAACAGGAGAGTTGTTACACAGTCACTAAAAAGGCTATCACGTCCAGCCAATGCCAAATGTAGTAATAGTTGGTACACATAAACATGAAAACAGCCGAAGGAGTTGGCGCCCCAGCCCCTTCTTCTTCTTCGCCGCCGCCCGGCCCTTCCTCCTCCTCCTGCAATAGCAGGAGTTCGGCATGAGGGGGAAGCAAGGGGGGAAGAGAGGTTTTCCCGCAGCACACCAGGTGATTGCTCACGGCACACTAGTGTGCCACGGCACAGTGGTTGGGAAACACTGACCTAAACTACCAATCATGATTACAGTCGTGATATTATAACTATCAGGGAAGTCCTGCAACCATATCAAAATCACAGTCATTGTTTTAGCAGACTTCTTATTGCACATACAAAAGTTATATATAAACAACAAATATGACCACGTTGATTCAAATACTTAATTTTTTGCCCAACCTCTGCCCCGTGCAACCATTGTTGTGTGCTATTGATGAGATGCTATCAAGAGAGAACCAAGCGATATAGCACAAAATAACCTCATCACACTCCTTTTTACTAAGGAGGTTGATGCTGGCTGCTGTTACTATGGTTGAAATATCCTCTACAGTGCTTTTCCTTCATGGCAAGGGGTTGGACTAGATGGCCCATGTGGCCTCTTCGAACTCTGTTATCCCATGATTCTATGAATACTTCTGTATTACCACTGACTGAACCACATACTGTTTGGAGTCTTCAAGTAACAGCTATCCTCCTGCATCTGGCATCCATTGAAGAGGGGCTGGTCTTCCCACTCATCAATTTCGGGAGTCAATGGCAGATGTTTCAGGCCTTCTACACTGCCATATAAACTCCAGATGCTTTGAATTGGATTATATGGCAGTGTATACTCATATAATCCTGTTCAAATCAGATGATGTCACAGGCCCGCAGCTTGGGTGTCATCCTAGATTCATCGCTAATGTTTGAAGCTCAGGCGTCAGCAGTGGCTGGGAGGGCTTTCGCACAATTAAAAGTTGGATCTGGCCACGGTGTCCATGGTGGTCCATGCCTTAGTCACCTCCAGATTGGACTACTGCAATGCACTCTATGTGGGGCTGCCCTTGAAGATGGCCTGGAAGTTTCAATTGGTCCAATGGGCGGCAGCTAGATTACTAACTGGAGCGTCCTACAGGGAGCGGTCAATCCCCCTGTTTAAGGAGTTCCATTGGTTGCCATTCATCTTCCTGTCCCAATTCAAGGTGCAGGTTCATATTTACAAAGCCCTGAATGATTTGGGACCCGCATACCTTCGTGACCGCATTTCCATTAGACTCACAAACATGGTGATGGCAGGAATGCGAAATCAATGCTAAAGAAGTACTTGTCTTCTTCCTCAGGAAAATACTGTGGTTTAGGCTTACAGATGGACAATTTAAATGAATCAAAGAGTAACGAAGTTACAGTGCAGTTCATGAGTGGCATACACTTCAATGGGCATGGATTTCTTGCATCTTATTCAACCACTGACAGACCAGGTATTTATCATATTCAGCCAAGGAATACATAAGCAACATTATACATCTGTTTTTCCCAGTGAGAATATCATACATTACTTTCTGTTTCCCAGTTGCCCCGATTTGTGAGAAATTATTCCTAATTAATTAAGCAAGAGCTGTTTAAAAACCAGATCTTGCCAAAGTAGATTTGTGTAATTATATTTTTTTTACACATGCAGGCCTGCAAAACTGAGGGTCACAAAACATTTTTTTAAATGTATGCCGCCGGTTTTATGAGAATTTGACTAAATTCCTACTAAATCTAAAAATGACCTCAGATTTGCTCTATTGTGTACAGCTTTGGCATATCTGTAGATGTGATTGAATGAAATTAGTATTGAAATTAGTAATGAAATTTATGAAATACTGTGGGGTGACATTTTTATTGTTGTTGGGTTTTTTAAAATTCAGTACCCCAAAATATATTAAAACAGCTACAATTTTGGAAAATAACCCCCACTTTCATAGCAGGCCTGTGAGATGATGCAGAAAGATATTGAATGACTCTAGGACAGGGGTCGGGAACCTATGACTCGCGAGCCATATGTGGCTCTTTCGATGCCTGCATGTGGCTCGCAGGTGTGGCAGGTCTCAAAAAGGCTGGATCCCGGGGCGCAGGCCCCTCCCTGCCCAAGGACTTGCTGGAAAGCTGCCGGGCCTAAAACCCACAGCAAGGGAGATGGACAGGGCCGGGGCAGGCTGGCCCCACGTGGACGGTGGGCCAAGACCCTCTCCCGCTCGACCAGAAGCTGCAGGCCCCTCCTCGCCCAAGTAGTTGTCGGAAAGCGCCCCCAGGCCGCGGAAAACGTCGTGTAGCAGGCCCTACCGGGACTGAAACGCACATCAAGGGAGGAAGAGAGGACCGGGGCAGGCTGGGCCCGCGTGGAAGGTGGGCTGAGACCTTCCCCAGCCCAACTGGAAGCCCCAGGCCCCTCTCCACCCAAGGAGTTGCTGGAAAGTGGCCCTGGAAAACGCCGCATGGCAGGCCCTCCTGGTCCTGAAATCCACAGTTAGGGAGGCGGGGAGGACCGGGGCAGGCCAGCCCCCCCCCCCGGTTGATGGCAGGCCGAGACCTTTCCCCCCCACCCAACCGGAAGCCAAGCAGCAAGAAAGGTGAGGGAGGGGGGCAGGCGCATGGATTGCAGGGGGAAACAAATCATGCTGCAACAGTATTAAACTTCAGGAAGTCTGTTGTAGTACTAAAACTGTAAAATGATGACAGTTTAATCCCACAAAGGAAACATTTTCTGTATTTCTCTAAATATGTTTTTCTCTCTAGATTTAATCACATGTTTAGACACTGCAAGTCACTTCTCTGAGCCAGAGTTCAGGTAATAAGTGATCTTATTTTTCAGTGTTATTCTAGTCACTTTATATCCTACTATATTTTCTCTCAATAGTCTATGGGTCATATGCTGAAAAACAGTGTTAATGACCTTTGATTGCAGGTCTATAATTATTGTTTGGAAGTAAGCTTGGAAAATGTACATTTTCCTACATCATAAGCATTCTGCAGATTTGATTTTAGTGTTTCAAGTAGTATAAATCTTCTCTCTCTCAGCATTACTTTGCAAACGAAGATTCTTAGGAAGGACTCATCCTTTTTACAAGCGCATTGATGACTAAAAAGGCCAATCTGAGAAAGGCAAGTTCGGTTGAAAGCACAGCAGAAAGTCTCCTTGGGTGATGTTGTTTCCAAGTTGCAGTTCTTTCTGCGTTGTCGTTTCTCTTCGAGACCCATTCGACGTGTCTTCATTGTGGATAGTGCGTCTCCATGCCTCTCGATATGAGGCCAGGGTGGACCATTGTTGGTGATCAATCTGGCTGAGCCTGAGATGTTGTTTCAGGGAGTCCTTATATCTCTTTTTGGGGGCGCCTCTCTTGCGCTGACCCGTGGCGAGTTCACCGTAGAGTAATATCTTTGGGAGGCTGTGGTCCTCTATCCTGTTTTCTCAATAGCATGGCCTCATCTTACTTGGTTTTAATAGAGCCACTTTCTGTCTCATTGAAATATATCCTCCATTGTTCATTTCTTGCTGCAAAATTATTCTGTACCGGTGTTACGTCTGTGTTGACAGGTATTTCATATTTTGGCAAGTTGTTAAATGCCAGTAAATGCACTAATTCAGACATCAGCTCACTGCACCCACCATATAGATGGTTTTGTTATTTAGTCTTTTGTTATCTGAGGCTATAGGCTTATTTTCCCTTAAATCCCTCTCTCTTACAGTAAGTATTGTCCAGCTGGATGTGTTCTTCCTTTTGCTGAGATTTCTGGAACTGTTCCGCATGGTTATAGAGATGTAAGTAAGCTGGAAATTTTAATTTGATATCCTGCAGTGATTATGACATTCATGTATCTACCTTGGATGATGCTACATTTAATATTTATTATTAAAACACCTATATCCTACCATATTATATGTTCTCAGGGCAGAGTCACACACACACACACTAACATTCAAAACAGTAAAAATAATTCACAAAGAGTAAAGGTATATTAAAGATGTTGACAATTTTTTTAAAAAAAATAACAGTTGAAAACTGTGGACATAAATATTTTAGGGGTGAATAATTTCATAGAATTTAAGCTAAAAGAAAGAGTTGTCATTGCATTTTTTGGCAAAAGAAGGTTGTGCACCTAAAGAAATCCATAATCTCTTGAAGAATATTTATGATTTGGCCCTTGTGACTTTTACCTGTTTACCTTTGAAAGATAACCTATGTGGTTTCCAATTCAGTGACTTGAATGATGTTAAAACAGCTTTAAAATCATGGGTCATGAAGCAAAACCCCAAATTTTTCCAAAATAATTTTGGTGCCTGGGTTAAACGATGGCGGAAATGTGTACAAATTGATGGTGACTATGCTGAACAGTAGTTTTGCATAGAGGACAGTTCAGGCTATGATCTGTAGCAACTTCTACTGTTACATATTCATTCATAACATTTTATGACACAGGAGTCAAAACTTTTTGACTCACCCTTGAAGTAGTATTACTTAAAATGCTAATATAAGTTGTGTGTTTTTGTGTTTAGTTTTCACAATGAATGTTAATTAGCAGAACTATGAATTAGTACATGATTTCAAATTTCTCATCTCTTCCAAGTCATCTTCACTTTGCATGGCTGGGGTCCATGCAGGTGTCGTGTCCAACGTTCTGGGTGGTCAGATAAATGTTGTTATCAGCAAAGGCATTCCATATTACGAGAGTTCTTTGGCCAACAATGTCACATCAAAAGTGTAAGTATATATTTTTTCATTATTTCTCAGCATTGATAGAATTTGACTTTCAGGTGCTATTGGCTCATGATCCAGGTAAGAACTGAGATGTACTAGCGATGGTTTGTAACTATTTTGAACTTTTCATAATTTGTCTTTATTTCATTGAAATTGTGGGGGAAATTAGGTCTAGAATGGTGGGACCTAATTCTAGGGAAGTGGCGCAGCTGGCTAAGTGTCAGCTGCATAAGATCTCTCTGACCAGTAGGTCATGAGTTTGAGGTCTGCCCGGTTCGAGGTGGGTGCTTGACTTTAAGTGTAGCCTGCTGTCGACCTTTGCTGCCCGAAAGACAGTTCATTTGTCAAGTAGGAGATAAAGGTACCACATTAAGTGGGGAGGCAAATTTTGACTGATTTATGAGGCCATAAAGAATAGCTGAGGATTGCGGAAGAACAACAAGGGACGCTGGAAAACGCTGAGATGAGTGCGTCAGCTCCCCCTGGTGGCCAGAAGTTTGCCTCTGTTCATCTATGTTCGTCTAAATATGTCTATATATGTTGAACTGTAGGGATTGTCTGCAAGTACTGTATGTGTACTGTAATCCGCTCTGAGTCCCCTTCGGGGCAAGAATAGCGGAATATAAATAAAGTAAGTAAATAAATGAATAAATAAATGAATAAATGGTAGATTTTTTCCTCTAAATAACGTGGCTTGCTTGTGTTTGATGAATGAAGATGCGTGAAGTCAGAGTTTGTCTTTTCAGAAAGGGGCAAACTTAAACCCTAGGTTAGTTGGACAATGAAGATCAGCATTTTAAAAAAAATATCCAGAAAAACCTTGTTTTTTTCTTATTTTATTTATTTATTTATTCGTATTTGTCTGCCGCCCTTCCCAATGGCTCGGGGCGACTCACAACATGTCACAAAAAACAGCCAACACAGCGAAAGTTAAAACCACAACAAAACCACAGATAAAATGGCACACTAGGTCGCATATTAAGCACTGCGACAACAGAAGATAATACAAGACGGTGGTATGCAGAGGGAGACTGCATTTCATCCAACCCCAAAAGCCTGCTGAAACAACAGAGTCTTGCAGGCTTTCCTAAATGGGAGGATGTTCTGAATGGCATGAACGTTGGCGGACAATGAGTTCCAAAGTGTTGGAGCCACGATCGAAAAAGCCCGGCGACGGGTCGCAGTCAGGTGAAAAGTCTTTGGACTAGGAACAACCAGGAGATTACGCAGAGATCTGGTGGGATAATACGGGATGAGGCGGTCCCGCAGGTACACTGGCCCCAGACCATGTAAGGCCTTAAAAGTCAAGACTAACACTTTGAAGGTGATCCGGCATTCTATGGGTAGCCAGTGCAGTTCGCGCAGGATTGGCGTGATGTGACAGCTCACCGAGGCCTCCGCAAGGAGTCGGGCTGCAGCGTTCTGCACCAGCTTGAGTTTCTGGATCACCGACAGAGGAAGGCCAATGTACAGAGCGTTACAGTAGTCTAGCCTCGAGATGACCATGGCTTGGACCACTGTGGCCAGGTCGCCATGGGACAAGTAGGGGACCAGCTTCCTCGCCTGGCGAAGGTGGAAAAATGCCACTCTGCTGACGGTGGAGACATGGGCCTCCATCGACAGCAGAGGGTCCAGGGTTACCCCGAGGCTCTTAACGGATGACGACGGACGTAGTGTCACGCCGTCCAGGGTCGGAAGCTGAACATCCCCACCGCCTGGGCAACCAAGCCACAGGATCTCCGTCTTAGCCGGATTCGCTTTCAACCTACTGGCTTGCAGCCATCCAGTAATGGCCTCAAGGCAGCGATGGAAATTATCGGGTATGGAGTCGGGCCGGCCATCCATCCTCAGGATGAGCTGGGTGTCATCAGCGTACTGATGGCACCCAAACCTAAAGCTACGCATCAGCTGGGCAAGTGGTTGAATGTAGATGTTAAATAACAGAGGGGAGAGAATTGCTCCCTGAGGGACCCCACACTGAAGCAGAGAACCCCCGGAGACAACCTCGCCTCTCTATTTATTTATTTATTCGATTTAGTAGACCGCTCTCCCTGGAGCCCAGAGCAGTTTACAGCAATAAAACCAGATAAAAACACATAAAAACAGCATTATAAAACCAATTAAACCCCGCTCCCAACAATAAAATCCCAGCAGAACGACAATAATGCAGGCGGCAAGACGCGGCAGGATGGCAGGTTATAGCAGGCCTCAGACAGAGCCAAATGCCTGCCTAAACAAGTCTTTACGGACTTGCAAAATGCCATCAAGCCCCGTAGGGCTCGCGTCTCCTCAGGTATTGAGTTCCAGAGGCTCGGCACGGCCACTGTGAACGCCCTCTGCTGCGTACTCGATAGCCTGTAGGTCTTGATGCCAGGCACCTCCAGTAAGTTGAGCCCCTCTGAACGCAGTGATCTTCTGGGCACGTATGGGGTAAGCCGCTCCTTCAGGTACACTGGCCCCAAACCTGCAGCCACTTCCGGAAGAAGGAGGACACCCAATTAAGGGCTGTCCCCCTCACCCCGGCCCCGGCCAGGCAGTGGGTCAATAGATTGTAATCGACTGTGTCAAACGCTGCTGTGAGGTCCAATAACACGAGCAGCGCCGATCCGCCTTGATCCAGCTGGCAACGCAGCTCATCTGAGATGGAAGACCAGCACCGTCTCCATCCCATGCCCAGAACGGAAGCCGGACTGGAAGGGGTCTAGCCAAGTTGCGTCATCTAGAGAAGACTGCAACTGCTCCAGTGCTGCCCTCTCAATTGTCTTGCCCAGAAACGACAGGTTCGAAACTGGGCGGTAATTGGAAGGGACCGTTGGATCTAATCCTGACTTCTTCAGCAATGGAGAGACCACCGCCTCTTTTAAACCCTCTGTAAATACTCTCTGCTCCAGGGAAGTATTGATTATATTCAACAGAGGGTCTCACAACCCCTCCAGGCTGGCTTTCACCAGCCAGGAGGGGCACGGATCGAGGGAGCAGGTGGTCAAGACGAGTTGCAGCAACAATCCTAGCAACAGCTTCTGCATCCAGTGGTGTAAACCGGTCGAAGGTGGGCCTGGCAAAAGGCCACAGAGTCTCAAGTTCACGAACTGTATCAACCGTGGCCAGAAGGTCCCAGCGGAGGGTCGTAATCTTGTCTGCAAAGAAGCTCTGGAAAACCTCGGCAGAAAGGGCCTGATTATCATTGTTTGGGATGGTAGGGACCATCGTCAAAGACCTAATTATCTTAAACAATTGTGCTGGGTGTGAGCTCGCAGACACTATCAAGGTTGCATAGTATGAATTTTTCGCTTCCTTGATAGCCTGCTCATAAGCATCCTTAAAAAGCTTATAAGCTGATTTCTAACCTCCGTCACAGAGTTTCTTCCACACGCTCTCTAGCCGTCTCTTTTCCCTTTTCCTTGGCAAACCACGCTTCATCTTTGAGATCACGTAATTCCCTTGGCAAACCCTCCGAAATGTGACATCTTGGACTGATGATCACCTGTATACCTGTATATGTAGATTTTATTAGAGATGTTCAAGTATTATGCTGGAAAAGCTGGTTCAACTAATGCAGACACATCGCATCCTTGAGTAATGTTCTAACCAACCAGAGAGGATGCAAAATCAATGCAAAACATATCATTTCTTTGATACTGAAGATGTAATTTGTTGGTTTGTTTTACACAGAGGTCCCCTGTCTTCAGGTCTCTTCACTTTCAAAACCAGTGGTAAGTCTTCAATTCTATATACTGTATATACTCGAATATAAGCCGACCCAAATATAAGCCGAGGCAACTAATTTTACCACCAAAAAAGTGGGAAAATGTATTGACTCGAGTATAAGCTGAAGGTGAGAAATGTAACAGCTGCTGGTAAATTTCAAAATAAAATAGATACCAATAAAATTACACTAATGGAAGCATCAGTAAGTGAAATGTTTTTGAATATTTACATAAAACTGTAATTTAAGATAAGACTGTCCAACTTTGATTAAACCATTATTCGAATATTCTTCATTGTAAATGTGGTGTCCTTCCAATAATAATAGAGTAAAATAATAAATGTAATAAAAATAATAAGAGAGTAAAATAATGGAAGTCTAAGACTAACAGTAATAGATTAAAATAATAAATGTAATAATAACAATAGAGTAAAATAATAAACGTAACAAAATAATAATAAAATTTATAATAGTGAATTTTGTTCATCCATGATATTGTTTTTATGATGTTGCCTGATTTTGATGTTTTTTATTGATTTGTTGTTGATTATATTTTATTGTGCTTGTTTTGACCTGTAATTCTTGGCCTTTGTCCCTTTGTAAGCCGCCCCGAGTCCCTTCGGGGAGATGGAGGCAAGGTATAAAAATAAAGTTGTTGTTGTTGTTAGAGTACAATAATAAAAGCAATAAAAATAATAATAATGGAGTAAAATAATGTAAATGTAATAATAAAAATAGAGTAAAATAATACATGTAATAATAATAGATTAAATAATGTAAATGTAATAATAATAACAGAGTAAAATAATAAATATAATAAAATAATAATAACAGACTAACACGATAAATAATTTTGAATCGAGTATAAACTGAGAGAGGCTTTTTCAGCCTAAAAAGGCTTATATGCGAGTATATCCTGTATTTCCCTTTCTTTTGATCTTCGATCCTATTTTTTCTATTGCAATTTTCAAAGTTCTGATAAAATCAGAATCTCAGTCTTTTTACTTGATCCAATCTCCTACCTTTTATTGTAGACACACTTTGCCTTGAAATCACCTGTTCCCCCCCCCTTTTTACAGTAACATCCAAGATACTGCAAGTTAATGCCATTTTTACAGCAACGTTGCTGTCTCCACCTTTTCCTTAATGTAGTCATAATATCACAAGACTTTCAGAGAGATAATATCATCGTACAAGCATTTAAATACATTTTGATTAATGTGTGCAGAGTCTATTCTTGATCCTGTCCCATCTTGAAGACTCAGGAGAGGTTACAGTATTAATTGTCATACCCTCTCCTTTGCCAAACTTCAATCATTCCGTTGTTACTTTTTATGTTTAGGTTGCTATGGAACATTAGGAATGGAGTCTGGAGTAATTGCTGATTCCCAGATTAATACATCATCCTTCCTGGAATGGCCTGAGCAAATGGGTCAGCCAAGCACCTGGAAGCCAGAAAGAGCCAGGCTGAAAAGGCCGGGACACTCCTGGGCAGCCTTTACCAATGATGAATACCAGTGGCTGCAAATAGACCTAAACAAAGAACAACGAATAACAGGTAGAGGCTTATAAGTCCATTATATTTTAGAAGAGGAAAAAAGTATCTATCCCTAAGAAGGGAATCTTAGGAGATTGTTAAGGCAACATACAGGGAACATCCCCCCCCCCCCCGTTATGTCAGCTCCACTGGCTGCCAGTCCATCTCCGAGCCCAATTCAAAGTGCTGGTATTGACCTATAAAGCTCTAAACGGTTCTGGCCCAGCTTACTTGTCCGAACGCATCCACCCTTATGTCCCACCTCGAAAGCTAAGATCATTTGGGGAGGCCTTGCTCTCGCTCCCGTCAACAGCTCAAATGCGCCTGGTGGGGATGAGAGACAGGGCCTTCTCGGCGGTGGCTCCCCGCCTATGGAACACACTCCCAACTGACATAAGATCGATCTCTTCTCTCCTAACTGTAAAAGCATGGCTTTGGAACCAGGCGTTTGGTCAATAGAAGTAGCAGCACCCTAAAGCAGGGCTGCCCAGGAAGTCGATCGCGATCGACCAGTCGATCGCAGGACTGAAGGAGGTCGATCGCAGCTGGATGGGGCGCTTCTCAGAGGGAGGCGAAGCCAGGCCCCGCCAAGCTCCGCTCCCTCCCCCAGCTTCAGCACTCCCAGCAGCTGCTCCAGCCTTGAGGAGGACAGGGCCAAGCCAGCCTTGTGCTAGCTATGCCACCACTGGCTTGGCCTTGCCCTCCTCAAGGCTGGAGCAGCTGCTGCTAGAGCTGAAGGCAGAGTGGGGCGGAGCCAGGCCGCACCAAGCCCCACCTCCTCCCCTCCCCCTGCTCCGCCCTGCTTTTCTCTTGTCCGGAAGCAAACGTGGACGGTGCGCCGCGCTGGAGGTGCGCGCGTGGAAGCTAGATGTTTCTGACTTGGTTTTATTATAAGTAGCTCGCATGATGAAAAAGTGTGGGCACCCCTGCCCTAAAGTGATGAATTAGATTGACGTTAAGACTGACGAAGCTGGTTTATGTTTTTAATTGATGATTGTATCTGATTTTAATTATGATGTTTTATTATGTGGTGTATATGTTGTGATTTTATTGTAACTGTTGAAATAGCCTGTAAATGGGCTCAATGTAAGCCCTGAGTCCCCCTTTGGGGGTTGAGACGGTCGGGATAAAAATGCGATAAATAAATAAAAATAAATAAGTAGTGATGACCGCTTCCTAGCAGATTTCGTTGCTGAAAGCATGTGATAAGCCAAGAGGGCTGACCTTCTTTACTTAAGCAACAAAAGACATTTAAGAAACGAAAATATTAGCTAAGAAGGTAATCCTTCTTTATTTAATTTGAAAAGTCAGTTGAATAAAAAATAATGAAGCTAGTAGTACTTGTTCATATCAGGAAAGACTGGTTCACACCCTCTTGAGAAGTTCCTTTCCACCTGTGGATTTTCTTGATCAATTTGTATTTTCAGAATTGGGCTCAACTGCATTTTAATCTGTATTGGACTTAAGTGCATCATGTGGAATCTCTCAATAGGCGGTGAAGGTTGTGGATTGGGATGCTGCCTTCAGAGATTCTGCTCATATTTGGATCATTGCTCTGGGATGCTTCTGCTTGTTGCCATGGCATGGATGCTTTGGCTCAATTTAAAGGACTGGTTTTGACATTTCTGCCTTTCATGGTATCCAGCAAAACTGAAAAATCAACACTCAGGGCTACTCACTACAGGACTGTATCTAATGTGAATGAACAATTAATGTGTAAAATATAATCCTGTATATACCATCCGGGCTAGATAGATATTAGGTTCTGGGTATTCATTGTAATCATATATGAACCCCTTCAACTAATGATTTAAACTGTTACCCAAAAAATGGTGTCTGTTTCTTTAAAGACAAACGCAAACAGCAAGTTTGTCCAGTATCTGTCCTTATATCTAAAGCTCTACTTAGCAAAGCAGTTTTAAACAATCAAACATGTGAATACATTACCTGTCCCACTGAAAATATTCACGATAGAGAAATACCAAAATACATAAGATTGGAAAGCAAGGTAGGTATATTCAGGAGTAGTCAGATATACTTCATTATTTCAGGACGCAAGGTGATGTGTTAGGTTTGGGCAGTTTAAGTGTGAAAATGTTGCTGTCTATTGTAACCTAGAACCTTCTTATTCATAGGTATCATTACCACTGGCTCCACCTTAGCAGAGTACCATTACTACGTCTCTGCTTATAGGATTCTTTACAGCAACGATGCACAGAAGTGGACGGTATACAGAGAACCTGGCATTGAGAGAGATAAGGTAATACTCAGGTGAACATGCTTCGAAAATAAATCTGTCTTATTTATGGAGTCTTAATTTATTAGAATTATTCTTATTTATTATTATTATTATTTATTTCAGCTTGGTAGACCGCTCACTCCGAAACTCAGAGCGGTTTACAACAATAAAATACCAATAAAAACACATAACAACATTAAAACAGCGTTAAAACCAATTCCACCCCCCCCCCCAATAAACTGTAACAGGACAGTAGTGATGTAGTGGCAGTGACGTGGCGGGTGGCAGGTTATGGCGGGCACCGGTCAGAGCCGAATGCCTGCCTAAACAGCCAGGTCTTAACAGCCTTACGAAATATCATCAAGTCCCGCAGGGCTCGCGTCTCTTCAGGCAACGAGTTCCATAGCATTGGCGCGGCCACTGCGAATGCCCTCTGCCGCGTACTGGCTAGCCTGTAGGTCTTTATGCCAGGCACTTCCAACATGTTGAGCCCCTCTGAGCACAGTGATCTTCTGGGCACGTATGGGGTAAGCCGCTCCCTCAGGTACACTGGCCCCAAACCATATAAGGCCTTGAAAGTTAAACTAACACCTTGAAGAAGACCCGGAATTCAATTGGGAGCCAGTGCAGTTCGCGCAGCAATGGGGTTGCGTGAGCAGATCTTACGGCTCCTGAGAGCAGGCATGCTGCTGTGTTCTGCACTAGCTTGAGTTTCCGGATTGTCGACAAGGGCAGGCCAATGTACAGCGCATTACAGTAATCAAGCCTCGAGATGACCGTGGCTTGGATCACCGTGGCCAGGTCGCAACGGGAGAGATAGGGAGCCAGACGTTTTGCCTGTCGGAGATGGTAAAAAAGCTGTCTTGCAGGCGCGCCTCCATAGACAGCTGGGGGTCCAGTTGGACCCCTAAGCTCTTTACTAGAGGCTGCGGGCATAACACCACGCTGTCAAACGTTGGCAACTGGATCTCCCCCCCCCCCCCCCGGCGGCCCAGCCACAAGATCTCTGTCTTCGCCGGGTTCACCCTCAACTTACTGGCTCGCAGCCATCCAGTCACGGCTTCCAGGCAGAGATGGAAATTATCGGGTACAGATTCCACCCCAGCGTCCATCCTCAGAATGAGCTGGGTGTCATCAGCGTACTGATGGCACTCCAGCCCAAAACTCCGCGCCAGTTGGGCGAGTGGTTGCATGTAGATGTTAAATAACAGCGGGGAGAGGATGGTCCCCTGAGGAACTCCACAATGTAAGGGGGAGCCCTCTGAGACCACCCCTCCCCACTTCACTCGCTGCCAGCGGTTTTGGAGGAAGGAGGACAGCCAATTGAGGGCTGTCCCCCTCACCCCCGCCACCGCCAGGCGGTGTGTCAAAAGTTGGTAATCGACAGTATCAAACGCTGCCTTGAGGTCCAATAACATGAGCAGCGCCGATCCGCCTCGATCCAAATGGCATGATGCTGTTCCTCATGGTCCAAGAATGCATTGAAAACAAGGCGCTTCTGTGGACAGAAAGCTTGATTTCATTATCTGTGTGATTCAGATCACTTTCATTAATAGAAGATTAATTTCAACTGTACCTCAAAAAACCTGATTTGGCCACAGTGGTCCATGCCTTAGTAACAACTGGAATGGATTACTGCAAAGCACTCTACGTGGGGCTGCCTTTGAAGATGGCTCGGAAACTGCAGTTAGTGCCAAGATTGGCAGTCAGACTACTAACTGGGGTCAGCTGTAGGGAACACATCATGCCCCTATTAAAACAGCTCCACTGGCTGCTGATAAGTTTCCCATCCCAATTCAAAGTGCAGGTTATTACCTACAAAGCCCTATACAGTTCGGGTCCAGCCTGTCTTCGTGACTGCATCCCCCCATAAACCTGCGTGGACAACGCCGGTTCTTTGGCTTAGAAATGGAGATGAGCACCAACCCCCAGAGTTGGACACGGCTGGACTTAATGCCAAGGGGAAACCTTTACCTAAACCATACAAAGTATTTATTTATTATTTATTTAAAGCGTTTATATCCCGACCTTCTCACCTCCGAAGAGGGACTCAGACTGGCCTTACAGCAAGAATTCAATGCAATTGATATAAATTAAAAACATAATACAACAATACAAAGTTACAATACATATAGATAAATACATATAGATAAAATACATTATTTATTTATTTATTTATACTTCAAATTTCTTGACCGCCACTCCCCAAAGGCTCGGAGCGGTTTACAATAGTTGAAGAATAAACACAATATAAGGATAGATAAACAACAACAAAAACAAGACAAATTCAACTAACAACAATTTACCATTAAACATAGTAATATTACAAGGCAGCCGGACTATGCTGGAGGGTTTTATATTGTGTTTTATAGTGCGATTGTGATGTAGGCATCAAATTGTGCCTTTTGGAAGCCACTCTGAGTCCCCCCTCGGGGGTTAAGAAGAGCGGGGTAAAATGCCATAAATAAATAAATAAATATGCCCTTAAAACCAAATCGGCAGATAAAATCTCAATTCATATATGTGGCCATTAACTTCGTCTAAAAATAGTCTTGGTCCTTATTCTGGGGAAGCTTCCTTCCAAAGCCAGGATTTCACTAGCCTTCTAAAGGACAGGAGGGAGGAGGCAGATCTGATCTCGCTCGGGAGGGAGTTCCATAGCCAAGGGGCCACCACAGAGAAGGCCCTGTCCCTTGTTCCCACCAGACGCGCTTGCGAAGATAGCAGGACCAAGAGCAGGGCCTCTCTGGAAGATCTTAGTGTCCTTGATGGTTCATAGGGAAAAACACGTTCGGACAGGTAAACTGGTCCGGAGCCGTATAGGGATGTGACAAGCAGTACATAAATTGTAAATTATAATTATTGTTATTATTATTAACGACTCCAAAATTAACAGAGTAGATGTGTACCTGAGTATTAGAAGTTTAACAGAAAATTTAGTAACAGTCAGAAATGAAATGGAAAGAATAGGCATAAGCTCCTCCAATAAGCAGAGCTGTTCAATATTTCACTTTTTTTCCATTTCATTTTATTTCATTAGTTGCCCTCCATCCGAGGTGCTCTGGGCGTATTACATAACAGAATAAAACAGAATAAAACTTACATAAACAGGAAAAACAATTTAAAATTCAAATTACAATTCAAATGCTCTGCCAAAGAACCAAGTTTTAAGTGCTTGAGGAAAAGGCCCTAGGTCGCGCATGGCTCTTATATAAGGTGGCCACGAGTTCCATAGAATTGGTGCCGAGACTAAGAAAGCCCTGCGCCTTGTGGTTTCTAAGCTTCAGTAAACTCCAGTGGATACAAAGGGCCCACTGTATTTTCAACACAAGGAATTTTAACGAGAGATGGCAAATTAAAAATGCCAAAAAATACTCATTAGTTGCATTTCTAGTACTTTATCTTTCATCTATGCTTCATTTGAGCACTTTAGGTCTTTTGTATAGAACAACAGAACACTTTGGGTCTTCTGTATAGAATAACCAGAATTGATATTCATAATAGCCATGATAATGTTATTTCTGTCTTAAAATGAAGATGTAATTTTCTGAAAAAAGTAGAATGACATCAAAAATGTGGCATTACGTATGTATTAATACATCTTGTCTTTGTGGATTTTTTTAAAAAGGTATTTCAAGGCAATACTGGATATTATCAAGAAGTTCGTAATAACTTTATTCCGCCCATTATTGCTCGTCTTATTAGAATAAATCCTTTAAAGTGGCATCAGAAAATTGCAATGAAAGTGGAACTGCTAGGATGTCAATTTAATATTGGTAAGTGAAAGGGCATTTAGCATACGAGTAGCTTTCACACAGTGAGTGCTTAAAGCAACTTTAATTCTTTGAAGGCATTGAAAACATCCCACTTCTCTGAATAACACTAATAAACTTACTTAATTTTTAGCAGTTGGCTATCTGATGCTTGACATCTACACACACACACACACACACACATATATATGCTCTGTCAGTAATGAGGCAAAAGTAAACAAAAGAACCATTGAATGAAATCACACCAAATTTGGCAGCAAAACGTCTCACAACAAAAGGTGTGACCAACAAAAATAAAATACAAAAAAAAGAACTAAAAATAACTTACAAATCATAAATCCTAAAAAAGGCTAAGATGCCACTAAGGCCCTTGCCTTTCCACTCTCAGCCAATTCAGAATGTTAGAATGCTGAGGTGGACCAATCAGAATCCATATGCAAATAACACCACAGTGGCAACCAGTCACCATTTCTGACAGTCTCAGGCCCTTGCCTTTCCCCTCTCAGCCACTTCAGAGTCTTAGAATTTTGACACTGGCCAATCAGAAGCCATATGCAAATAATACCACAGTGGAAACCAATCAGAAAGCTCCGCACACACGCACACATACATACATACATACAAACATAATATAATGTTACTACTATATATTACTATATTAAATACACTCATAGAATATAGTTAGAAGGGACTCTACTATGGTATTAGGGAAGAAAGACAGGAAGGAAGGAGGGAAGAAAAGATGGAGGGAAAAGGGGAAGGAATGAAAGAGGGAAAGGGGAAGGGGAAGAAAAAGGGGGGAAGGAATAGGTAGGTACCTCTCTTTCATAATAGTCCAGATATCTACCTCTACTTCGAAAATTCTTACTATAGGCCACAGCAACGTGTGGCAGGGCACATCTAGTTCTGTATAAGCATTTTATTTCAATATGTACTCCTGTGTTATGAGAACAATATAGCTTGTGATGGTTTTCTTAGGCAATGGCTCATGTATTCATCCTTATTTGCTAGCACAGTAAATCTGGGCAGCTATTTGGTGTCAAGGGACTAAAAATAACAGAGGGACTGTTATTATTTGAGAATAGTGTGGACCATTACACAAAGGAAGCTCCTTGTTATTTCAACTAATGGTATGACTTCCAAATTTTGGTTTCCTTAAAGTTCGAGCTCCAAGACCTACGGTACCTCCACCACCCAGGAACCACAATGACTTCTCTTTGCAGACTGATAAAACAACCTTCCCTCCTAAGATCAAGAACACTACCGTAACTCCAAGTGTAACCAAAGGTATGGAATAGCATTCCTGTAGTGTGCTGCTTATTTTTGGTAATGTTTACAACCACTTTATGGGCATAACAATAAATACAGAACAGCACTCAAAAAGAGGGGAAATCCAGACAAGAAACTATCAGGGCCAGCTAATCACCTCCCAGCAAAGGATTTCTCCAGGCAGTAAGAAGCTAGACCTTGAAACTACTAGGCCATTAAATGCTAATCAAGGTGGCCAATTGAAACATTCACACCTACTTCAAATAGACAAGAGTTCTTTCTCCCACCTTGGACATACCACAGAACCCAATTTTCCTCGTTTCCAGCAGACCTCACAACCTTTGTGGATGCCTGCCATAGATGCAGGCAAAATGTCAGGAGAGAATGCTTCTGGAACATGGCCATACAGCCTGGAAAACCTACAACAAATCAGTTTATGGGCAGTTTAAGACACCCCCTGCCCTGTCCCATCAAAATAGTTTTTTTGTACATTGCTGTAATCTGTGTATCTGTGAGTAAAAGTGGTGATGTATCAAATTAGCTTTTTTCTTTAATGGATTTCAGATGTGGCATTAGTAGCTGTCCTGGTTCCTGTTTTGGTTATGGTCCTTACCACCCTCATCTTGATCTTAGTTTGTGCGTGGCACTGGAGAAACAGGTACAAGACTCATTCACTGTTTATTTTGCCTATAGCAGAGGTGGAGGACATGTGTCTTCCGCCCTCTTCCAATACGGTTGGGGCTCCAACTCCATCAGCATTAGGACATATTGCCAGTGGTTTCCAACAACAGTTGGAGGGCTCCAAGTGGCCTGATCTTATACCGGAATATAGAGTCTTATAATGATGGCATGGGATAAATTAAAACGGGATTCATTCCAGATGATTAATATATGCATTAGACTGAAGGAAGATTTTATGACTAAATAGGGTGACTCAGTTTATGCATTTTGCTACTTCCTAACATTTTGTGGGTGCATACATATTTAAAAGGCTATGTATTTCAGCATAACCTTCACAAAAGAAGCAATTTTACAGTTCCTTCAGTGGCGGAATGAAAAACCTCTTTTTACAAAACATTGTTATTGTTTATGTCCATTAGCGCCCCCTGGTGGCACAGTGGGTTAAACTGCTGAGCTGTTGAACTTGCTGACCAAAAGGTTGGTGGTTTTGAATCTGGGGAGTGGGGTGAGCCCCTGCTGTTAGGCCCAGCTTCTGCCACCTAGCAGTTTGAAAACATGCAACTCTGAGTAGATCAATAGGTACCGCTTCTGCGGGAAGGTAACAGCGCTCCATGCGTCATGCTGGCCACATGACCTTGGAGGTGTCTACAGACAAACTCCAGTTCTTTGGCTTAGAAATAGAGATGAGCACCACCCCCCAGAATTGGACACAACTAGACTTAATGTCAGGGGAAACCTTTACCTATGTCCATTAGGGTGAAATGAACAACAAAGGGGAACTATCCTTTAGTATTCAAGTATTGTTTTTCTCTTAAGAAAAGGTTTATCCTAAAACAATAACAAAACTTTTACTGGTCCTTAAACTAGTATTTTCAAGTGTTCATCTCTAATAATGTTGTATACTTACTAATTACGTGTGTGCTCTGCATTTTACCCACTTTTTCAGAAAGAGAAAATCAGAAGGCACTTATGACATACCTTATTGGGATCGTGCAGGTAATAACTATTACTCAATCTTTAGATGTGATTGATATGAAGTACTGAGATGAAACATTATCCTGTCATTTATTTCAGCTAGCAAACTTGGGCAGACCTTTGGTTGCTTGACTCTCCGGTCATTTGTGCTGATTTGAGGGTTCAGGTCAAGCAGTCAAAAACACAGAGAAGCCATTGAAATCCACAAGCATGTGGACAATTTCAGCAGAAAGGAGAAAAACATGAAAATGAACAAAATCTGGTGTTTTTTTTTTAAAAAAAAAACCTCTAAAATCAGGGCAGTAAATAAAGAACAACATTCCCAAACAGGGGAATTCAAGGCATGAAGCAGGGTCAGCTAACACCTCCCAACAAAGGATTCCCTCAGGCAGGAAGCAGCCAGGCTTTGAAGGTATCACATTAAGAAACATTGTGCTAAACCCCTACTTCTTTAATGATTGTTGCCTTTTCGTTCCCTTGCCTTGTCTAAATCGACTGATGAGTATTATGTGAAATTCCATTACTACAAATTAACAATGTATGTTTTTCAGAAAAGTTTTGCAAACTATAGAAATACATGTCATAGTGTTTGGACTAATTTGACTCACAATTTTGCAACTCATGCACAAGATTTCCTCTCCCCCCCCCCACTTCCCCCCTACTTTTTCCACAGGTTGGTGGAAAGGAATGAAGCAGTTTCTTCCTGCCAAGAGTGCAGAGCACGATGAGACACCTGTCCGCTATAGCAGCAGTGAAGTTAGTTGCCTGAGATCAAGAGAAGTCACAACCATGTTGCAAACTCAGTCTGCAGGTATTTTTGCTCTCTTATTTTATTCTTCTTTAAACAAGTGTAACTTCATACTAATTGCAAATCAGAGTGGGGAGGGATAGCAAAGACCGCATATTCCTACCCCTTGCTACGTAGCAATAGGCAGCTAAAGCAACACTGAAAGATGGTCATCCAATCTCTGGTTAAAGACCTCCCCAAAAAAGAGAGAAAGATCCCATTCCCTCTTTTTTAAAAATTTTTTTATTGGTTTTTCAATATACACACAGTATCATGGGGGGAGTTGGAAGGGTAGAGGGATAGGGGTAGTGGATGGGGTAAGGATTTGAGAAACATCAGGTGGGGATACAAAGAAATAAATAAAAAGACTTCCCAAAGAATGTCCTTGTGCGTTGTTGGTTTCATTATTGTAGTTATGTGTCGTGCTTTCCTTTCATAGTAGATATTTATCTGTTGAATCTAAACTCTGTTATAGTTCATTTATCTCTACCATGATTTTGAGGCCTTTATTCAGCATATATTTCTTGAAGCTAGTCCAGTCAGTTTTGTTTTTGTGATTATTCATATTTTGGGCTAGAGCGTCAGTTTGGATCACGTCCAAGATTTTCAGAGTCCATTCTTCTATGGTGGGGATTACATCTTGTTTCCACCGTCTGGCTAATGTTGTCCGCGCACAGGTGGTTAGTAAGAAGAGCATCCTGTCTTGGTTTTCTGTGACTGGTCGACATTCCTAGAAGGTATATCTGTGGGTCCATTCCGAATTTTTTCTCCAATATTTCTTGTGTTGCCTTATGTATATCTCTCCAGTACTTCTTGACTTTTTTGCAACTCCACCATTGGTGGATGTAGGTCCCTAAGTCTTTGTCGCACTTCCAGCATCTTCCTGACATTCTTTGGTCGAATTTTGCTATTTTAGCTGGGTATAAGTGCCACCTGTACTGCATTTTAAGCCAATTCTCCTCTATTTCAGTTGATCTAAAGTATTTTAGTTTTCTTTCCCATATTTCCTCCCATTGGTGTAATGAGATTGTGTGTCCCATGTCTCTTGCCCATTTGACGTGGCATTCTTTGATTAACTCTTCTTCCATCGCCCAGCCTAGGAGGAGAGATCCCATCCCCTCTTGTGGATGTATATTCCAGTGTCAAACATATTTTAGGGCCAATAAATTATTTATTCTCTTGCAGTTTGGTGGGTCATTGTTTTGTTTTCATTTCTGGAGCAGCCAAAAATAAGCTCATGAAACAGAGCTTATGGCTTTCCCCTATATAATGGATGTATTTCAGTTCTGAGTAAGGGCGGATAAATAAAACGAGGAATATTAAATTTTAGGATTATTTATTTATAGTATTTATATTCTGCCCTTCTCACCCCGCAGGGGACTCAGGGTGGATTACAATGTACACATGCATGGCAAACATTCAATGCCATAGACACACAACACATATAGACAGACAGAGGCTATTTAACATTCCAACTTCTGGCCACCAGGGGAGCTGTCGCTTCACCGTCCATCTGCGACACTGATGAAGTACTTTCCGCATTCCCTGCATGCTTTTTCTGGAGATGTTTTATGGCCTCGTAAATTAGTTAAATTAACCTCCCCACAAAGTGGTACCTAAATTTCCTACTTGACAGATGCAACTGTCTTTCGGGTTGCAAAGGTCAACAAGCTACACAATTGGCCAGAAGCTCACTCCGACCCGGGCTAGCTTTGAACTCATGACCTTTCTGTCAGTAGTGATCTTTAATGCAACTGACACCCAGCCAGCTGCGCCACAATTCACCATAATTGTTCATTATAACAATTATTCTAATGGTTATAATGAACAAGCACAAGGACTATGGCTCACGAGCAATTTAATTAGAGAACAGCATTGACATGATCCATTATTTTATGGTGTGGTATGAGTTGCATGTAAGTAATCCCAATTTGATTATTGGGCCCGCTGGTGGCACAGCGGGTTAAGCTACTGCAGAACTTGCTGACCAAAAGGTTGGCAGGTCGAATCTGGGGAGCAGAGTGAGCTCCTGCTCTTAGGCCCAGCTTCTGCCAACCTAGCAGTTCAAAAACATGCAAAATGTGTTCAGATCAGTAAATAGGTACTGCCCTGGCAGGAAGGTAATGGCACTCCATGCAGTCATGGCGGCCACATAACCTTGGAGGTGTCTATGGACAACACCAGCTCTTCGGCTTAGTAATAGAGATGAGCACCACCACCACCCCAGAGTCGGATATGACTAGACTTAATGTCAGGGCAAACCTTTACCTTAACTTGATCACTACCATTTGCTGCACCAGCACATCTGCATTTGTAACTGATACCAGGATCCATCAGGAGACCATACTGGTAACAGAGATATCATTACTTCAAATAAACATTGGCTGGTAGGAGCAGTGGGTTAAACTCCTGTGCTGGCAGGACTGAAGACCAGCAGGTCGCAGGTTCGAATCCGGGAAGAGCGCGGATGAGCTCCCTCTATCAACTCCCACTCCCCATGCGGGGACATGAGGGAAGCCTCCCACAAGGATGGTAACACATCAAAAAACATCCAGGTGTCCCCTGGGCAACGTCCTTGCAGATGGCCAATTTTCACACACCAGAAGCAACTTGCAGTTTCTCAAGTTGCTCCTGACACGACAAAAAAATGGCTGGTCAGCTTTTACAAGATCATAAACTGCATGTAACAATCTAATATTTTGGGGGATTTGGGTTCAGGGTGGTTAATTACCAAATGTGACCACAGAAACCTGTCTCTTGAACCAGGCAGTGCCCAGTTGAGGAGCTGCAGGTTGGGGCCCTGGGAAATCATGACTGCAGTGCTTTCCTAGTTGCAGGACACATTGAGAGAAGCCGTTGTAACAGGACCCAACTGCTTGTTTCAGTGCATCCTGTGAATAGGGAAGTGCTGAGGTTGTCAGTCTCCACCACCTTCAGTCGGGCACTGCCTGGCTTAAGAGGTAGGTTTGGGGGGTGGCAACTGCTAAAGTAGATATGAAAATAGACGTCCCATCCTTATAGTTGTACCTGACAATGCAGGATATTTTATTTCTTTATTTACCACATTTGTATCCCTCCCTTCTCATCCCAAAGGGGACTCAAGGCGGCCTTACAAGAGGTAGCAATTTGACACCATACATGTATGTGGTTCTCTATGAACCATCTTGGTGCTTAAGATCTTCCGGAGAGGCCCTGACTTCTTCGCTGACCCGACTGGCGGGGAGGAGAGACAGGGCTTTCTCAGTGGTGGCCCCTTGGCTATTGAACACCCTACATAGGGACATTAGATCGGCCCCCTCCCTCCTAACATTACGGAAGAAAGACCTGGCTGTTTGAGCAGGCTTTTGCAGATGAAATGTAATTATTTAATTGAGACCTTTAGAACGACGACGATGCAACGGAAACCAATTTCAATAATGAGACGCTGAGATTTGTATTTTATATTTTTAACTGTGCTTTTATATGATTGTTTTACTAGGTGTTATGTATTTTATCTGTGGGCATTCGTTGCCATGTGTGCACCATCTCAAGTCGCCTATGGGCTGAGAGGGGTGATATAAAAATATAGTAAATAAAATAAAATAAATAAAAAACATGTGTCCATAAAATAAGCAATTACAATTAAAAACCAAACAGTTAAACACATAAATTAAAATCACACCACCCAAATCATAATCTAAGGCCGTTCCATTTGTCAATCACTTTATGTGCTCTTGATAACATAGACCAGTGTTTTTCAACCTTTTTTGAGCCGCGGCACATTTTTTACATTTACAAAATCCTGGGGCACACCACCAACCAAAATGACACAAAATGACACTCTAACACAGTAATACATATAGTTAATATGTTTTTTTAATGTATTTCCAAACTCAGTGTGAAACCTGGGCCTGTTACGATGAACACAACATATATATGACTTCCTCTCACATACTTATACATGGCTATCATGTCTTCTCTCAGCCTTCTCTTCAAGCCGCTCCTCATAGGGCTTGTTCTCCAGACCCTTGTGAAATTTCACCCTGAGTGAAACTTGCTTCCAGATAACTATGGATGTCATGAAGCTGTTATAAACAGTTCCTTGGGGGGGGGGGAGGCAACTCTTGAAAAATCCAGTAAAATAGTAAAAAAAAATAAACATTTCCAAGCGGAGAGGCTTATTTTGTTTCTTGGAAACCTGTGAATGCTTCAGCCTCCCGATGCTCCCAGCTTCGCTCACTGCTCAATTCACCAACGTGGAGCTTTGCCTTGGGAAGGATCTTTGGGGAGGGAAAGAGGGAGAAAGAGCTGCTAGGAGGGGGAAGAGTGCCAATTTCCCATGGCACACCTGCTGATCGTTCACGGCATACTAGTGTGCCGTGGCACACTGGTTGGGAAACACTGACATAGACTACTCCCTTTATTTCTGCGTGTATTTTTTTATAACCAGTATAATGGCATTTTGTAGGCACTCGGAAAAATTGACTTGCAATTAATACAATACAATACTAATCTCTCTTTCTATAGAATATGCCCAGCCACTTGTTGGAGGAATTGTCGGCACGCTCCATCAGAGGTCCACCTTTAAACCAGAAGAAGGCAACAAAGCAAGCTATGCTGATACGGATCTCTATAACTCGCCTGAACAAGAGATTTATCATGCCTATGCTGAACCGTTACCCATAAGTGGACCAGAATACGCCACCCCAATCGTCATGGATATGTCGGGGCACCCTGTCGCTCCTCCTGGTCTCTCGTCTGTATCTACTTTCAAGGCTTCAGGGAACCAAGCCCCACCCTTAGTGGGAGTTTACAACAAACTTTCCAGGACTGATAGCTCTTCCTCCGCACATGTACTCTATGATACACCAAAGGGGATGCCGGGAGTCACTTCCTCTGACGACCTGGTGTACCAGGTGCCACAGAACATGCAACATTCCACAGGAGAGGAAGTTAGTTAAAGCGATGCCTAAAAACCCCCAGTCTTTTGGCTGTGATGTCAGACTTTTCCAATGTTTGTTGGGGGAATAAATGATACATAGGCTCAGAAAAAAATGAGTAAATTGACCCTTTGAGGGTCTATACACAACTACTGCTTCCTTCACAAAACAATGGGCTTTCCACACACTACTGATGGGAACTGCATTCGATGCTAGACAGGCATGAGAAACTTAAAATATGCATAATCACCGAGTGTAAATATGCATGTCACTAAAGATAGAGAAGTAGTCAGCTTCCATTGCATACACCCAAAGTGCCAGGAAAGAAGAAGGTACTGTTCTGGACATGGGGGGAAAAAGAAGTCACAGATGCCTGCATACTGCTAGTGTTTCACATTAATGTGCTAATAGACAGATTCATATTTCCATCTATAATGTAGTTCAAGTGAAAGGACTGCCCTACTTTATAGCAAAAGTAGTAAGACCATTTTTATAATAGTTCCGAAATCCTTTGGCAGTCCCAACTTAAAATCCATCTGTTGAATTCATTGGATTTGCGTATGTATTGGCTCACCATCCTGCAATTGATTAAGCGTGCATTTTCTAGATGGGATTAATCACAGGATTCTAGGCATATGTGATCAAGATGGATATCTCAAATGGGTCATTCCATACCTTAGGTGGTGCCTTTTTAAAAAATTGAGCTAACTTAAACTTTTGGTAATGATTGCCAAACGCCAGTGAAGATTCGGTGCTTGATCTTGCTTTCGTTTTAATGCTGTTTTGCATCCTTGTGTAAACATTATGGTTCTTTTCTCCAGTTACTAAGAAGCAGGTTTCCTGAAAATGATTCAGTAAGTGACTAAGACATACTGTTTCTCCAAAACCATTTTCAGGTTTCAGCTTCAGAGCCCCAATGTGATACGAGAGTAGAAATACCGATCTGCATTTTAGGATCAGTGTGATATAATTCAGATATTGAAAGCGCAAAGGAGCCTTCTGAACTGAAATGTAATCAGAGGTCCTGCATGGGAGTCATTGCTAGGGTGGTGTAGGTATGATCTGTCTCCGAGCTTTTAAGGTGGGGTTTAGGGTCCATTTGCTATAGTGTCTAGGTCAGTGGTTCCCAACCTTTGGCCTCCAGGTGTTTTGGACTTCAACTACCACAGTTCCTAAGGATTTCTGGGAGTTGAAGTCCAAAACACCTGGAGGCCCAAAGGTTGGGAATCACTGGTCTAGGCAAAGGTTTCCTCGTGATGTGAACTCTAGTCATGTCCAACTCTGGGGGGTGGTGCTCATTTCCATTTCTAAGCTGAAGGGCCGGTGTTGTTCATAGACACCTACAAGGTCATGTGGCTGGCATGACTGCATGGAGCGCCGTTACCTTGCCGCTGATCTACTCACATTTGCATGTTTTTAAACTGCTAGGTTAGCAGAAGCTGTGGCTAACAATTGGAGCTCACCCAGTCCCATGGATTTGAACCGCCAACCTTCTGGTCAGCAAGAACTGCAGCTTTGCAGTTTTAACCCGCTATGTCATTGTGGACCCTCATAGTATCTAAGTTAAGGTTAAGGTTTTCCCCTGACATTAAGTCCAGTCATGTCTGGGGGATTGGTGCTCATCTCCATTTCTAAGCCGAAGAGCCGGCGTTGTTCATAGACACCTCCAAGGTCATGTGGCCAGCATGACTGCATAGAGCGCCGTTACCTTCCTGCCAGAGCAGTACCTATTGATCTATTCACATTTGCATGTTTTTGAACTGCTAGGTTGGCAGAAGCTGGGGCTGACGGCGGAAGCTCACGACACTCCCCAGATTCAAACCTGCGACCTTTTGGTCAACAAGTTTAGCAGCTCAGTGATTTAACCCATTGCACCACTGGGGGCTAGTTCATTGTAAATACTGAGCAGGATCCCAGCTATAGTTTGTAATAAAAAATACACAAAAATCCCACCATTTCCTCTAATAGTAGAAAACTTGAAATGTTTGAAGTAGCCCAACTGATTTTTTTATGGCGTTAGGTGTCTGACACTTTCAAACCTCCGCACATGAATATATTGTGTATGCACGCGGGTGCAAATCAGGGTTTCTGTACATCCACAGCTGCACAGCAGTTCCCGAATATTGTTTCCTTTGTTTATATGCCTTAAGAAAAATATGAATCCATTGATAACCTAGAATATTTAGAATGTGAAATCTGTTGTCTGCTTAATTTTACAATATTGGGTTTTGGTGTAGCGTGAGGCAGTTAAAGATTATATCTCGACTCTCGACTCATCCCCCCTCTAACCCTTCAAATATTTCTGCAGCTTTTGAGTTTAGGACTCCTTGCAGAATTTTTATACTTGAAGCAGGTAGTGACTTTATGCACAATGCAAATGATTAAGAACATAGCTCGAGAACATCCCAAGCCAAGCTCCGTCTTTATGTTTCAATGCATATGGAGTGAGAAAAGCACATGAGAAGAAAGCACTGTAGTGGCAAATGTAGAATAGATAAATGTGATAATCACTCTATACACAATAGCCCAGTTTTATGGACTTTAGATGTTTATGAGTGCATAATTCAAAAGAACATATTGTATTTTTCTTGTGGTCTGTATTCTCGAATGCACAGTCTTTCAATCTAGGTTACCAGACAATCATGACAATCACAACTGTTAAATGTATGTATCTCCAACAGCCAATTTCAACAGCCTAGATTTCTGCCTTGTTCTGTTTCTATTGTTTCCTTTAATTTATAATAGTGATACATAACTTATTTCTGTTCTGTAACTGCGGTACGCCAAACTAAACATGGCCGAAAAAAACTTTTAACGGTATCTGTATATATAGATTTTTATTTTATGACGTATTCTATAAATTGATCTGATTGCTATGGATAATTATTTGCCAGATAATGACGTTTGAATAGTCTATTCCACCTGTTGAAGTTTATGAGACTCATTCTGGCCTACTCTTACAGACGTGCATCGTCAAAAACAAAGGCTGAGATCTCATCTCGGGAGATGTAGCTATGGAGACGTAATTGCACGGTGTCCAGGTGTCAATCCTATATTTGGATCTTTGCAACTCCCCTCCCAATACAGCCATTTCCAAGGCACTGAAGAGCAGGATGGTGAGTCATAACATGTCACAGGGTATGCTGTGAGATGCGGTTGCAGCGACCACCATGAGATCTTGTTGGGAGCTTCTTACAGCGGTTTGGACCACCCTGCTCTCTAGCACCTCGGAAATCATTGTTGGGGCAATGCGAGGCTTTATAGGTAGGATCTGGAGAACATTTGGTCATTGTGATTTTGCAACCACAAATGTGAATAGGATTGCAGTATGACCCCCTTATTCAGATTCAAATATCCACAGTTTCACTTAGCCATGCTCCAAAATACCCCCCCCCCCAAGTGTGTGTGTGTGGGCCTCTAGATCAGGCCTGGGCAAACTTTGGCCCTCCAGGTGTTTTGGACTCCCAACTCCCACAATTCCTAACAGCCTACCGGCTGTTAGGAATTGTGGGAGTTGGAGTCCAAAACACCTGGAGGGCCAAAGTTTGCCCAGGCCTGCTCTAGATCCTCCAGAATGATTCTATGATAATCTTCTGGTCCAAGTATGGTCAACATATTATGTCTCCTCTTAGCCTTCTCTCCTGCAAGCTAAGCATGTCCAGCTCTTTGAGGAGCGACTGAAAGAGCTGGGCATCGTTAGCCTGCGGAAGAGAAGGTTGAGAGGAGACATGATGAGGGCCATGTATAAATAAGTGAGGGGAAGTCCTAGGGAGGAGGGAGCAAGCTTGTTTTCTGCTGCCCTGGAGACGAAGACGTGGAAAAATGGCTTCAAACTACCGGAAAGGAGGTTCCACCTGAACATTAGGAAGAACTTCCTAACTCTGAGAACTGTTCAGCAGTGGAACTCCCTGCCCCGGAGGCTGCTTCTTTGGAGGCTTTTAAATAGGCTGGATGGCCATCTGAAGTGCTTTGAATGCAATTTTCCTTCTTTTTGGCAGGGGGTTGGACTGGATGGTCCACAAGGTCTCTTCCAACTCTAGGATTCTACATATAGGGTTTCATGTATTCATAGGGGGTCTTGAAACTTATTCCCCATGGACGTTCTGCAATTACAATGTCCTAAGTAATTACTGAACATGATTTCAACCAAAGCATAGTACTAACATTTATTAATACATTGTATAAAGTTCATGAGAGGCCTTCTCAATGTTGGATTTTGTTTTCCCAACCATTTCCAAAAAAAGGAACTCAAGAGAGTAGCTCACACATTGAGATGGTGGTGCTTGTATGTCTTGTGCTGTTACCAGACATCTCAAACATCTCTTTTCTGGATTGAAGGTTGGAAGTCTACAGTTGGGTTTGATGGTGCAGGCCAATCTACATGGATTAGCCATCTTTCATTTGGGTCACTGTTTTATTTATGAACAATATTTATAATACACTTTCCAACACACATTCATTAGAAAAGTGTACCAGGTGACAATGCATGAAATATACCCAAGCCAAACAGTGTTAGACTACAGAATTAATAGCATTAAAATGACAATCTCAGCTAATTTCCAAATGCCTGGTGGCACGCAAGTACCTTGGTTTGACAGATTTCCTTACAAGGCTATTCTCTGTTCAGTGTAAACACATGGTAGTTGTGTGTTTTTTTTTAAAAAAATAGTTGGACTTTTTTATTTGAATGTTAGAGGAGTGAGGAATGGCTTTACCTGTGTTTGCCATGACAAAGTCTCAGGTTTTGTGTATTCGAAACCAATGTTTATGCACACGACACCACAAAACCATCACTGTAGCACTGAAAGTCGAGCTTGTTTCCAAGAATTATGCGCACAACTATATTGGTGCAAAGTGCCTAGTTAGAAGTTCATGTCCTAATTCCACATAGTTTGGTACACGCCGTCCAGCGCTCACCTAGATGTTGCAGGAAAAGCCCATGAGCACATGAAATGTTACAGATTATTAAAAACTGCATGGAGACGAACGTATCCAGCATTTGAAAGATCAGTTAGACGAAAATAGCTTTCTTGGCTTACTGCCCTATATTTTAAACACTTAAGTTATTGATTCCTGAATGTACGACACACAGCACAAACAACTTCCATCTTACATGTTTTTGATTTTTGGCCCAGTATTGGTATTGCCTCTCATAAGTCTTTGTTCTAAGCGCAGGTGAGATGGGTACACATTACGTTGAATGGTTATTTTCCTAGAATGTTCTTTCTTACCTCAGCATGTTCTGTAGTCACTCTGTATTTGTATATGTTGCCAGAACTTAGAATATGAATAGCAATGTTTATGTATGTGTTCAAATCTTTTAAATAAAATGCACAAAGTGGAAGAATACTTTGCCAAAAAAAAAAGTCTCGTACAATATACATCAGTCTCTTGGCTACTACTATGCTAATAGTTTGCTGGTTAGATAGATATGTATTCTGCAGATTGAAAAACCAAAAAAATTGGATTTATTTATTTATTTAAATTTCGGGATTTTACCCTGCTCTTCTCAACCCCCAAAAATTGGGGTACTCAGAGCGAATCTTCCATTTCTGTTTGTTTAATTTGTAAGCGGCACAAAAACATCCAATCGATGCCCACATCAATTGACCACTGTGGGCGGGCTTCCCCAGGCTCCCCTTCCCCTCTGTTTTAGGGCTAGAGGGGTGAACATCACCAAACACGGAGGGCACATTTTTAGCCCGCCAATTTTATAGTGTTTGGGTCATTCCTTGATTTTTAGGGATTTTATTTTTCTATAAATAAAATTTCCTTAAAAACATTCCCTATTTTTTCCCCACTGGCCCCGCCCTCTAACTTCTCCAGGAGCAGCAGCGGGAAGGCAGGGCAGGGCATCATTCCTTCCTGACAAATGTCAAAGATGCTCCACTCACGTACACAGCTGAGTGCCCGGCCTTACTATTTCACTTCTTTAAGTTTGTCCTTATGGCCTTCATTACAACCTGGATTAAAAGCATCAGAGTTACCTCCTGTGGTGCTTTCCCTGTGATACTCTGGTTTTTCTTCAGATCGTATAAATCTTTCGCCTTTTACTCCTGTGATGCTTTCCCCTCAGTCTGCAGAAGAGAGATGGGATAAGATTCAACTATTTCTATGATGCTTTCCACTTGGTTTACAGAAGAGAACTGGGTTTAAAAGCAGGGCTTAAGATACTACTCCTCGGTCTGCAGAAGAGCCGAGCAGAGGCAGGTGAAGCGGACAACGTTCTCTGATTGGTCCAACAGGCAGGGCGCTGAGGGGAAGAGTATGCAGAAATTCTCAGTGGGCCGTGTGACATGAAAATCAGGAGAGGAAATGATACCCACTCTTGCTTGCTTTCGTGTTGAGCTTATTTTAATACCGGAGGGGGTTCCTGGGTCATGCCCCCAAAGAAAACCGAAGGAACGGATGAAACGGGAGAAATGGGTACCACACACTACTGGGTAGACCGCATCAGCTCTAGTTTATTAGATATGGTATGTCGAATGACTGGAAAGTTTGAATCATAAATCTCTGCTTTTGGTATGAAATAAGTAGATTTTAATGTAATACAATTTTATTTTAATTTTTAATGTTTCCTTCATACTTAAAACATATTAATTTAAACACTACATTAAAATACCCTTATTTTTATGGGTGAGCAGAGTGAAGAGTGGTAGATGGCACATATGCCATCGGCTCATCCATAAAAACTAGATCTGAGGGCAAAGCTGGTGCCATTTTGGAATCAGCAGGCCAAATATATCCAGAAACAGGTCTACCATTTGGGGCACCAAAGTGTGCATTGAGCAGTTATCAGACATTGATAACACTGATACAGATCTTGACCAGTGCTACCCCTCACTTAGGCTGGATCTACACTGCCCTATATATATCCCAGGTTCTGGTCCCAGATTATCTGCTTCGAACTAGATTATATAAATCTACACTGTCAATCAGCTACAATCTGGGTTCCTTCCACACAGCCAAATAACCAAAAATATCGAGGCAGAAAATCCCACAATATCTGCTTTGAACTGGGTTATCTGAGTCCACACTGCCAGTTCAAAGCAGATGTGGGATTATATACAGATGTGTGTGGAAAGGACCTGGGATAATCATAATCTGGGGTCAGATCTTGGGATATAGGGCAATGTACATAGATCTAGCCTTAGCGGCAGTCCAGTAAATATGAGCTGTGGGAGTGAATGCAATAGACAGGTCAACAGTCTTTTCCTATTTATTCATTTGCTTTCTATATTCCGTCTTTCTCTGATATAAGGACTCGAGCTGATTCCTGATTTGAATTTGGGTTTTAATTCCTGATAAACAGCAAGTCAGAATACTATTTTGGATGTCTTGTGAAGCCCCCGGTCCAGTCACTGGGTACAATAGCTGCTTCTGTTTGGAAGGATAGGAATGAAGCAAGAAATGACCATAAACACACTGCTTATGGGGTTTTTTCCCCATGCTAGGCGCGACTTGAGAAACTGCTTCTGGTGTTACCATCCCATGGCAGGCTTCTCATGTCCCGCATGGGAAACTGGAGCAGACAGGCGAGAGCTCACCCCACACCCCGGATTCGAACTGCTCTGCCGACACAAGAGTTTAACCCATTGTGCCATTGGGGGCTCCTTGCTTATGAATGATAAACCAGGATTGTTTGGAATACTGGTTTACTACTTAGGATTTTTTTTTTTCGTGTCAGGAGTGACTTGAGAAACAGCAGGTTGCTTCTGGTGCAAGAGAATTGGCCGTCTGCAAGGACGTGCAGATGTTTTGATGTTTTAGCATCCTTGTGGGAGGCTTCTCTCATGTCCCCACATGGGAAGCTGGAGCTGACAGAGGGAGCTCATTCGCACTCACCCCAGATTCGAACCTCTGACCTGTTGGTCTTCAGTCCTGCCAGTTCAAGAGTTTAACCCATTGCACCACCAGGGGTCCTACTACTTGCTTTGTATTATTTACCTCGAGTCTTCCAGCTTTCCTTATTAAGATGTCTGGATAGCACAGTGGTTCTCAACCTTCCTATTGCCTTGACCCCTTAATGCAGTTCCTCATGTTGTGGTGACCCCCAAGATATAAAATTATTTTTCTTGCTACTTCACAACTTCACAACAGTTTGCTACTGTTATGAATCGTAATGTAAATATCTGATATGCAGGATGTATTTTCGTTCACTGGACCAAATTTGGCACAAATACGCTCAAATCGGAATACTGGTGGGGTTGAGGGGGATTGTTTTTGTCATTTGGGAGTTGCAGTTGCTGGGATTTATAGTTCACCTACAATCGAAGAGCATTCTAAACTCCGCCAACGCTGAAATTGAACCAAACTTGGCACACCGAACTCCCATGACCAACAGAAAATACTGGAAGGGTTTGGTGGGCATTGACCTTGAGTTTGGAGTTGTAGTTCACCTACATCCGGAGAGCCCTGTGGACTCAAACAATGATGGATCTGGACCAAACTTTAATGAGGAAGTACTCCATCAAAGGACTCAGTGTCACAATGCATAGTGAACAATGGATGGTGAACACTGGTGGAGTTTGGAGAAATTAGAACTTGGCATTTGGGAGTTGTAGTTGATGGGATTTATGGTTCACTTACAATCAAAGAGCATTCTGAACCCCACAGATAGAATTGGTCCAAACTTCCCACATATAACCCCACATGACCAACAGGCAATACTGTGTTTTCCGATGGTCTTTGGTGACCCCTCTGACACCTCCTTGCGACCCCTCCAGGGGTCCCGACCCCCAGGTTGAGAAACACTGGGATAGCATATATCTCCTTGAACCTTAAATGGAACAGTACTTTGGCTAATCCAAAAAGCCGCACAGGTTGAGCACCCCTGATCTGAAATGCTTGGGATCTGATTTATTTGGATTTTGGAATATACATAGTGAAATATCTTGGAAATGCAACATAAGATCCATTTCTGTTTCATATACATCTTATACTCCTTTTATACACAATATTTCTAAATGATGCATAAAACAAAGTCTACATTGAACCATCAAAAAGCAAAAGTGTCCTGATCTCAGCCACCCATGTGGACAACTTGAGATTTTGGAGAATTTTGGAATTCTGGATAAGGGATACTCAGTAAATCTCATGTTAATTCTTGATTTGTAAATGTTGGTTGCATGGCGCCCTCTAGTGGAAGCTCTGAGACATGCCTCACGAGTACTTCATAGATGAACATGCTAAATGTAATTCAGTACAAACTGAGCATCCCTTATCTGAAATGCTTGGTACCAGACATGTTTTGGATTTCAGTTTTCTGGAACAAAATTGCCACTCTCTTACTATTTCAGCCACTCACGTTGACAATTTTGGAGGATTTCAGTACAGAAGATGCTCAACCTGTACTGTAAATTCTTAGTATCACAAGATACTAAGGGTTTTTCTGGAAGTGGTCATATCTGAAAGCTAGCATACCACAAAATACCAGTACTTGTACCAGCAGAGATTTGGGAGTTCCTGGAAATAGTTGGCGGGCTACCAGATACTAAGTTTCTGGGCTTGGATAGGCCCAGCAAGATGGCCTCTAAGGTTCCCATTTATCTGTGCAATTATACCAAGGCAATTAATATGTGTTTACGAATTGGAGTTACTCAAGAACCTTGCATACCTGTAACATTCTTTTCGTTAGGCAGATAGGCTAGTATTAAAATCAAGTCAGCTGCTCCTGCTTCCCAGAGGGCTTAATTTTTTGTTCAGTAAAGAAGCCATTCCTTTTTTCTGGCATTTAAAGTGAATTGCTATGAGATAATAACCTGTCAGTAGACTTACCTGTTACACTGTAAGCTATTACCAGAAAAGAGTTTCTTCCTCCACTTCATGTTACCTCCAATTACCGCCAGGTTTCGAATCTTCCGTTCCTAGGCAAGGTAATTTTTGCATGATGCTGAGACTGCAATTGTAGGTTTTTATTTGTTGATTTGTTATTATATGGTTTTGGGGGGTTGCCTTGTTACTTGTGTCGTATTGAGGGCAGAGACTGCCTGTGTAAACCGTCCCGAGTCGCCTTCGGGCTGAGAGGGGCGGTATAGAAACGTGACAAATAAATAAATGACAAATTGAGAGGGCGGTAGCAGACCAGCTCCAAAAAGTCTTAGATGACTAGGCCTGGCTGGACCCCTACCAGTCCAGATTTTGTTCGGGACATGGGACTGAGACTGTGATGGTTGCCATCTCGGATCAACTCCGACGTCAGCTTGACCGAGGCGGATCAGCATTGCTTGTATTGTTAGATCTTACAGCTGCCTTTGATACAGTTGATTATGATCTTTTAAACCACCGTCTCGCTGCCTCGGGGGTCCAAGGGTCTGCCCTTAATTGGGTGAACTCCTTCCTATGGAACCGCTGGCAACGAGTGGAATGGAATGGAAGGGTCTCTGAAAAATCACCACTCATGTGTGGAGTCCCTCAGGTACACATGGCAACGAATGCCCACAAGATAAAACACATTGAAACAATTAATAAAATAATCATATAAAACAATACAATTAGCAATTAAAAATATAAAATACTAATCTCAGCATCTAATTATTAAAATCGGTTTCCGTTGCATTGTCATATCATTCCGTAGGTCTCAATTAAATAATTACACTTCATCTGCAAACGCCTGCTCGAACAGCCAAGTCTTAACTTTCTTTTGAACTGTTAAGAGGGAGGGGGGTGATCTAATGTCCCTAGGGAGGGCGTTCCATAGCTGAGGGGCCACTGCTGAGAAAGCCCTGTCTCTTGTCTCTGCCAATCGGGTCAGCGAGAAAGGCGGGACCGAGAGCAGGGCCTCTTCAGACGATCTTAAACACCTAGATGGTTCAAAGGGAGAGAGGCATTCGGACAGATAAGCTGGACCAGAACCGTTTAGGGCTTTAAAGGCTAAAGCCAGCACTTTGAATTGTGCCCGGTAGCAAACTGGCAGCCAGTGGAGCTGGCACAATAGAGGGGTTGTGCGCTTCTTGAGTGCCGCTCCTGTTATCAACCTGGCTGCTGTCCATTGGACCAATTGAAGCTTCTGAACAGTCTTCAAAGGCAGTCCCACGTATAGAGCATTGCAGTAATCCTATGCGGGATGTAACCAGAGCATGGACTATCGTGGCCAAGTCAGACTTCCCAAGGTACGGGCGCAGCTGGCGCACAAGTTTTAACTGTGCGAATGCTCCCCTGGTCTATGCCGAAACCTGGGGTTCCAGGCTCAGCGATGAGTCCAGGATCACACCCAGAATTCATCTAAAACTCCCTTATAGCTCATTTGGCAGCGATTACTACATTTTATATCAGTTTATGTGCTATGTGAGAATTGCCAGTTTTCTACGTCAGCTAGTTAAGTAATCATATAACCTCTCCTGGACCAAGCCCCACCAAGTCTTAACTTCCATCAGCCACAACAGGGGAAGACTATCTGTTCAGCTGCCAATTGGGATGCAAGGAGGAGATGTTTCCCCTGCTCTCTCAACACAAGGATGCCTCAAGGAATCGCAACTGAAGTCCTGCTTCTGATTATCAGCCTCAGGCGCAGGTGGGAGGAAGTTGGAAACCTCCCCCTTGTGCCTTGGACTTCCTTGGCCCAATGTGATTCCTGGTTAAGTTGGGCTGGGAATGTATTTATGTACTATTTGAGGTTCTGTACTCCACAGCTAGACTACAAATAATTTTCTGTATCGACTGGACCAGGCCTGGGCAAACTTCAGCCCTCCAGGTGTTTTGGACTTCAACTCCAACAATTCCTAACAGCCTACTGGCTGTTAGGAATTGTGGGAGTTGGAGTCCAAAACACCTGGAGGGCCGAAGTTTGCCCAGGTCTGGACAGGACTGAAGACCAACAGGTCGGAGGTTCAAATCTGGGGACACTGAGTGGGCTTCTGGAACATGACCATATGGCCCGAAAAACCTACAACAACCCTATCAGAGTATTCAGTGTCAAAGTCAGTATGAGCAAAAATTTCAAAGAATTGACTACAAGCAAAATGCTGCTTTATTGTAAAAAATAAACAAGCATGGCAAAAGATCCAATTCTCCTTTCTTCCATGTGTGTTTCAAAATTGAAAAGTGGACTTAACTAAACACGAGCCAATACTGACGAATGGGTTCAATTTGGTTAAAAAATCGTGGTTAAAAAAGTCCCAGCTTCACAGAGCCTTCTCTGCACAGTTTGATCACTCTTGTTTCCAGAAGTTCAATTGATTCTTTTAGTATCTAAAGAAGAGAGAGATCATATTTAAAAGCGTTAAGATTCAAAGGCATATTTGAAAGCACATTTTTCACATTCAGATGCACAGGAACTGAAAACGTCAATTTTTCCACTTTTAATTAGCACCACACTTTTCATATCACTAATAGAACTAGAATTCAGAGACTTTTTTTTATCATGCCAGAAGCAACTTGATGAACTGCAAGTCGCTTCTGGTGTAAGAGAATTGGATGTCTGCAAAGACGTTACCCAGGGGATGTCAGGATGTGTTACCATCCTGTGGGAGGCTTCTCTCATGTCCCTACATGGGAGGCTGGAACTGACAGACAGGAGCTCATCCTGGTGAGCCCGCCCCCGGTGACGCAATGGGTTAAACCCTTATACCGGCTGGACTGAAGACCAACAGGTCGGAGGTTCGAATCTGGGGAGAGTGCGGATGGGGTCCCTCTGTAAGCTTCAGCTCCCCATGCAGGGACATGATAATAATAATAATAATCTTTATTTATACCCCACCCCCATCTCCCTAATTGGGACTCGGGGCGGCTCACGTGAGGCCAAGCCCAGACAACAATTACAATAAAATCAATTCAAAACATCAGCAATAAACACAATAAGAAATGCATACATATAAATAAAAAACAATATTCAACTAGATATCTAAAATCACAAAGACAGGGCGGGCCGCAGGCACACATATAAAGTGTTAAAAACTCAGATAAGCGGAATAGCATCCTTACGGGAAAAAACATCATTTTATGAGGGAGGGGGGATGGACTCCAAGAACAGGGGCATTGGTAGGAATTAAATAACTACTCTCCAAAGGCACAGCGGAAGAGCCAGGGTTTCAGGTGTTTTTTAAAGGCCTCCAAAGTGAGGACTTTCCTAATCTCTCCAGGTAAGGAGTTCCAGAATTGGAGGGCCACAGAGGAGAAGGCCCTCTCCCTTGTTCCCACCAGACGAGACTGGCAGGGGCGACAGGAGGGCCTCCCCCGAGGAGCGGAGGATTCGAGCTGGTTCATGGAGGGAGATCCGGTCACAAAGGTAGGCGGGTTGCGAACCGTTTAGGGGTTTATAGGTGATCACCTGTACCTTGAATTGGGACTGGAAAATAAATGGCAGCCAATGCAGTTCTTTAAACAAGGGGGTTGACCGTTCCCTGTAACTTGCCCCAGTTATTAATCTGGCTGCTGATCGCTGGACAAGTTGAAGTTTCTGGGCCATCTTCAAGGGTAGCCCCACATAGAGTGCATTGCAGTAATCCAGTCTAGAGGTAACCAAGGTGTGGACCACCGTGGTCAAGCCAGACTTCACAAGGTATGGTCGCAGTTGGTGCACGGGTTTTGAAATGAGAGAAGCCTCCCACAAGGATGGTAAAACATCAAAACACCTGGGCATCCCCTGGGCAACATCCTTGCAGACAGCAGAAGCGACTTGCAGTTTCTCAAGTCGCTCCTGATACGGAAAAAAAACAGTCTCATGGATTTAAACCACTGACCTTCAGGTCAGCAGTTCAGCCAGCACACCGTGAACCACCGTGGCTCCTTCAGAGACAATAATTTTAGACAAGGTTTCCCAGAATCCCAAAGTCAACAACGATACCAGCTGGGCGATTTTCAGAGTTGTAGTCCACCTAAGCAGCTGTCGTTGGTGCCCCCTCCGGAGGCGCTGGATATCTCCGGAATTCTAGCAAGGGCTCCAGAGGTGCGGCCCTGACGCCGAGCCGGCCACCTGCCGGTCGCCCCTCTATTAGCGACCGGGCCACAACCCCCCCGCCTCCCTCCGATGGCCGGGGGCTGACAGGTCCACTGAGCCGGGACAATACAGTTCTGGAATTGGCAAGCCCCGGGAGGCTCCCAGCATGGAGGCCAGGTGGCCGCCGGAAAAGGCGGCGTTGGAGGCCTAAGACCAGCAGGCCCCCCGGCCTTGGGTCACTTGCCATTGCTCGCCTGAGAGAGGGGAGACCTGCCTTGCCCGAGCCCAGGTCCTGGAACCCGTTGCGGGTCAGAACCTTCTGGGGTCCGGGCTTCAGGCAACGGAAGCCCTCTCTCTTAGGCCCACAGCGGAAGAAGGACAGCATTCCTGCAGACTGGACACCCCCTACCAGACCTCTGGTCAATGGGGGGCTGGCCGGTTCGGACCATTTTGGTGGGACCACTCTGAGACCACCTCTGCTCCCCCCCCCTTCGACGGGAGGTTAGGGCCCGCGTGATCCGCTGGGCTCCCCTGAGGTCCGCTACTCCCACCCTGCTCCCCCATCTTCTCCCTTCCTACTGTTGTACTGTTCCCTGTTTGTTGTATTGATGATGTATTTCTTTGTGTAGCTGCTTGGCTTTTGTAAGCCGCTGCAAGCCTTGTGGAGTTGGCGGCATAAAAGTCCAAACAATAAATAAATAAATAAGAACCTGGGTGATTTTGAGAGTGGTAGCCCACCTAAGAAACTTCTAAGCTCTAAAGTGAACATGCATCTAACTCAGCCCTGTAACCTGTGGAAATTAACAATTCCTTCCGTTTGCCAATTACACTGCTCTAATTAGCCTGTGCCATTTTATATCCATGAAAGAGACTAGTACAAATCCTTGGCCTAGTTAGCCGGGAAGCTTAACCTTTGACTTGTTTGAAAGGTCACTACGCAGAATTTGTCATGGTTACAGTATTCCTGGTTACAAGGGAATCAAATTCGGTTTTACGAACATACACTAGTCATTTTGCCAACTCTTACAGCTGTTATATTAATTGCACACTGGCAAAATCACAAGGGGGCACTCTCTAGCTTAGTCAAACTCATTGGACTCGACTGGTGGACTTTTCTCAAACATTTCAGCAACTAGGATGATGCTTCTTTCTGAATATAGAGAAAGCCAAATGGTTTACTATATTATGACATTGGCAACACCTTATTAAATTAGGATCAGAGAAAAAACATTGGTAGAAAAAAATATCTATTGCAAAAAAAGAGAGGCTTTTTGTATTAATGTTTTGTCACGAGGTGTCCCTGGATGTGTCAATCTATAATTACGTTGATGAGAAATAAGCGCAATTTATTCCTAAAGCAAATCTAAACACAAATTACAGGATCTAGTATTAAATGAAATCTGCTCTGGAATTCTTTACTATTGTATTGTCACTGAGGCCTCAGCATTACAAGTAAAAGTGATGGCATGTGATGTGATGTTTGAATACAGGGCGGGTCAATAAGTCCGTGACTTTTTGATTGAAACACAGGTTTTTGGATAAAACATAATTTTATTTTTCAACATGGTCTCTTTTGAGCTCTATACACTTTGTCCAATGTTTCTTCATTTTTTTATCCCTTTCAAAAAATAAGATTTGTCATCAAAATAGGTATTTGTTTGTGGGATGATTTCATTGTTGGAGTCAAATCTCTTTCCGCCGAGCCATTTCTTCAGATTTGGAAACAAGAAATAGTCACTTGGAGCTAAATCCGGAGAATAGGGTGGATGAGGGATCAATTCGTATTCCAATTCATGAATTGTTGCCATGGCAACTGCACATGTGTGCACCCTTGCATTGTCCTGGTGCAAAAGAACTTTTTTCTTGGCCAAACACGGTCGTTTCCCCCAAATCCTCATTAAATCGACCCAATAAGTTGGCATAATATTCACCATTTATTGTTTTACCCTTTTGAAGGTAGTCAATGTGGATTATACCGCATGCATCCCAAAAAAACTGTTGCCATGACTATTAGCTGACAAATCCACCTTGGCCTTCTTTGGCGCCGATTCATCCCAAGAAACCCACTGTTTTGACTGCTGTTTGGTCTCTGGTGTGTTGTGGTGGATCCATGTTTCATGCACGGCTACGAAACAGCGCAAAAACCCATCCATATTGCGGTTGAACAATGCCAAACACTCCTGCGAAATTGTCACATGATTGCGTTTGTGGTCGATTGTGAGCAAACATGGCACCCACCTTGCGGAAGCTTTCTCATACCAAAGTGATCATTTAAAATTATTATTATTATTATTTATTTCGATTTGATAAACCGCCCTTCTCGAGGCTCAGGGTGGTTTACAACATATAAAAACAGCATATAAAACAGCATATAAAACACGGTTAAAAACACATAAAATTAAAAATTGAAACCACTGAGCCATGTGAGATGCCTATGGCTTCCACAATCTCTTGCACTTTTAATCTCCAATCGGCCAACACCATATCATGATTTTTTTTCAATTGTTTCGGGTGTAGAGACCTCAACTGGGCGTCCAGAACGTTCGGCATCTTCCGTGCTTGTCTTATCGTCTTGAAGTTATTTCTAATGTTTAGGTGAAATCTCTTTTTCCTGCATTTTAAATCCATTGTTCCCTTGTGTCCTAGTCACTAGAGCAGTCGAAAACAACCTTGCTCCCTTCTCAATGTGACATCCTTTCAAATATATAAACATGTCTACCATGTCCCCTCTCAACCTTCTCTTCTCCAAGTTTAAGATACCAAGCTCCTCAAGCCACTCCTCACAGGGCTTGGCCTCTAAACCTTTTATGACTTTGATCGTCCTCTGTTCGGCACATTCTAGTTTACTCAAAAAGGGCTATTAAAGTGATAGGTGGGACCTGACTTTAATATTATTGTATCTAGAGTGGGAGTAGAAAAGATAAGGAAATTAGAAAGTACAGGTAGAAGAAAAACTATGAGGCTATCTAGAATGTAGAAAAGTTATTTGGGGGTCTCCCGTTTCCAGAACTTGTGCCCCTTGGTGGCGCAGCGGGTTAAACCACTGAGCTGTTGAACTTGTTGACTGAAATGTCGATGGTTCAAATCCGGGGAGTGGGGTGAACTCCTGCTGTTAGGCCCAGCTCCTGCCAACTTAGCAGTTCAAAAGCATGCAAATGTAAGTAGATCAATAGGTATCACTCTGGCGGGAAGGTAACAGCACTCCATGCAGTCATGCTGGCAACATGATCTTGGAGGTGTCTATGGACAATGCCAGCTCTTTGTCTTAGAAATGGAGATGAGCACCAGCCCCCAGTCTCGGACGTGACTAGACTTAATGTCAGGGAAAACTTTTACCTTTACCTTACAGTTTCCAGAATTTTCCAATTAGCATGGTGATGGCAAAGGATTATGGGAGTTGTTGTCCTCCACAAAAAATGTGCTTGCTAAGCTCTGCATGAGGCCAGCTACTCTGTGTGCCATTGAGAAGAACTTAAGAAGCTACTTGGTATAAGATGAGTCTTCTTGACCATCTTCTCTTCTAAGAGTCCCAGATATTGAGGAGCATTTTCCCATCAGCTGCTACATAAAACCTTCCTAAATGAAGATGGGTCACCCAGGTGGGTGAGGGTTCCAGCTACCTACTCTGGACGGTGAGGTACTATGCCTGTCATCGTTAGTAAAGAGCCTGGGGGTCCAGTTGGACCCGCTGCTGACAATGGAGGCTCAGGTCTTGGCTGTCAGCATATCAGCTTTTTTCCACCTGTGACAGGCTAGGCGGCTGGCACCCTATCTCACCGCAAGTGACCTGGCCATGGTGATCCAGGCGACTGTCAACTCGAGGCTAGACTACTGTAACGCCCTTTACATTAGTCTTCCTTTGTCGGTCATCTGGAGGCTTAAACTGGTGCAGAACGCGGTAGCGAGACTCCTGGCTGGGGTGCCGGCCAGGGCCCATATTACTCCAATTCTGCAGCGACTGCACTGGTGGCGCTGGATCGTCTTCAAAGTGTTGGTCTTGACCTTTAAGGCCCTGCATGGTCTGAGGCCGGTGTACTTGAGGGACCGTCTACTCCCATATGTTCCCCAGAGATCCCTTCGATCTGAGGATCACAACCTCTTGCAGATCCCTTCCCTACGAACTGTCCGTCTACCGCTCCGCCGCCTGAAGTCCGTGCAATTAGTGAGCTGCCGGCTTTCCGGAAAGCTTGTAAAACAGCTCTTTTCCGCCAGGCTTTTTTGACCTTTAGTCACCCTTCGTTGTAATTTGACACTGTTTTAATGTTCTGATATCTGCTGTTTTATTGTTCCGATGTTATAGTTCGATATGCTGTAAATCAGGGCTGTCCAACTGGTGGCCTGGGGGCGTATACGGCCCCCCCAGCCCCTTCCCTCTGGCCCCCTAAGCTTTTTAATAAAAAATAAAAATTGAAAAATAAAATAAATAATATATTTTTTTTAAAACCCTACTTCCGGGTTCGGAGCAAGTATCGCGAGAATACGCAATCCACACGGGATTTCGCTGTCAACACGAGATCACGCCGGCGTTGACAGCGAAATACCGTGTGGATTGCGTATTCTCGCGATACTCTTCAGCTACTCTACTACTGGATCGCTGAGGCCCACAGACGCAATTAGGACCTTCTTCGACTCAGTCGGTCACCGCCTCTCTCGTCGTCCGGGTACTCCTGGATCCTGCGCATTTGGAAAAGGCAGGCCGAAGCAGGGGGCTCCTCAGGGGGCTCCTCATTCCCTCCCCCCATCTCCCCTCATGTATTAAATATAAAATTAAATATATTTAAAGATGAAATAAGGGGAGATGGGATACATTAAGGGGAGAGGGGAGGATGGAATATATTTAATATTAAATTAAAATAATTTAATATCTTTTCCCTGCATTTTATCTCAGTAAAAGATTATATTTGACTGTATGGATGCCCCTTTGAATTCCCACCCTGCATTTAATGTTAGTAAAAGATTATATTTGACTGTATGCATGCAGGGGCGGGGGCGGGGTGGGGGTGGAGCCAGGGGTGGGGAGGGGACGGAGCCGGGGGCAGGGGCAGACCCTACGGCCCCCCACGTCATCAGTGACCGGAATTCAGGCCCCTGGGCTGGTAGAAGTTGGACAGCCCTGCTGTAAATGGTCCTGAACCAATTGGAAAGGACGGTATACAAATCAAAATAATAAATAAAAAAGAAGCCTCATGCAAACACACACACACACACACACACACACACACAAACACACTTTGCTTTAAAACCCCAGGAAGTGGTTTGAATCAGTGGAGCTGCACATTCCTCATAATCTCTCCACACAAACAATCTTTTCCTAGTTATCTAAAGCTTTCTTCATTTCCATAGTTTAGCTTATTTATGGTGGGAGTCACTTTGCCCTGGGTATCCTTAAATAACTGAAAATTGGAAATCTTGATCATATCACAGAGATCTAACTAAGTATTCAAAGCTTAGAAATGCCATTTTTCACTCTCCAAACTCCCAGCGAGTTTATTTCATTTTAACTTATTTTTGTTCTTTCCTTTTTTTTAAAAAAAAAAGGGTTTTGACATTTATGGCTTTAATGTTTAAACAGTTAATCCAAAGGCTTTTGAATCAGAATTACTGTTTTAATGAATGTCTGGAGCCACTTTGGTGACTCCAGTCCGAAACATTAAGGCAGACAGCCTAATGAGAGCCACGCAACATCATATTTTGAGGAGCACACTCCATGTCATTAACCTTAACTGGTATACATGTGACAGATGTGAGGCTTCAAGTATGTGAATCAGACAAACACACTCATCAGGGAAGCATGACTGGCTGAATCTCCCTGCTGTGTTGATACACAATGATACAACCATGTTTCCCTGCCTAGTGTTTTGAATGGCTAACAGGGCTGCAGTTTCCAAGACAAAAGCTTTAAAATGCATTTGTTCTGAACTGGAAAACTGAAGCCATAATCTGAATCCAATTGCTCTTGTATTTTTGCGATTCTAAGGCATGACCTGAAACACCCAAACTTCTGGCATCCTATTCTCTGTAGAAACAGACGTGCAGACAGACAGATTGATCGATCATTCATTGTTTACCTCAGGGATATCAATTAGCCTTCTCAATTTCTGGTCTCTCCAATTCCAGTCGAAAATCACATATTTCAAGGATTTCAGACTAAGGCCATCTGAGAAAAAAAGACATTTTTAATAATCAGCATATCAAAACGATATTGGCTTTCAATATTTGACTTGGCCACGGTGGTCCACGCTCTGGTTACATCCCGAATAGACTACTGCAACACTCTCTACGTGGGGTTGCCTCTGAAGACTGCTCGGAAGTTGCAATTAGTCCAACGTTTAGCAGCCAGGTTACTAACAGGAGCGGGGTAGAGAGCATACCCTTGTTGCGCCAGCTCCACTGGCTGCCAATTAGCTTCTGGGCACAATTCAAAGTGCTGGTTTTAACCTACAAAACCCTATACGGTTCTGGCCCAGTTTACCTGTCCGAACGGATTCTCCCCTACGAACCATCAAGAACATTAAGATCCTCCGGAGAGGCCCTGCTCTCGGTCCCGCCGGCTTCGCAAGCGCGGCTGGTGGGGACGAGAGACAGGACCTTCTCTGTGGTGGCCCCTCGGCTGTGGAACTCTCTCCCAAGTGATGCTAGATCTGCCCCCTCTCTGTTGTCCTTTAGGAGGCTGGTGAAGACCTGGATGTGGAACCAAGCCTTCCCAGAATAGGCTGAGATTGGCTGTTGTCTGAACGTATGAGCACTTTTACAGATTGAGTGGAATTGTTTTAATGGCGATGTGGTTTTATGCTGGGTTTTTGTGTATTTTAATATGTTGTTGTAGTTGTTTTTAAATTGTATAGCATTGAATTTTTGTTGTTATGCCAGTCTGAGTCCCTCGATAGAGGTGAGGAGGTCGGGGTACAAAAGTTTTAAATAAAGAATAAATAAATATTCAGAGCACCTACGTGTTGTATATTCAGACATATCCTTCCTGATTAGATAGTAACAACAAACCCCTTCAAGTTCTGAATATATAATCAGCCCAATGCCCCTTCAATACCTAAACACCTAAACACAAAAGTCTTATGGCCATTTCTGCCACCAACATTCAGTTTCTTACAAACTAAGGTTTTGTTTCACTGAGGACTTATAAATCACCTTACTGTGGCTGAATACCAAATAAAATGCCATTGAAAGTGCTGTCAAAATGACGTATTGTTGGCTGTTTTGCCAAGACAAGGTGGGAGACTATAGATGACATATCCCACTACAACCTCACCTTAAGGAAATTCCTCCTTTAGCTGCAGTCCAACTATAAAACGGTTTGGGACCCGCCTACCTTCATGTCCGGCTCTCCTCCCACGAACCAGCCCGAGCCCTTCGCTCCTCAGGGGAGGCTTCTGCCCCTGCCAGTCTCACAGACCCGGCTTGTGAGCACGAGGGGGAAAGCCTTCTCCTCTGTGGCCCCCCGTCTTTGGAACTCCCTCCCGGGAGAGATTAGGAATGTCCTCATTGGAATTCTTTAAAAAACAAACTGAAAACCTGGTTTTTCCACCAGGCCTTTGGAGATTAGACTCCCCAAATGCCTCTGGCAAGACCTCTTCCCCCCTATGTGACCCTTTATGTGTTGACACTACTCCTGTTATCTCCCCGAGTTTTAAAACATTTATATGTACATGTGGCTCGCCCTTTCGTTTTTGTTTTAGATTCACCTATGTTGCTGTGTTTTCATAGATGTATTTTATTGTGTTTATTGTTTTTATTGTGTTTATTATTTTCTGATGTTTGTGATATTTTTTTGTGATTTGTTGTTCAGGCATGGCCCCATGTAAGCCGCTCCGAATCCCCTTTGGGGAGATGGATGAGGGTTAGAAATAAAGTATTATTATTATTATTATATAACAGCACCATCATTATTATCATCTTCAAAAAGTCTGAGGTCACTTTCTAGCAGTGAGGCAGGTGGGGACCAACAAAAGGTATTGGTACCCCATTTTTGGAATGCTCTCCACTTCTGAAATGGGAGGGTCATTTGACGGCTCCTGTGAGGTCCTCTGAGTGCTGGGCAATGATCTATTTATTTTTCAATCTAAATGTTTCTCTCTGTGCTCTTTTATGATGCTGCCTTCCAATTTCATTCCTGCTAAATTATGTATTTTACCTTGTGTTTTAATGTTATATCAGTAAGGGACCTGAAAAATAATACATACACATATGTGTACATAGTCAACATAGGCCCCATCTTCACTGCCCTATTTGAAAACTTTTCTTTCAACAGTTTATTTCTGGCATTTAGGGAAATAGTGGATGATTTGCCATTTCCCAAGCTTGGCTACCTAGGACAGGGGCCCTCAAACTAAGGCCCAGGGGCCAGATACGGCCCTCCAAGGTCATTTACCTGGCCTTTGCTCAGGGTCAACCGAAGTCTGGAACGACTTGAAAGCACACAACAACTACAATCCTATCTCATCAGCCAAAAGCAGGCCCACACTTCCCACTGAAATACTATTAAGTTTATATTTGTTAAAATTGTTCTTCATTTTAATTACAGGAGCAGCATTCGGAGAGCGTACAACTCCCCTGTTGTGCCAGCTCCACTGGCTGCCAGTTTACTACCGGGCACAATTCAAAGTGCTGGCTTTAGCCTTTAAAGCCACTATATTGTATAACAGTATATGCTCAATAGCAGAACAATATTACAAACAGTACAATGTAATGCAATTTATCAATCATGTGATCAATACACAATATAAGCATGAATCACAAGCCCATATACAAAGTTGGGCGAAGGAGTATTCCACATGACACTAAGTAACCCTTAGTAAAGTCCTGAGTATGGTGACCCATGGACCTGCGACTGAGCCAATCGGGGAACCTTGGTAGGTGGCAGAGCTGGTGACTGCTATGGTGGACAGGCGCCAACGGCTGGAGGTAAGCTGGACGACGCCAAGATGGCCGTTCATCTGGAATCCGCTTCCTCAGGGTGCTGATCACTTCTGACCGCTCCTCCCCAGTATTGTAGTTGACCAATTTGGACTCAAGGTCGGAACGAGAGATTTCGCGTTTCCGTGTTTCAATACAGATCGCTCTTGTGAGTTATCTCCTGGGCTGCAATCTTTTCAGTGATGGCACCTCAGCTTTGGAACGCCCTCCCTAAAGACATCAGATCAGCCCCCTCCCTCCTGACATTTCGCAAGAAAATCAAGACCTGGCTGTTTGAGCAGGCATTTGCTGATGAAATATAAAGGTTTAATTAGATATATGGAATGACGACGATGTGATGGAACTGATTTCAACGTGACGCTGAGACTGCAATTGTATGTTTTTAATTGTTAATTTGTTGTTATATAGTTATTATTTATTTATTGTTTGTTTGCTTGTGTTGTATTGAGGGCAGAGACTGCTTTGTGTAAACCGTCGCGAGTTGCCTTCGGGCTGAGAGGGGCGGTATAGAAACATGACAAATAAATAAATAAATAAATAAATAAATAATTTGTATTGTTTTGAGGTGTTTTTTGCACTACAAATAAGATATGTGCAGTGTGCATAGGAATTCATTCATGTTTTTTTCCAATTATAATTTGGTCCTGCAACAGTTTGAGGGACTGTGACCTGGCCTTCTGTTTAAAAAGTTCGAGGAGCCCTGGTCTAGAGTAAAGTATATCCCCCACCCCTCCCTTCAGCCATTGGCTTCGATGGCAGCAAATTAACCATGCTTGCTCCAGACTGGCACAGCTGAGGAAATTATTCCTAAGGTTTCTCAAGGGATTGAAGGAGTTTTGGATCCATCAGATCCAAGCCCACTTCCATTGCATCTATGGAATGACCTGGTGCTGGATGCCCACCTCCAGGGTTTCCTATGGGCATCGCCGGAGGCCAGAAGGTATAAATGCATCCAACCGGCAGAAGGAGCTTCTCTCCATTAACTCTCTCCAGTCAATGGATTTCAGGATTCAGAATTATATCCAACTAAATCATAAGATAGGTGCATTTTCATTTTCATTAGTGCAAGCTATTGTTTTTGCTAATACCTTGCTCTATAAGAGCTTTTATTCTTCCAGGTGTCCCGACACCCACATGGATGACACTTTGCTCCAACTTCTTCACCTGTTCTTGTATCTGTTTCAAGAAAGCAAAAGAATAATTATATATTGGATATGGAAGAACCACTGCAGGTCTTTCTGATTCCCCCTCAAATATTTTAACAACTTATCAGAGGCCTAAAGAAAACTCTAAAGCAGGCCTGGGCAAACTTCGTCCCTCCAGGTGTTTTGGACTTCAACTCCCACAATCCCTAACAGCCGGCAGGCTGTTAGGGATTGTGTTTCAAACACCTGGAGGGACGAAGTTTGCCCAGGCCTGCTCTAAAGGGACGTCCAGCATTACTACATAGAAAACTAAAAACGTCACCAGAAATGTTTCAAGTGGGAAAAGAAAGCCATTAAAATCCCCAGAATAAAAACAATGTTTTCTTTCTTTGTAATGTGCCATTACATGCTTCCACTTTTACCAATGCTGTACATATTTTTCCTTTTACATGCATCTGTGAAGGCAGTATCCTTTGTAGAATTCAGAGATGGATGTTACTATAAAATCAGCACACAGAACATACAACTCTGTGCAGTAAACATCAAACTGAATTTGCAGTACACTTTCCAGGAACAAGCAAAGAAGTAGATGCTGTTTGCAGTAAGTCCATGAAAGCAACCGTACTACGTATATAAAGAATTGCCAGGTCTTCAGGAGGCTGCTGTTGGCCTAAAATTGCAGCTGGATGATACAGTGGTTCTTTTCCTTATGGATTTATTTGCTGCTCTTATTCTCTGAATAGCTGGAGGGAGCACAGAAATTGATGGGTGACAAGACAGTTGTGTACATGAAATTCGCTTTTGTTTGGTTCTTTCCAAATATTAATGCAGTAAGTCACTGACTAAGGTACTTATTGGGCTTGTGCATTTCAGCTGAACCTCGATCCGTTTCTGCTGGCCAGATACAGATAGACCCCTGTAGTGCGCCTTCTGAAAATGGGTGCGTAGTCAGATTGCCATTTTCAGTCCGTAGCTGAGAAAAGTGGTTAGATCCAGCCCATTGGTGGTAATGGGGAACTTATGAGACCCCTTTTCGTTCCTGGGAGCCTTTCCCTTTTTCCTTCAAGGGAGCCTGTATCTCAGTAACGGAGTTAAGAAAGCCCATTATGGGGGAGGAGGGACTTCCCACAGGCTCCCCTTCCATATCCTTCATTAAGACCTGGATTAAAAGTATCAGAGTTAAGATGCCACTCTTTTTGTGATCCTTTCCCTTCTGTCTGTAGAGGAGACCAGGTTCAATGCTTCATTAAAGCTGTTTCTACTCTAGATAAAACAGGCTGCAGGTGTGCACTCTCTCCCCCTGCGTGCAGCTTTCCAAGGCATTTAAGGAGAATTCCACTTCCCAAGGAAGAAAGAGCAATCAACCTGGAGCTATGTTCTCTGGGCTTCCTTAAAAATCCCCTCTTTTTTGTGTGCTGCAGGCCCTGCCTTGAGTGGGCACACTTCAACCACTTTCCTGCTTTCTGCTTCGGTTTTAATGCTTCCTCAAAGCTGTTTCTACTTTCAAGTCTAGAGGAGAGATAACTAGGTAGTAGTTGTTTTCAGAGAATTAGGGTTTTCTTTTTGTTTGCTGGGATTTTAGAAGTATTTGAAGGAAAAGAAGGGAAGGAGAAAAAAAGCTAAAAGAGTGGCTCTCTCAAGCCCCCCGCCCACCCACCCATCCCTGCACACCCCCAACTTTCATTCAGTCCCACTAAACAAAAAGAAACAAGAAAATAAAGGAAAATAAAGGAAAAGCAAAAAGATTAAACTGTGATGCTGAATAGGGGAGCAAGAGCCAAGATCGGCTACCACGTGGTCCCGTTTTGGATGGAAATCCATAATGGCTGGGACCATGCCATTACGGGCACCCAAACAAACCGAAGAAGCCGGATTGGTCAAAGGAAATGGCTAAAAATGGCTCAAGCCTAGTACTTATTTACTTAAATATATTAGATTGTTTATGATTTTTAGGTTCTATATAATACAGAGCCAACCCAACTTTGGCCCCAAGTCACAATTTGCTCTGGATTTCCTGGGGAAAACCTGCAAATGTGGTTCAAGGCCATTTTAATCCAAATCAGCTCCATGTGATTTACAGTTGCCACAGAGCTGATTCCCCCTGCCCCGGTTTTGGGATAAAGGGTCTGTGAAGATATGCCTGAAGTGATCCACGTCCAGGAAAATGTGTTGCTGGCATACAAACTGACACTGACAAGCAGTGTTGCCATGCTTCCCTTCCCAGGTTAGCCATTGTTTTTACCTTTGACACCGGGCACCTCTGCTGACAAGAGATGCATATAACCTTGTGGAACAGAAAATGGCAAATTTTGGAGCAGCCTAAGCTTTCTTTAGGGTAGGTACAACATTGCCCTGGACAGGTAAACTCTTTTTCTTGGGAGAGTTTACCCATTACCCATTCAGGCAATACAGTGGTTCCTCACTTATTGCTGGGGTTACGTTCCAGGACCTCCCACAATAAGTGAAAAACCGTGATGTAGGGATGCTCTATTTTAATATTTATACATTATTTTAGTAGTTATACACTATTTTAAGTCTTTATAAACTTAAAATAAAGTGAAGGAAAGGAAAGAAAAGAAAGGCCCTTCAAGATTGGAGGGAGGGAGGACTGAGGAGGGAAAGCGCTTTGGAGAGCGGTGACGGCAAAACCCCATAAAACAGCAAAAATATCATGATATATATTTTAAATTATTATTGTTTAAATCCGTGAAACAGCGAGTCCGCAATAAGCAAACCGCGAAGTAGCAAGGCAACACTGTATTTGAGAAGAGATACAGTCTCTTGATTCAGAAGTAACAAAGAAATGGAGTTAGGAACCAATTAAACAGAACCAAAATGCATCTCGCTGTAGTGGGGGAAGACTATGTGTTCATGCTCTGTTGAGGACCTCAGTATCTGTGAACTCAGTCTACTGATCAACAATGTCAAGATCCTTATCTTTCTTTTTATGCCTCTTTTACTTGAAACCAGACTTCTGATTGTCAAAGACAAAACATCTCCAAAGAGAGGACCAGAAGGCTTTAAAGGAGGACACATGACCATCCTAAATCAAGCATTTATGCAAATGCACTTCATGTAAAGCACCAAGGAATACTTGAAATTCCATATTTATAATCCAGAAACAGAAAAAAATGTGTTTGGAAATGGGGTTTTGTAAGGCAGATTCCAAGCTGCTGGTTATTCTGTAGTACACAGCACATCACACTGCTTAAGATCCAAAACTGGGGAAATTGTCTTTTCTGGAACATGCTTCGATAATTCCCCAGCCAGTATGGTTAGTAATCTTCTCAGCTAGGAGATTCTGAGTGTTGTGGTCCAAAAAAACCCAACAACTATTAATCAATTTTGACATCTCCAAAAGCAACAGCAGGTCAGGCAAAACGACTGCAATTTTGTGAAACCGACTACCACTGTTTGTGTTTACCTTTATATGCTTTGCAAACAATTTCATAACCTTCCCTTCTCCTTTAAAGGCAGCCATTGACCTAGAACAGGAAAAATTTCAGAAAAAGGGAATAAAAGTGGATGTTTTGATGTAATTCATGCATAAAAAATTCATGCACAACAATGACAGTTCAGTATACTAAACTGTGAACAGGTAATAAAGTTCTCTTATAGCTTTGGCTGTCAATATTCATCCCGATCTTTTAATTACAATGACCATAAAGAAGGGACTGAGTACATATGGAGATTTGCTATAGATATCTGGCAAATCTCAGCAATCCTAAGGAGATATATGAGAACTCATGCTTCTTTACACCAATCTGGAAGCCCTTACTCTGCCTGTGCGAAGACTGCTATACCGTTCCATAAGCTCTTAGGCTAACTTGACTTGTGTTTTGATGAAGAAAGGCTTTTCCATGCAACGGGGAAGAAAGCTTTGTTTGGAGGGGTGGGGGATGGGGAAGAGAACTTTACTTCATTGATAGATCAAAGCAGAAACAAGGACAACACTTAGCACTTTCAGTTAAAAGGATGCCAGGTAACAAGTAGCAGAACAACCTACTGCCTGAAGCGTGGAGAGCGATTTGCAGTCAGAGGAGATAGCATGAGGCAAGATCAGGTTTGAACTATAGCTCTAACGGCCTCCAGCTAAAATAGCCATGTTGCTTGGTAGATGGTGGTATGGTACACTAAAACTTCTGTAGGGACCAAGTAGTGGGAGACTAGGCATTTTCATTGGTCAAACCAACAATATTGAATGGCAACACTGGGGTGCAAGACAAGACACTCACAGTGAATGACAATGCATTTGTTTCCATATGCAAAATGTGACTTTTTAGATTATTTTATATTTGAAATAAGAATACTAGAATAGGCTTGGTAATTCTGAAATGTCCAATGAGATGATGGGAGCTGTAGATTAAGGAAGGCCTGATCAGAGTTTTGGGTTATATCTCCTGCCAGTATTACTGTGGAGGACAGAGCTAGGCAATGAGGCCATAACAGTCAAAATGCTTCAGACCACTGTGTAGAGAAGGAGTCTGACCATTTACATTAGTGACTCTGGAGGCTCAAACAGTGCCCTAAGTTTGGCTTTTGATTTGGGGGGAAAACTCAGAAAGGGTACCGGGCTCTATTCTTTCAACTGATTACATACCTGATAAGTTCCAGACAGCGAAGAGCAGAACTGCAGATTACCAGTATCACCAGTGACTTCTTTTCAGTGTGGTTTTTACGGAGTTTTGCCCACTTGGGGCAGACTGCAGGAGGAACAGAACAGGCATCAAGAACATATATTTGTGTGCCCAAAGTCAACAGAGCTCTGCTTGAAAATAAACATCACGCAAAGAAATAGTTGTAAAAGAAGTACAGCACAACCTCATTGGTTACAGCCGATAAACAGCATTTGCCGATAGCACATTGGGTCTGGACATAGGAATAAAGCAACCTGCTTGTTTATCAATGAGCCAATATTCTGCTCCGCTGCCAGACAATGGAGATCAGCATCTTCTAGCAGCCTCCTTAGAATAGTTCAGCCACTTCAGAAGTCACAATCACTTCCCAGAAGTCTGAGTAAGCTGAGGCAAATACATCAGAACAGATTGATGAGTGTGGTTAAACATACCAAATCTTTGGAGCAAAGGAGAGTGTGTGGAGAGTTTCTCAGGTCTGCAAGATTAGCAGAGACTAGGAACAGCGGAAATCATAGGATATATAGAGGCTTGTTGTGAAGGTTTGTTGTGGCAGACAACATTGTTGCTTCTTAGCTGAACCCTGACTCTGCTACGTTTTGGACTCTTGCCATTTAGGGTCCTGGATTGTGATCTTATCCGCTGCCAGACAATGGAGATCAGCATCTTCTGGCAGCCTCCTTAGAATAGTTCAGCCACTTCAGAAGTCACAATCACTTCCCAGAAGTCTGTCTCTGAGGCAAATACATCAGAACAGATTGATGAGTGTGGTTAAACATTCTTTGGAGCAAAGGAGAGTGTGTGGAGACTTTCTCAGGTCTGCAAGATTTGCCACTAGGAACAGCGGATTCATAGGATATATAGAGGCTTGTTGTGAAGGTTTGTTGTACAATCATTGTTCATTTTTAGCTGAACCCTGACTCTTAGTGTCGTTTGGAAACTTTGCCATTTAGGCTATTGTTTGTTCCTGACTTGACTCTGGCCTTCTTCGGCTTGATTCTGCTAATTGGTCTTTGGACTTCGGCAATGGCTCACCCTATTGGTTTGTTTTGTAGCCTTCATACTTCTGATTCTGGACTATTGACTTTGGCTGGCTTACTCCTTTCTGCTATTTGGGTTTGGACTGCTCTTCCAATAAGCAGTGTGTTCTGACAGGATGAACGAACCACTGTCCCATAGTAGAGTATCTCCTGCCACCAGGAGTTGCAGAAGGTCCTGCTCTCAAACTGAATAGGACATTGTCCTTGGATCCAGGACACAGCCCAACTGCCCATAGTTGCGACAATAGTGCATAAATGCACAAAAGACAAGAACAATTCATGGCCGGAAGGTGGAATACCTCCAAAAAAATGACTGCCAAGCCAGAGCTCAAGCAGCCAGAAATATACCCCCAAAAAAAAAAACTCGACCAGAGTGCATACTACAGGTTGGGAGATCACGGACTGATAGTTCCTGTCACTTCTCCTCAGGTCCTAGCAGGATACACAAGCCCCTGAGAGATTGTCATGCAGACCAGCATGCCAAAGAATGCTCAGCTACTCCACCCTGGACCACAATAGTTGTGTGGCCCTATTAACATATCCACCAATGCCCGATTATATAACACCAGGGTGAAGATCAACCTGATAAAAGAACACAGTTTATGCCTATTGACCAACACAGGTTTAGGTTTCTAAGGCTCCAGTCTTGAAGGTGAAGGGACTAGTGTCTTACTCCTTTTTTTGCCTTTATTTATTTAATGTATATCCCATCTTCCTTCCAAAGGAACTCATAAAATGAAACTACAGTTAAAACTATGGATGGTACAAAAGCCAACATCAATTATACAATTACATCAAAGATATGAATTTAAAACAGTTGTAAAAGGCAATAATAACTATAAAATGTTTAACAGATTTTTGCTACAGACAGTTAACAGCCAAATGCCTAGGTAAGCACATAGGGGTTTGCCTGGCAGTGGAAAGGAAGTCAAGAGGGCCAACCTATACTAAGACGGGAGAGAATTTGGAGGCAGCCACTGAGACTGCTCTCTCCCATGTACTCAGGAAATGTGCCGGTGCTAGTGACAAGACAAAGAGAAACCCTCTCCCGCAGGCCTTAAAACTTGAGCAGGCTTATATCAAGATATATGTTCTTTTAGACACTCTACATCCAAGTTTGTAGGTTATAAGCAGAACTCTGAATTGTGCCCAGAAGCAAACCCATGAAATTGTTTCAACAGGGAAGTTATTAGTTCCCTGGAACTAGAATTGGTCATGAATATCTAGCACTCTAGGGATTTACAAATATGGAGAAGTTTGAGACTGGGGAAAGATGACATTGTTTCCATTTGCCACGCAACACGTCCCTTAAAACAGATGTTACTCCCTGTCCACAGATGACCAACAAATCTCTCGGCATTACTTCGCAAACGAAGATTCTTAGGAAGGACTCATCCCATGCTTTTTACAAGAGCGTTGATGACTAAAAAGGTCAATCTGAGATAGGCAAGTTCGGTTGCAGAAAGCACAGCAGAAAGTCTCCTTAGGTGATGTTGTTTCCAAGTTGCAGTTCTTTCTGCGTTGTCGTTTCTCTTCAAGAACCATTCGGCATGTCTTCTCGAAAGAGGCCGCAGCATTGTGGATAGTGCGTCTCCATGCCTCCCGATGTGAGGCCAGGGTGGACCATTGTTGGTGATCAATCTGGCCAAGCTGAATATGTTGTTTCAGGGAGTCCTTATATCTCTTTTTGGGGCGCTTCTCTTGCGCTGACCCATGGCGAGTTCATCATAGTGTAGTATCTTTGGGAGGCGGTGGTCCTCCATCCTACAGATGTGCCCTGCCCAGCGCAGCTGTGTTCTCAATAGCATGGCCTCGATGCTGGTGATCCCTGCTTGCTCAAGGACAGCAACGTTCGTTACATAGTCAGTCCAGTGTATATTTAGGATTGTGTGAAGACAGCGCTGATGAAAGCGTTCGAGGAGTCGTGGGTGTTGGTGATAGGGGACCCATGTTTCAGACCTATATAGGAGAATAGACAGTACGATAGCTCTGTACACACTGATTTTGGTGGTTTGCCTCAGGTGCTTGTTGCTCCAGACTCTTTTGTGAAGCCTTCCGAATGCACTATATGCCTTTGCTAATCTGTGATCTATCTCTTTATCAATCTTGGCATCTGAAGAGATGATGCTTCCCATGTAGGTGAGCTGCTGAATGGACTTAAGCACAGATTTTCCTATGCTGACGTGGGAGTGATGGTGTCCTTCCTGTGGTGCGGGCTGGAAGAGGACTTCCGTTTTCTTCAGGCTGACTTCCAGCCCAAACAGCTCTGCAGCAGTGCAGAATGCCCAGTGCAGAATGTCAAACAGACCATTGCCTTGTAAGATGTAAACTAAATCTACACCTTAAGCTCAAACCTAAGAGGGGTGGCATCTTAAAGAGGAGACTCCAAGTCAACAATCTTCAACAGGCTGTTGTGAGAGACAACTTCCAGGCAAATCTGCAAACAAAACTTGAAGACCACTCTACAGATTCTTCTCCGACAGCGCTTTGGCAACATATCAAAAATAGTATCCTGCAGTCTGCTGAAGAATCCCTAGGATTCTCCCTCAAGAAAAACCAAGACTGGTTTGATGAAAACAACCAAGAGATCCAGGAGCTGTTGGCAAAGAAGAGAACTGCTCACCAGGCACACCTCGCCCAGCCATCTTGCCTTGTAAGAAAAGCAGCCTTCAGCAACAAATAATGCCTTGCAAAGATACTCAACCCTTTGAATCTTCCACATATTGTGTGTTGGAAGTTAGAGCCAAAATGGGTTTAACTTTCATTGTAATAAAATATTTTAACAGGGTAACAAGAGTCTAGATAAAGGCACGAAATCACACTTGTTAGTTTTATCCCCCCGAGTCAATACTTGGTAGACACAACTTTCTCAATGATAACAGTTATGAGTCTTCTTACAAACACACAATTAAAAAAACAATCATGTGCCTGTGTGAATATGAACTGTTTGGCTGGGAAATTTGGGGGAGGAAGGCCTGCCAGGCAAATTCCATGGCTAAAAAGTGGGACCTGAGGCACACATGTGGCATGTGGACTGCACCATCCCCACCCTTTATCTAAACGTTTCTTATTCAACATGAGAGAATAGCTATTACTATTAAATCATCTACAGTTGTGAATACAATGATGCTACAGTTCCAAACCAAAGATTGAGGGTCAAATAAGGATCACTTGGCATTAGAGTAGTTATGAAAATGTTGTTTTTATTTCAAATACCACCGAGAAGGAAGAAACATTACAATTGTGCCCGCACGGTCTTTTGGCCCAAACAGCTACTTACTTGCTTTCAGGTAGGAGGAAAAACTGTGGGTGAGATCATTGGCGGGGAGGAAACAGGCATCTGAAACCACAAGGGACAACTATTGTTGCTTGGTGTTACAGCTAAGACCTCAGATTAAATATTCCAGGAAAACCGATGTGCCGGGAGCCAAGCAAAGGGTTCTTAGAGAAGACAGAGTTTCACAAGCACTCATAGCTAATAACAAGAAGCTTTAACATGGATTAACCAAATGATGGGAAAAGCCCAATTGAGATTCCTTCCAAAATTATCTCACCACTATTATCCTTAAGTGAAATTTTACTGATTGTAGGGGCTATCAGAGCAGCAGATTTTCCAATAGCGGGTGTCTTACAAAGCAAGAGACTAAACAGTGCTGTTTCATAAATGTATTATTATTATTAAATTTATACAGAAATCAGAAATCATTACATAGAAATTCAATTACTTTCACTGTGCGGTATTTAATTTTTTGTATCTTAAACTTCAGCTGTATGTACAGCTTCCAGTAAAAAAGAATAAAAATAAAAACCCAAAATATAGGCAAAACAGAGGAAACTGGTAATCCTGCTGTGGTCATTGGGCTACAGTACTCTCCAGCCTCAGCCGGGATTGCAAACTGTAGTTCAATAGTATCTGAGTGACCTGATGTTTGGTGTCTTTCTTTGTGTAGTATATGCAGAGGGTTTTTTTCTAGTGGAAGACATATCCTCCCCTTGCCTCTATGATTAATGTTTCTTTTACTTAGAAACAGTTGCTAATATATCTGATGACAGGATTCATGATCATCCTATGGCAGTGTTTTTCAACCTTTTTTGAGCCACGGCACATTTTTTACATTTGCAAAATCCTGGGGCACACCACCAACCAAAATGACACAAAATGACACTCTAACACAGTAATACATATAGTTAATATATTTTAAAATGTATTTATACACTCAGTGCGAAACCTGGGCCTGTTTCGATAAACACAACATCTAGTGCAGGGGTGCTCACACTTTTTCAGCATGAGACCTATATTAAATATATATTAAATATATTCACTGGCACGCGGCTCCTTTCCTGGCTGGCCCAGGACACGTGTTCGCAGAGGCTGGCCACGCATCGTGGTGGTGGCAGAGGAGGAGGGAGCCGCGTGCCAGCGAAGAGAGAATCCAAAGGAAGGAGGCAGAGACCTTTGGAACCTTCTTGTGGATCCCAGCCAGGCAAGGGAAGGTGGAGGGGAGGAAGCCTGGTTCCTAGAGGGGCAGGAAAGGCGGGTCTGAGGAGGAGGCCCACTCCCTCCCTCCCTCCCTCCCTTTTTGGGAAGAACCATTGTGACTCTGGAAGGAAGGAAGGAAGGAAGGAAGGAGGGAAGGAAGGAAGGAAGGAAGGAAGGAAGGAGGGGGAAAGGGTCTCTCTCGCTCTCACTCGCTCTTGCGCACTCACCCCCCTCCTCTCTCGCCCTGCGCAAGTCATCCGCGGCCGGGGGGGGGGGGGGGGAGGCAACTCTTGAAAAATCCAGTAAAATAGTTTTTAAAAAACCATTTCCAAGCGGAGAGGCTCAATTTGTTTCTTGGAAACCTATGAGGGGGCTGCTAGGAGGGGGGAGAGTGCCAATTTCCCACAGCACACCGGATAATCGCTCACGGCACATTGGTTGGAAAACACTGGGTCCTATGGTATACAAAATCTGTACTGCTAATGATCAGCTGACATTCTTTGACGCAAAGATTTATAATCGCACAATCTTTCATGGATTGCAGCCCACTTGCTCTGATGCATGGAGACATGGCATACTTTTATTGAAGTGGATTGTAGTCCATGAACGCTCTTGAAATAATAAATCTGTTAATCTTAAAGATGCTGCAGAACTCTTTCTTTTAAAAAAAACTACAGCAGACTAAAATGTCTATGCCAAGAAAACCCCTAGGGTTCCAAGGAACAGAATCACGGTGAAAAGCCCTGGTGCAAACAATGAAAATAAATAAGCAATGCATTAGGGAAACAACAATTTAAATAATTCAAAACAATTTCAAAATAATTTTAAACATAGTGTATTCTGAAAAGGAAATCCATATCTATTCATGCTGGAGTCACTGAGTCTGAAAGCTTTGGTAAAGGGAGAAGTGTTGTCTTTGTACTGGCATGAGTTCAAGATGCCACAGCCGAGGGCACTTGCCACGCCTCAACATAGTACATTGCTTCCACTAAAAGGATATAGAGGAAGGTCATATTTGTGCCAGGGACTAAAAACAATGTTTTGGACCATAATTCTCAAAATCCTTCAGCTAACATATTTAATGGCTATTTATTATTTATTTAAAACTTTTGTACCCCGACCTTCTCACCTCTATCGAGGGACTCAGACCGGCTATGACTGAGGGATTTCAGGTTCCAAAGTGCCGTTTCCCCAAATCATTTAAACAACACTACATCTAAGTGGAGCCCTGAAATGCCTCTATATGTCTTACAAGCATATGTGGAGCTGGTATCCTTCTGTCAGATAATAATCATAATCATAATCATAGTATTTTTTTCCTCACCCGGCTCTCTTTACAGCTCGAGGCAGGTTACAACTTTGCTAAAACACATAATCTTTTTAAAAAAACCTCAGTATACTACACATTTTAAAACAGCCAGGAAACATTAACAAATAATAGATTAAAAAAACAAAACAAAAAACCCCAACGTATCTTCCCTCAAATCCCCCTAAACTCTTTATGCATACATTCTTTAATACCTGGTAATTTTAATTCTTCAAGTTCAATCACTGAACGTTTAGCTCCAAAGTGTTCATTAAGCAGTTTTTGTAAGTCTCCAGGGACTCCTGGTTTTGGAGGTGATTTTGCTAAAATATCAGTTATTTTCTTCTAAAAAAAAAAAAAGTAAAGAAGAAGACACACATTCAACACAGTGCTGCAGTAAAGAAGATACATATTCAACATAGTGATGCAGCTAAGAAATCCATAATCCTTTTCTATTTATTCCAAGCTAGGTAACAGAAGTTCTTCAGTGTCTTGATAATGGAAAATTTTACTATGACATAAATAGAATAAGACAGTAGTTCCTCACTTGCAGAGCCCACAAATGCACAGATCCACAACCCACCGAATTCTTTTTTTTGCCACTGTCCACATCTGTTGGGAGCTTTTGGGAACTGATAGTCAACATTTGGGTACCCAGGTGGGGAACCCCTCGATCAGTGGTTCTCAACCTGTGGGTCCCCAGATGTTTTGGCCTTCAAGCCCAGAAATCCGAACAGCTGGTAAAATGGCTAGGATTTCTGGGAGTTGTAGGCCAAAACACCTGGGGGCTCACAGGTTGAGAACCGCTGCACTAGATTAATAAGATGAGATTCAGTCTAGTTAAGTCAAAACATGTCTAGACAAGAATTGGGCAGTATATGGCTTTCTAGGTGTTCCTGAACTGTAACTCCCAGCATTCCTCACTCTAACTTACTCAGTCTACTATAGGGCAAGAATATCTAGAGCAGTGGTTCTCAACCTGTGGGTCCCCAGATGTTTTGGCCTTCAACTCCCAGAAATCCTAACAGCTGGTAAACTGGCTGGGATTTCTGGAAGTTGTAGGCCAAAACACCTGGGGACCCACAGGTTGAGAACCACTGATCTAGAGAGTCATCAGTTGTACACCCTGGGTCCAGACACTTGAGATAGTGATGGCAAACCCAATGTGATCTAAAATTTTGCTTTTTCATCATAGAATGCAGCAGCTTCAGAGTATTTATTTATGAGTATGCATTTGCAGTATCCCAAAGAACATGGATCTATACAGGACGATATACTATTTTTGTCTTCACTTAGAGTCCTAGTTGGAAGAGACCACTTCCAATCATAGAGTTGGAAGAGTCCAACTTTCATCCAACTTATCCATAAAATTCTCATTGACTTGTTTACCAAACCACTATGCCATCTTTCTTTAACTTCATGCCATGCAAATCTGGTATATACAACCACATTCTCCCCAACTAACATGATCAGTTATAGTCCAAAATATCCATTGGCTGCCAAGTTGGGGAAGAGTATTCAGTACAATCACATATTCACATATTCAGTGGAAGCAAAAAAAAGGACAGATAAACAGCTTGAGAAGGACCTTAAAATTTACATAAGAACATAAGAACATAAGAAGAGCCATGCTGAATCGGACCTCAGCCCATCTAGTCCAGCATTCTGTATCACACAGTGGCCCACCAGTTGTACACGGGGATCTCGAGCAGAAGGGAGGGCAAAACCCTGACCTGCTCCCGACCCCCCACAACCAGTACCCAGGGAAATCCTGCCTACCTCAACCAATTCCGAGGTGGCACTTGAATGTCCTTTTCAGTAACTACCGATACACTTGGTATCCATGAATCTGTCTAATCCTGCCTTGAAGTTGTTCAGGCTGACGGCTGTCACAACCTCCTCTGGAAGTGAGTTCCATAACCCAATTCTAGCAGAATCCATGTTTGCATACTGTTTTAAAGAGCATGGTAGTTTGAAAAAATATAAGAGTTTTCTTTAAGTGCAGTAATTGTCTACTGGATAATTCTTGGGGCGCTATTTTTATTTATTTATTCATTAATTCAGCTTAGTATACCGCTCTCTCCGGAGCTCAGAGCGGTTTACAGCAATACAATATCGGATAAAACACATAAAACACATAAAATAAAACGCATAAAATTATGCACCCAGAGAAGAATCTAACCAAGATCAATGGGACTCCCACACTGAAAAACTGGGCCGGGGTATTGTGGGAGGAGAGAAGTAGAGGGGAATGACTTCTATTTCATAGGGTATGACATCATGCCTTGAGTCATCCAATTCCTTCAGGAAAATAATGATCCTCTTGAGGGTAATGCTGATATTAACAAGAAATTCCATAACAGCAAGAACAAGGATACCTGAACATATTCCCTTCCTTCAAAGAAACTGCAGGAGGAAATGTTCTTCACACGGGAAGTTTTATTATTTTGCTTCTGAGTAATTCCAGATGTTAAAATTCAAAATACTTTAAAACACATGCACAGACACAAGCACAAGCAGGGCAGACTGGATAAAAAAGAGACATTTCTTTGGGCACTATAAATTAATAAGATAGCCATACAACATTGATTTCCTCACAGCTTGTTCATGTACTATATATTCCTGAGGAAATCCAGAACAACTCAAAGCAATAGGACATCAAGGGCATAAATCCGCACTCGAAGATAAAGCCATATAGAAGAAGCCGACGGGATGTTTATACACAGGTAAGTAGGTAACCAAAGTTTGCTACCAGGAAAGGTTATGTTTATGTCTGATCCCGCACCGATAGGACTGCATATGTAATGATTGCCGAAGCCTTGAGAAAGCTCCAGTTAGGAGCGAAACGGAACTTTGGTTACCTACTTACCTGTGTATAAACATCCTGTCGGCTTTATCTTCAAGTGCGGATTTATGCCCTTGATGTCCTATTGCTTCGATTGGATTTACCTCCGGAACTATATGGAACTTTATTTGCGACATTGACTGGAACGCTCAGCTCTTTTTCTATATTTGATATTGCACTTACTCCTCCACCGCTTCCTGGACTATCCCCCCCCCCCCCCCTACATGAGTATGGACTGTATGTTACTCTGTGGGTTGCGGTCAATATCGTGGATAGGAGTACAGTAAGATATACTCTAGAGCAGGGGTGCTCACACTTTTCCAGCATGCGAGCTACTTATAAAACAAACAAGTCCCAAAGATCTACCTACCCACTACTCAGAGAGCCATAAAAGCAAAATATTAGAAAATTTATTTCAGTGAGAGCCATATAATACATTTTAAGACTGAATTCAACGAAATGTGAGTATAATAAGCCCCTGAGCATTCCTCACAAATGGCATGGGAGCCATGCACACTGTGCCTGCAATCTGCCTGGGATCTACCAGGACGCCCTTCGAGATCTACCAGGACGCCCTTTGAGATCTACCAGTAGATCACGATCTACCTAATGACCACCCCTGCTCTAGAGCTTGATGTATTTGTGTTTATATTTATGTTCCATTCTGATCCGTGGGGCTTTATATGAGTAATGCTTATATGCTTATATAATACACATACTGTATGTTATTTGATACTTTTACTGGTTACAGAGTTGTTTCTATTGAGTTGGTTTAAACCTTGCTCCTTAGACTTAGAAATCCAGAACAAGAAATGTTGCTCTAAAAAAAATATCTCTGAACATGAAATTGGGTGCCAATTTCTGCATAAGACTGGGGAGAGTCATCTGGAAAATTTCCAATATGGTTATTTACTGTCCTACAGGAAGACCATTTGCAGATAATATGTATACATCTGGATGTATGTTAAAGGCACACATTGTCTAGTTGGACAGACATCATGACTTGAAGTCAACAGCCTTCTTCTGCAATTACTCCTCAGCAACTGATATGCAGATATGCATGCATTTTCAAGTAACTACATATTTGCTTAAAAAGCAACTCTTTGTTAGTGAGACCTTTCATTAATGACATATTTGAATATCTGACATTTTATCAATTACATTCACGGTCACACTGACTGGAAAACAAAATTACATACGCACATATATTTAAGATACTAGAATACTTCTGTAGTGCTCTTTCAAGTTAAAACTTTCAAAACAGTTAAATTAGCTGTGCCCCACCCTGTACACAGAAAGAGGAAAAATACAATAGGTCACTACCCATTATTAAAAAAAGAGGAGAAGAAGCCAAACCAAGTCAATGGATTCTCAAATATACTGTATGTTTTGCTATAGTTACCTTTGTGTCAGGAGCGATTTGAGAAACTGCAAGTCGCTTCTGATGTGAGAATGGCCGTCTACAAGGACGTTGCCCAGGGGGCGCCCGGATATTATACCATCCTGTGGGAGGCTTCTCTCATGTCCCCACATGAGAAGCTGGAGCTGACAGAATGGAGCTCACCGTGCTCCTCGGATTCGGCCTACCAAGCTTTCGTTCACTGCACCACCAGCGGCTCTTACTGTTAGTTATTGAACAGTATTAATACATTATAGTCCTCTTATCCACAGACTTGATACTAATGGTTTCGTTTATCCATCAAAATCTATCCCCCTGCTTTCCAGGAAGTGTCTGTAGTTCTCTCCAAGTCCTCCAGTGCTATTCTATGGAATAGAATTGAATGCTTCTGGCCCAAGCATAGTAAAAATATAGGGATTGCTGTGTTTTCAGGTATCCACGTGGACCAGACCTGGGCAAACTTTGCCCCTCCAGGTGTTTTGGACTCCAACTCCCACAATTCCTAACAGCCGGCAGGCTGTTAGGAATTGTGGGAATTGAAGTCCAAAACACCTGGAGGGCCAAAGTTTGCCCAGGCCTGACATGGACCCTAGCACATATCTCCTGTGCATAATTTATTTATTTATTATTTATTTATTGTTCACTTTTGTATTCCGCTCCTCCCAACAGGCTCGGGGCGGATCACAGCAAAATACATGGGCGGCATGTTGCAACATGTCAACATGTGACCCTACAATTGATAAAAACATAAAAACATAAAACCACATTTAAAACAGGTTACATAAGAGGATCATAATGTAATGTTTTTCAAATAATCATTGGCTCCATTTTTGCCTTGTGCTTCTATATTCTCTACTACGCAAATGACTAGGAATATTATTCTGGGGTGTGGTAAAATTATTCATTATTTACTTTTTCCTAAAAGTTGTTTTTCAAAACTCATTTTCCTTAACAGTCGACTTTTTAATTTTTTTAAAATTAACTTTAAATAACCTCTTTGCTCTCAAGCAAACCCTTTCATTTAGGCAAGCCTTTGACTCTTAATTGGCAGAAGGATACTTTATTGCGGTATCCTAGGCTTTTATCTTCTTTTATGATGTTTAAGGTTGTTTTAATTTCCTGCTTTCTGTAAAATTATTTAGATTTTAAACATTTGTATAGTAAGATTCTAGCTATATTTTGTTTTAGTTTTTTTTGAAGTCAACTTAGAGTCTGTACAAGAGAATGCTGAGATCTAAATATTTACATACTTATTTTAAAAAGAGAAACTAAATAGCAACACTTCACTGTTAAAAGAAATGGAAGACTGATTAGTCATTCTTCCAATATTATTTACTAATATATCACCATTTGTGAGTGGTGTTGAAGAACAAGTTGCACATTTAATTTCTCACTTCTGCTTGTTTTCAGGTGTATGAAATAAAATATTGATTGGACAAATGAAAAACACTTGGGTTATAATGTCAAGAATTTGTACCTTTCTTCTCCTTTTTGGCTTCACCGATGTTTCGTTTTTAACTTTAGATGCTTCTTTGTCTGTAGTGAGGACACATTCAGCAGGCTGAAAGAAAGAAAATTGGATGGATGGAAAGAAAGAAAAGAAACAAAGCTGAGTACCTGGATTGAGTTGTGGTGTGGTGTTGTGGTATAAGTATTATACTTCACTATAGACCTCACTCTCTCAGTCTCAGAGAGAAGCAAAGTCAAACCCTCTGGATCGTCTGGAGAGGCCCTGCTCTCAGTCCCACCACCTTCGCAGGTGCGTCTGGTGGGAATGAGGGACAGGGCCTTTTCTGTGGTGGCTCCCCGGCTGTGGAATTCCCTCCCAAATGAAATTAGATCCGCCCCCTCCCTCTTGACTTTTAGGAAGTGGGTGAAAACGTGGCTGTGCAATGAGGCCTTCACAGAATGAAGGAGGAGATCGCAAAGCGACTAAAGTCGCTAACTACCGTGTTTCCCCGATAGTAAGACACCCCCGATTGTAAGACGTATCGGGGGTGTCAGGGGGGTCGGCTAATATAAGCCGTACCCCGACAGTAAGCCGTACCTCGGTGCTTCGTCGCGCCGCCGCCATAACCGGCCCATCGGCCGCGGCACACTTCCGCGGCGCACCTTTCTGCCAGGCCTCCAAGGAAGGGAGGGGGAAGAGAGCCAGTGGCGTGGCGAAGCAGCACCGCGTCAGAGTGATGCGCCGCCGCTTCGTCACGCCTCTGGCTCCTTTCCCCCTCCCTTCTTTTGTCCAAGGAAGGGAGGGAAAGGAGCCAGAGGCGTGGTGAAGCGGTGCTGCATCACTCTGACGCGGCTGCCCGCCACGCCCCTGGCCGCTTTCCCCCCCCTTCTTTCGTCAAGGAAGGGAGGGGGAAGGGAGCCAGAGGCGTGGTGAGCGGCGCTGCGTCACTCTGACGCGGCAGTGCTTCGCCACGCCCTGGCTCCTTTCCCCTCCCTTCTTTCGTCCAAGGAAGGGAGGGGGAAAGGAGCCAGAGGCGTGGTGAAGCAGCGCCGCGTCAGAGTGACGCAGCGCTGCTTCGCCACGCCCCTGGCTCCTGTCCCCCCCTTCTTTCGTCAAGGAAAAAGCTGCGCCGCGGAGGTGTGTGCGCGGCCGATGGGGCCGATGGCGGCGTGACGGCGGCGGCGCGTGGCGACAGGGCACGTCTTAGTTTATATAAGACGTACCCCGAAAGTAAGCCGTAGGGGGACTTTTCGGGGGGAAAAGAAAGTAAGACGCTGTCTTACTTTCCGGGAAACACGGTACTTGATATGGACCGAATATATGGGTTAAGTTGGACTTGATTTTACTTTGGCGAAAGGCTTTTAAAATATATTGATTGTATTGTATTTTATTGTACATTTTATTGTAAATTTATGGTGCTTTTAGATTTTAAATGTTAGCATTGAATATCTTTCAAAGACCCAAAAAATGGAAATGCACTGATTGCAGCCATACTATGGACACTAAATAAAATAGTTAACTCTTAATAGTGGTAACAGAATACGGGGATAGTTGATGCAGTACCAAGAAACCCAGACATTTAGTTTCAAAAATTTTCTACCCAGTTTTGATGCAAAGGTACTAATTTTATTTTTAATTGTGTATGATATATGAAATAACAATGCATGGTAGTCATAAGAATATACTCAACCAACCTGCTTTCTTTTCTTGGAAGGAACAAGCTTTGGTTTTTCAGACTGCTGAGGGGCTTTGTTTATATCAGCCTCTTCTTCCAAAGATTCACCATCAGAAAGATCTAAAGACAAAAGCAGAGTTCAAATTTTCATCAACTGCTGACCAGACAGTGTTTGTGCAATAATTATTTCCAATACTGAATATGAGCAGATAAGAGTATTGATGAGCTCAGAACTCCTCTAGAGTTAACATACTCAAAGAATATCCAGGGTATCGCAATGTATAGAATTCCTATGAATGATGGACGAAATGCATGTTTGTCTGGGAAAGAGTCTTGTGACACCCTGAAGACATCATATTTTATTTGGCACAACTTTTTCTAGACTGAAGCTCATTTCATCAGCTCAATAAAGTGTATGTCCCAAAACAATGGTTAGTCTTTAAGGCTCATAGAAGTTAATAGATGAGAATAGCTTCTTTTTTTTAAAAAAAAAAAAGCAATCCAAAATGACCTGTGACGAAGAAATAGGGCCAGAGGTATCTTGCATTCTACAAGGATGCATGCTTTGTTGCAGGGAAATCTGATCTGCATTGCTGAACTATGAGAAGTTAACATACCATGCAGTGGAAGGTGAAATGTAACACTTAATTTCTACATAGCAAATTGTATAGGGTTCAAAGTTTGCAAGCGATTTAGCATTATGTGCCAGAATACATTTGAGCATGCTGAGTCAACTGCTTCCCAAGATACCCGCTGCCCAACTGTAATCTAGAAACTTTGTACAGTCTGGCTTGCCAAGAAAATCTGACAGCTAACTTTGAGATTTCTTTATTAAACTTGACTAGGCATGTCCAGAAAGCGGACTGGGTAGTGTATCCGACACACAGTCATAAATAGCCTTGTCTCCTGTGTCTGCTTGTACAAGATTGCTTGTTATAGAACTCTATAAGTAGACAAACGGCTTCCAAGAGGGAACTTTGCAAACAATGCACCACCTGTTCACTGTCTGTCTTTGCTTTGGGCTGGTTTGTAACCTGGTCCTTCAGTTTAGAATGAAATACTGTAATTATGCAAATCTAAGGAAGAAACACCTTAGCAAAACATCAAAATATATCTAGTGCAAACACATGGCAGTACAAATACATCTTTACCAAGCCACGGTTTCTTGTTCTAGAACAGGGGTGGGCAATTATTTTTTCCAAGGGGCCACACGAGAGCCAAAAAATATTATGGAGGGCTGCACCTAAAGGCGGAACTACATTCTAATCTACATAATTTATTTATTTACTATATTTACTATATATTACACATCATTAATATTAAAATATTAATATATCAAGAAATATTCATATTATTAGTATTAATATCATAATTATTATATTATTGTATATATATAGACATTACAATATATTGAAATTATAATATAATATAACATATTATATTATATTATTATAAGATTGTTAAAAAGTAATAATAAAAACCACTAAAATTAAATTAAATTAAATTAAAGAAGATAAGGTGCGAACCAAGATGAAGGCTGACATCCTCAAGAGAGGAAGGATCCCAAGATGGAATGGCCCAATGACCCCAGCCCAGAGGATGGCAAAGCGGACCCAGCTGCTGCAGCAGCAGAGAAAAGCAGAGCAGCAGGTGATCGGAGGCTGCAGGTCTCCGCCCGCTCTTGTCCCCAGCCGTTCCCCAGCTGATCGCCCTGCGGGGCCAAGAGGAAGGGGTGCCGCTGCCGCCATCCCATCGGGGACTTTGTGGGGTCTGTGTCGGCAGACAGGCCGGAGGAGCGGTGGCTTTGGAGTGCCCACCATCCCTAGAGGCGATCCTGGCCTGCAGGGGGAGCACTCAGCGACCTGCGGGGGCTGATCGCCGTGGCGACCCGGAAGACGATTGCCCCCGACGCCCTTCTCCCGGGCCGGACAGAATCGGCTGCCGGGCCGGATTCGGGCCGCGGGCCGTAAGTTGCCCATCCCTGTTCCAGAAGAAATATCTATTGAAAACTTCTATTTCAAATTTTATTGAACTATTAGAACATTGAAACTGCTGGAAACGTTCTGTTTTATACTTTTCCTGACGGAATGCTTACAATCTAATTGACATCACACAAAAGGATAAAAGGGAGGGAAGAGAAAAATATAAGCCAAGCACCAATATTTGAGATTACAAAATTGTTTATATGATAACCAGTTGAAATGGAGAATTAATGATAGATGGAGGGGAGCGCCAAACAACAGTAGGTCTTCACACTAAATGGTAACGGACATTAAATAGACAAGCTTGCAGCTTAATCGTTTCTTATTTTTCGGCAGTATTTGTTAAACTATTTCAACCCGCTTCAATCATCTCCCCAAAACATTAAAAGCAGTAAACCTTGAACATTACAATCAAATAACAAATAGAATTATGAATTATGCATACTACAGCTGTTTCTGAACAATCTCACGCCACTGACTCGGCTGGCTAGGCCTGCTGGAGTCATATGCCAGAAACATCTTCTTCTGACACACACATTTAGGAATCAGGATTATGCCAGGCCTTACATCCTCACACTGTTGTTCCACCTGAAGATCTGAAGACTCTATTCAATGAGTCTAGCTAACATACATAGTAAAATCATTTGTTTTTTTAATTGTCCCAGTATATTTGACTTCAGGCTGAAGAAAACGGAAGTCCTCTACCAGCCCGCACCACAGGAAGAACACCATCATCCCCACGTCAGCATAGGCAAATGTGTGCTTAAGTCCGTTCAGCAGTTCACTTACCTGGGAAGCATAATCTCCTCAGACGCCAAGATTGACAAAGAGATAGATCACAGATTAGCAAATGGTGCATATGGTGCATTCGGAAGGCTTCAAGAAAGAGTCTGGAGCAACAAGCACCTGAGGCAAAGCACCAAAATCAGTGTGACAGAGTTATCGTACTGTCTATTCTCCTCTATGGGTCTGAAACATGGGTCACCTATCGCCAGCACCTATGACTCCTCGAACACTTTAATCAGCGCTGTCTTAGCACAATCCTAAATATACACTAGACCGACTATGTGACTAATGTTGCTGTCCTTAAGCAAGCAGGAGTCACCAGCATTGAGGCCATGCTATTGAGAACACAGCTGCGCTAGGCAGGGCACGTCTCTAGGATGGAAGACCACCGCCTCCCAAAGATACTACTCTATGGTGAACTCGCCACGGGTCAGCGCAAGAGAGGCGCCCCAAAAAAGAGATATAAGGACTCCCTGAAACAACATCTCAGACTTGGCCAGATTGATCACCAACAATGGTCCACCCTGGCCTCACATCGGGAGGCATGGAGATGTACTATCCACAATGCTGCAGCCTCTTTCGAGAAGACACGCCGAATGGGTCTCGAAAAGAAACGACATCACCAAAGGAGAATTTCTACTGTGCTTTCTGCAACCGAAATTGCCTATCTCAGATTGGCCTTTTTAGTCATCAACGGGCTTGTAAAAAGCGTGGGATGAGTCCTTCCTAAGAATCTTCGTTCGCGAAGTAATGCTGAGAGAGAGATATTTGACTATAACAGTTCTGTGAAACTCAGGTACAAGTGTTCATAGAAGAGGGCCTTATTCTCTAGTTTGAGGTTATCATATTTTCACTCACATATATGAGGGTTATCCAGAAAGTACAGTTACAAGATTTTTTTTAAAATACAAAGAATGAATATATTTTAATAAAACTTACATGATTGTAGCATAGGTATTACATTATTTTTCCACATAATCACCATTCAGTTCAATACACTTTGTCATCCGTGGGACAGGTTTTTGGTGCCTGTGTCACCTCGTTGTCGTTGGAAAAGTGGTTTCCACCAAGGTGTTTCTTCAATTTAGTGCACAGATGATAGTCACTAGATGTGAGATTGGGGCTGTGAGAGGGGTAGCTTAAAACATCCCAACCAAATGAAGTGAACAACTCTTTGTGTTGCATGAGCAGCATGAGGACACGCATTGTCACGAAGGAGACAGACTCCTGCCGCTAGCATCCCACAACGTTTGTTTTGGATGGCTCTGTGAAATTTCTTTATTGTCTCACAGTATATTCCATACCCATTTTGTCACATGCTGTCTTGACATAAACTGAAATGATTTTGTGATGAATCGCAGTGACGTTCATGTCCTTTGCATTTAGGTAGTGTATTACAGCGCGAACTTCACACTTGGAGGGAAACAGAATGAGGAAGCTCATCTCTAACCTTCACCACAATGCCAGCCAATGAGCTAGTGATACCAACTTCCCCTGTGAGAGGTACGTGTCTTGTAACCTTACTTTCAGGATAATCCTCATATTTCATTTGGTATACTATATGTAGACACTTAAAGCTAGGAGGTAGCAGATGGAGCTGCTGTTTCCTCTATGCTGTCTTGTGTTTCAAGATGCATGTTGACTTAATAACATCATTTATTATTTATTTACGGCATTTTACCCCACTCTTCTCAACCCCCGAGGGGGGACTCAGAGCGGCTTCCAAAAGGCACAATTGGATACCTACATCACAATCGTAGTATAAAAACACAATATAAAACCCTCCAGCATTCGACACTAAAATACATTAAAATACAATTATATTCACACATCCTATGCATTCACCTATGTTAAAAACAGTGTTCCGTCCATAAAAGCATTGAGCCCTATTCACCAACTTTCCATTAAAACTACTAAAGTGCTGTCCTGTGCTACTATGCGAACGCCTGGTCCCACATCCAGGCTTTCACTTTTTCCCTAAATGTCAGGAGGGATGGAATTGATCGTATGTCGCTAGAGAGCGCATTCCACAGACGGGGAGCCACCACCGAGAAGGCTCTCTCCCTCAACACATCACCGGTGTTGATGCATCACTTTCCTCCTTCATTTAGTTGTAACTCTCTCTGTCTCCATCGGGTAGTGGGCCATATCTATACATCACTATCCATTTACTTTTTTCCAATGAAAGACAAATCTGCTGGCTATTTTCTTTTAACCTAGTAGTAGGAAAGCAAGTCATTCCATGTGAATATATGATGTGAATATTGACTGAACAAGAACTATGAATATTGCACTGACAAGAAGAAGTTTTATAGTCAGGTGGCTATCTCCTTAACAATAGGGTGGAGAATTCATCCCAAATTCCAAAGGAGCTTTGCAACATGATAAATCTATTTAAAAGAAGGCTCAGCATCCTCAATAGCTAATATAAAGTTCAGACTAAGACCCAAAGTAGATGCATTGCCCCAATGATGCAGAAGCCACTGGCCACTACTGACAGTTAACTATGGGGAATCTGGAACACCGGGGAGAATTCTGCTTAAAATGTATTGAATTGCATCTCAACACTTGCATAACTTGCCACTGATTCCATGATCATGCCCCAAATTACAATTGTGGGTGGTGTGATTTTTAATAACGTTTTAATGTGCATTTAATTTTAATTTTTAATCTTTAATTTATTTCAACTGTTTTTGTTCAAAGGTATTGAATAGTTGCCATATGTCCCTTGAGTCCCTTTCAAAGTAGAGAAAGGTGGGATACAGATAGAGTAAATAAATAAATAAATAAATAAAAAGTTTTACTTGACAATGAGCCCACAGAAAGTTTTGGAGAAATTCACTATATTGTGACATATCACTAGTCCTAATAGCCAGCAAGGTGTAGTGGTTTGTGTACCGAACTAGTACTACATGAAACCATGGTTCGAATAGCTACTACAGCATGGAAACCCACTGGGGACCTTTGGCAAATCACACACTCTCAGCCTTAGAGGAAGGCAATGATAAATCTTCTTGGAATTAATTTTCCCAAGACAACTCTATGACAGGGTCACCATGAGTTAGAGAGAACCCAAAGTCATATAGTAAGTCAAAAGACCATTGCCCTATTGCAGTTTTAAGCTACTGTTAATATGTACTGTACATTAGGGGCCGGGGAGATAGCACACCGGTAACACAGCTGTGCTTGCAATCTGAAGGTTGCTAGTTCGATTCCCCAAGCTGGCTTGGACAACAAGCTGTTGAAGCCCTGTCCTTCTGCTCACCCAGCAGTTCGAAAGCAGCCCAGCTGTGAATAGATAAAACAGGGAACCGCGAAGCGGGGAAGATTTTTACAAAGGGACTTTACAACGCCTGAAATTTGGCTGTCCGGAAGGTGGAATGCGGAACAGAAGCTCCCCGTCATGAGGAACGAACAACAGCACCCCCTTGTGACGTAACGACGCAATGACATAACAACAATGACGTAATGGAGCAATTCACATCCAGCGACGCATACCCTACGAAGCTGCCAGGAAGAAGGAATCTTCTAAAATTGCACTGTGTACTGTGTATTGTCATTTGTATGTCTTCCGACAGGGACTGTCTGTCGTATGTGTAATGTAATCCGCACTGAGTCCCCTTCGGGGTGAGAAGAGCGGAATATAAATAAACAGTTATTATTATTATTATTATTATTATTACATGCATAATATACCTTTTCTCAGATTAAAAACTGCTTAATAATGTGCAAACTTAGAATCTTCCAAAAGGTCCATATTATGAAGGATTCTGGAGGCTACAATAAAAGAAGTAATTTTCCAACATTTTCTCATACTGGATCCAAAAAAGTAAGACAAATACTATAGCATAACCACCCTTAACTTTGCAGATCAAATACCAGTACTACTTATACTTTTTTCCTGAGATATTTTTCCTCCTGCGTCCACTGTTAAGTGCCTTCCAAACAATGCACTTCACTTTTTATTTTAAAATAGGCCAATATCTATGTGCTGATGCATGTGGTTAGTTATAACATTAATAGAAACCATAGCTTCTTCTCAGTGTACTGAGAAGATCAAAATGCTACCAACATCACCATTGGGAAATCTCTTCTTTATTAAGTTTCCAGTCTTAATAAAGCTGAGGACACGGGGGGCAAAGACTGAAAGCAGCAATTCCCCTTGAGCTTAACCTTATTGGAAAAATTTCACATACAGATAAATTAAACAGGATGCAGATGTGATAGACCCAGCGTCCATACTTATCCTTACTTGCTGAAAGCATATGTCTGCTTCTTTCTCCATAGCAAAGAATGACAAACGGAGTTGTCAGTTTTCTAGCAAGGTCATTCTCTCTCTAGTGCTTGGAAAGAGAGAGAGAGAGAAGCCCAGATAGTGGGGTGGTTTATATTTAGAGCTTGGTCTAAATCAGTGACAGGGTCCCTCTGCCTCTTCTTTACAGTGCTAGCTCTAAAGTTCCCTGGATTTAACACTGCTGTGTCGAAGCCTACACAATATTAATGATGAGACTAGTGGCTTTCCAAATCTTCCATCAACTTGTATGGCTTTTCTGAAATAAGTACTTCTTTGGGGGTGCTCAGAAGAGAAAGCCTAAACAGACGTTGACTTCGGTAAAAGGGCATTTTCATTTGCTGACCTGGACCCGTCCTTGTGAGAGGGGGGAAAAAGGAAGTTATCAGAAGCCTACCTTCTTAAATATGGTAAGTCTTTTCCATTGCCATATCATTCTAGATGAACAGTTGTGTAGCACTGTGGCAAATTTCCCATCAGTGTGAGATATTTTATGTGAATTTGATTTTGGTGTGATGCTTTCCTATGTGAACAATACCAGTTCTACTTTGGGTGCAAATATCTATTGCTCACTCAGAAATATACAATTTGGATATTTTTTTCTTCATCAGTAATGACAAGAAAGCTGTATAAAGAATACAAATTCTTCTTTGTGAACCTTTAGGTGGATGGCAATAAAACAAGCAGACTAAAATCTTTGGGTAGGGGAAACAAAGTCCATCTTAGTGCACAGAGATAGCATTCTGTTGTTCTGTAAAGACAAATATGCAAGTATGCTTTTCCAATGGCAATGCCCTAATACACACGATTTTATGCCAAGTAGCAATGAATGGCAATGAATTTTCAACTAACAGTATTAGGAGAGGTAAAAATCTTCACACAAAATCAATTGGTGACAGATTAGCAACACAGGACTAGAATGCTTTGGTGTCCGGAATGTTCCGTTTAAGGCTATTTAAATACAGAGTCATACTGTTGATGTGTCAAACCTCAATACATGTGATATTTTGCTAAATGGTGACTAGTGGCTTTCGTGCCAACGGGGTGATGAATCCAAGTTAGGCTTTGGTCCAAACTTTAAAGTAGATATCCAAGGTGCTGAATCTATGTTTTTTATTAATAATTTTAATACATTTTCTTAAGTACATTGATTCTCTTAAGTTGCATACATACATCAATACATTCCATACTTTTGTATTTCACACTTAATTCATTACATCAACTATATATGCATATATATCTTATATCTTATCATATTCACCTCTGTGTGTCTCGCCCCCTTCCGAGCCACTTCAATTAGCATTCTCCTTCCAAAATCTCATTTCTTCTTGCGGAGGTAACTTCCCATCTACTTCTTTTAAACCATTCTCGATAAATTTACCCCAGTCATTTACCTTCCGTACCCCCTTTCTTTTTTTAAAAAAAAATATTTATTGAGTTTTCCGTGGTACACGACCACAAGTGAGGGGGATGGGGAGGGAGGGTGGTGGTGAGAGGAGTTGGGAGTGTGAAAGGATGGGGTATACAGAGACTTCCCGAGCGTAACACAAGAGAGTATTTGGTTTTTAAGTCCCGAAGTTATACAGAAAAGTGTAAATCAAGATAATTAAGTACTATACTCTTTCCCTTATCATATATTTAGTGGTCATTTAGGTCTATTATGCATTTGAATTTTTCATTTTGCATATAATTTTTGAAGCACGACCAGTCCGTTTTATGTTTTTTATGGTTCAAATTTTGGGATATGGCTTCCATCTGGATCATATCGAGCACCTTCAGGATCCACTCTTCAATCCCCGGGATGGTGTCCTTTTTCCAGTGGCGTGCTAGAACTATCCAACTGCATGCGCTGAGAAGGAAGAATATTCTCTCCTGGTTTTTATTGAATATTGGATTGGCTATTCCCAGCAGGTAATGTTGAGGGTCCATAGGGAATTTGATCTTCAGTATCTTTTCCGTTTCCTTATGGACCGCTGTCCAATATTTGAGAGAGGTTTTGCACCTCCACCATTGGTGTATGTAAGTGCCGGTTTCCCTTTTGCATTTCCAGCACATATTGGAACTTTTTTAATTGAATTTTGCCAGCCTCGTTGGGTGCAGGTGCCACTGAAACTGCATCTTCAGCCAGTTTTCTGCGATGTCAGTTGTTGCACTATATTTCAATTTATCGCTCCAAATCTCCTCCCATTGTCTAAATAATATGGAATGGGCCATGTCCTGGGCCCACATCGTGTGGCAGTTTTTGACTTGTTCATCTGCCGTGTCCCACCTCAAGAGTTGTTTGTAAAATACACTAATGTTCTTCTTACTGTTGTCTATAATCTGTTCCCAGAAACCCTCTGTCATAAAGCCGGTGGCTTTTTTATCTGTTTTGAAACTCTGGAATATCTGGTGATACTGGAACCACGATACGCTGTATCTTTCTTTCTTTAGTTCCTCAATTGTCTTCAATTCCCAGTTCCCTTGGGTTCTTCTTAGGATATGTTTATATGTTGGCCAATTGGTACCAGCTAGCTCTTTTTTGTAAAAGGCCTCCATAGGGGAGTGGCACTGAAGAAGCCTGATTTGTATCTTTCCCAGGTTTTGATTAGGGCGGCTCTTACGTAGTGGTGGCTGAAGTTCTTCTCCACCTGTCGTCTGTTGTACCAAAGATACGCGTGCCATCCAGCCCGAAGATCGTGGCCTTCTAGCGCTAACATGTTATTGTTCCTTAAAGAAACCCATTCCTTAATGGCCACTAAATTGCAGGCCTCGTAGTACAATTTAAGGTTCGGAAGACTGAACCCACCCCGTTTTGTCTCGTCTGTCATTGACTTCATGCTTATTCTCGGTTGCTTATTCTTCCAAATGAATTTTCTTATTTCTTTGTTCCATTTGGCAAACATATGATCCGTTCTTAGGATTGGGATATTTTGAAATAGGAATAACAACTTCGGCAGGACTGACATTTTGATAACTGCTACTCTTCCAAGAAGTGGCAGATTCTGATATTTCCATTTCTCCAGGTCGGCTTGGATCTTTTTCCACTGATGTTCATAGTTGTTCTTAAGCAACTGTATATTGTTTGAAGTAATGAAGATTCCTAAATATTTGACTTTTTTCTCAATTAGTAAGCCGGATTTGGTTTGTAGCATGTCTTTTTCTTTATCATTTAGATGTTTAGTAAGTATTTTGGATTTGGTTTTATTTAACTTAAAGCCCGCCACCGATCCAAATCTTTCTAGTTTATTTAACCATTTATTAATATTGGGGAGAGGATCTTCAATTATGCAGACCATGTCGTCTGCATAGACCCCGCATTTATACTTATGTGAGAGAACCTGGGTGCCTCTTAGATTCTTGTCCTGGTTGATGTCTCTAACTAACATCTCCATCATCATTATAAAGAGTAGTGGTGAGAGGGGGCAGCCTTGCCTGACTCCTCTTTGGATTTGAATGCTTTTGTTATTTACTTGGCTGTTTATCAGCAATGTTGCTTCTTGGAAATTGTATAGTGCCTCTAGTGTTGCAGAAATGATATCCCATATCTAATTCCCCCTTCCGTACCCTCTTTCTAACTTTTAACCTACATGTCAATTTATCATTTATTGCTAATTTCCATAGTTCTTTATACCATTCCCACCACATATATACATATGTGGTGGGAATGTAAATATGTAAATGAATTCTGGGGGAAGGTATTTAGAGAAATAGTAATAATGGATATGAAGATGGAAAAAAGTGCAAGTATTGCATTGTTGTCATTATATAATGTTAAGAATTTAGGGAAAACAGAGAAGGATGCAATAAATAATATGTTAACTGCAGCAAGGTTGTTGATAACAAGCAACTGGAAAGATAAGATAAATATACAAATTGAAGAATGGTATAAAGGTGCTGATTCTATTTTGGGGATAGGATTCAGCACCTTGGATAGCTTCTTTAAAGTTCAGGCTAAAAATGCTTTAATTCACTACCCATTTACACAGAAGCCACCAGCCACCACTCCATCTATTACTCTCCTATCTCTCTTCCATTTGTCCCTCTCAATGCGGCCAGTGCTTTGTATGATAATGCCAATACTACAACAGTTTCAGAGGTTCTCGCCTACAAACACTAGGAATTGGGAGTTCTCTCAAGATTGAAGATTGCTAATAAAATTAAATTTCTACCGGTCATTATGTAAGTAATGATAGTTGCACCAGTTTCAAATCGGGCTTCCATTGAGCTGGTAGAGATAACTCCAAATCCTTTCCAACCATGCCTTTGCGTTAAAAGATTCTAAGTGTGCTTTGGATGTCAATTGGACAGTGGAAATCTAGTTAAGACTGGAATTTGTTTCATATGGAAAGCTATATGCCATAAACTCTTACATGCAGTAAATATAAATTTAAGGAGGACTATCTAATTCAGGGGTGCTCACACTTTTCAAAATGCGAGCTACTTATAAAACAACCAAGTCAAAATGATCTACCTACCCACTACTCAGAGAGCCATAAAAGCAAAATATTTGGAAATTTATTTCAGTGAGAGCCATATAATATATTTTAAGACTGAATTCAACTAAATGTGAGTATAAGCCCCTGAATTTATTCATAATAATGATGATAATATTCATTCAGCCTCTGCTGCTGCTACTACTACTACTACTACTAACAACAACAACAACAACAACAGGTTCCTAGAGTAGAAGGAGACCTCCAAGGGCCATCCAGTCCAACCTCCTTCTGCCATAAGGGAAAAACACAATCAAAGCATTCCTCACAGATGGCCATTCAGCCTCTGATAATAATAATAACAATGGGTTCCTAGAATAGGAGGAGACCTCCAAGGGTCATCCAGTCCAACCTCCTTCTGCACCTGGGTGGCGTCGGGAGCCTGCGGGGCGGGACTGAGCCTTCCTCCTGCCCTGCCTGTGATCTACCAGGACGCCCTACGCGATCTACCTAATGAGCACCCCTGATCTAATACTTCGAGATCCCTCAGTCATAGGTAACTGTAAATTGAAGTCTACCTTGTGACAAAAATTCAATTTCTGCCTCTTTAATCAAGGTTTAGAGGAGAAGTACAAGTACTGAATGCCGCGAATAAAGAAATGTTAGTCTATATGTACGAGACCCTGAATGTAGAAAGAACCAAGAGTTTTAAAATTGAAAGATTTCACCTGGGCAATCTACAGTACATCCAGAGATAAGTTGTGTTCCTGAAATGTCTCGTAGTTATCTGGCTTCCTTCATTTTCCAAAACTCAATGACAACCTCTGCTAACTTTCTTCTCTTTGTATTCCCTTATTTGGTTCTGATTCTTACTGATATTAGTTATAGCACAGTGCTTACTTATATAGTATATAGATGAATATAATGAAAGCATGTGTGTATTCCCAAAAGTCGCAAACTGGTTTACATTGCTCCAGTATGTAAAACCATTATAGATTTCACAGAGAAGTGTAAACTAATCTTTTTTAAAAGACCACCCTCCTCCAAATAACGAATCACTGAGGAATTTCAATTGCAGTGCCAATGGCTGAATATATCTGGTAAAATTACATATAATTATTTCAGAATTTTATTTCAACAGATAAGCTTCTAGCTTAGTTAAATCATTGTTTTCCCACTATATTACACACATAATTCAGTTCATTTTTCCATGGTATTGGGGAATTTTGTTCTTTTACTGTGTGTACATTCCATGCGTTACAATCATAATAATGGCTTAGTGTCCTTCCATCCTTTTGTAGGGCTGAGTTTTGACATAGTGACTCCTCAGGCAACTAAGCATATCACCTTTATTTATTTATTTATTTATTTATTTACTTACTATATTTCTATACCGCCATTCTCAACCCAAGGGCAATTCATGGCAGTTTACAGAATGGCACAATTCGATGCCCATAACAATATAAACATAGCTAAAACATTTAAACATAGATAACAATTCATTACATAATATCAATAAAACATAATAAAACAATAAATCCTCCACATTGTATCACATTATTATATTTTCCATCTGATGTAAAGTAGTGTTCAAATGTTTTCCTAGCTATATAGAGATATATCTATGTTAACAAAGTAGATGTGTTAACATAGATTTAAAAAATTGTGAAATTCCACTGAAACGACACAGCATTATAATGTATTATTTTAAAAATTTGAGGTGCAGAATCCACTCCTTTGTTCAATGCTTCATGTGTCACCATTTAAACATTTAAACATAGACTTCAATGTGAGATTATCTTATGAGTATCTATGCGAAGAAATCTGTATATTGGTTTATCTGAGAAGATGATTTGCATGTGAGCATGAAACATTAGAAATTGTGGAAATGTGTGAAATGGCCCTACAGTGAAAAAAAATGGTAAGAGAACAGAATTTTACCACATTCAGCATTTGAAATTACATGATTTCCCAATGAATACATTTCTCTCTAATGTAAAAAAGCAAGCTGCACTCTTCCAAGCATAATGGATAATACTGGGTGCACATGGCAATATTTTTATACTATTGCCATGTGCACCAGTTCCAGGAATAAAATGACATGTGTAAACTGGTATTTTGGACTTCAGTTCCCAGAAGCCTCAGCCATCATAGCCAATGATAAATGATGTAAGATAAAGTCCAAAATATCTGGAGGACTAAAAATGAAAACTTGTACCACAGAGTACTTTTGTCTCGAAAGCTGTAATCCTCCGCACGAGGGATGGGGAAGGTTTGAATGTTGAGGATTTCATTCCTCAAGATTATTGGTTACTTGGTGGCTGTGAAGCTAGCGAAGGCAGGGGCAAATGTTAAAGAATATTTGCAACTATTCAGGAATATTTAGTTCTCTTTTGATGCTTCCCACCTCTTTGTGTGCGTCCCACCATCTATCTACAGCTCACACAAAATCAGGCCAGGCGCAAACATCACTGAAATCAATAGGATTTCCTTATGAGTAAATATGCATAGGATTTCCCTCTTAGGGCAGAATCCTATGTATGGTTTATGCCCACTTTTTTTTCCTTTTTGGATGGTACGGGGGATATTTTCTTGCCTTGTATGCCATGTGCGAAACTTCCTTCTCTTAATTTGTCAAGATCCAGAAGAAAGATGTAGCTGGTCCAGACGTGCAGGACTGTGTGCTCCCATACGTCATCCTTTTTCTTCCTTCTCAGAGCAAAAATCAGTCATCTCTTCCTGCTCTCCCTCCCTTCTCTCCCCACTGGCAAGGGCAGCCACAGAAACCCTTTCTGAAGCTTGTAACCTATCATGTTATGGCGGAGAACATGGAACTGTGTGGGTGGGGCATTATAGTTGCTCAGTTGATGTAGGATCTTGGCCAAATTGCACGATGGGTAATGGCTACCAACTCCCAGAAAGCCTTCGGGCTGAATTACAGCTCTTAAGCCTGAATGTGACAAGAGTCTGGAATGTGACTTTTTAATCCTTCCACATGCTAAGTAAAACTTGGAACAAAAATAGAGGAGGCAAAAGGACTGGAAAAGCAACAGCAGCAATGCCAGAACTTTGCTGAAGTGCCTTTCTAAGAACAGTGTATTTCTGGGTTTCTGCAGCTGGCAGTCAAGGACATCTCAGGCAACGGTGAGCTATATTTGAACACTTAATTCAGAGTATCTTGGAAAGGTTATTTTTAAAGAGTTCCTCACTGGTGCAAGGGAGTCATGCATATGTCAAGCCAGCTTCCTCATCTAGTCAGATCATGGATCTACATGTGAACCAATCTGGCATTAAAGACAGCACTGCCAGGCCAAGTAGCACAGCAAAAGGGCAAACAGCTACAGATCAGAAAGAGGGATAGTGGCCAAATATGAAGACCAGGGTTGAATGTGGTTCTGCACCTCAAAGGGGAGGGGCAACCCTTCCAGACTCCTGAACCACACCTCTCTCTGGGATGTAAAGCCTCCACTGAAATCTTCCAGGAAGGGCAATGGCTCCTTTCAAGAAGTTGCAGTCCCCTTATGTTTACATGTAAAATCAGCTAAGTTTTGAAAAGTAGAAGTAGGCTTCTGGCAGAGAGAAGGGAGGTGCCTTTCCTTGGATGGACTAAGTTTTCAACTTTTGGCCACTTACAAAAAAGAATGGGTTCATACATTGTACAGTACTTATATTGATCCGTGGATAAATGAAGCCAGATTTTTTGGAGGTTTGACTGAAATTTCTAGAGATTTTAGAAGTATACGTGCGGTGGTAGTTGGGATGTGGAGGAACTGATGGGTTGATTTTCTGATGTGTGCTGGGGAAGGCATTCATTTTCGTTGTGCAACAGTACAATGATAATAAAGCTATTCTATTCTATTCTATACACAACAACTCATCTAAAACTTCCATTATGCTGCCAACTAAACAAAGACTTCGGAAACAAAATAAGCTTCACATGAAGGAATCTTATTCCCCATAAGGAGCTAATCTAACAGAAATAAGAGCAAGAGTTTGAGCACTGCTGGCTAGAAAAAAATCAAGTTTACAATTCTGCAAATTTAAATTTGCTACAGAATCAGCAGTACTCAATTTCACATCCTTCTCCAAGGTACGAGTGCTAAGCAAATGGAGGCAGGAGAAGATGAAAGGGGACTTTAGTCCTTTCTAATCAAGCTACCCTAACTACACCTACCAATTGATGGGGTCAAAGCTTTCCGAGACAACCAGGAAAGGGATCTTGGGGTTTTGGTGGACAGCTCAATGAAGATGTCAACCCAGTGTGCTGCAGCAGTGAAAAAAGCAAATTCTATGCTTGGCATGATCAGGAAGGGAATCGAAAATAGGTCAGCAAATGTTGTATTACCTCTCTACAAATCGATGGTAAGGCCACATTTGGAGTACTGTGTACAATTCTGGTCTCCGCACCTTAAGAAGGATATAACGGAACTGGAAAAGGTACAGAAAAGGGCAACAAGAATGATCCAAGGGATGGAGCGGCTCCTTATGAAACCAGGTTGCAACGCCTTGGTCTTTTCAGCCTTGAAAGACGGCGTTTAAGAGGTGACTTGATCGAAGTGTATAAAATCATGCATGGGAAAGAAAAGGTGAATAAAGAAAAAATATTTTCTTTGTCACAAAACATTAGGACTAGAGGGCACTCCCTGAAGCTCCAAGGTAGGAAAATTAGGACTAATAAAGGGAAATATTTCTTCACCCAGAGGGTCATTGGGTTATGGAACTCACTTCCAGAAGAGGTTGTGACAGCTGTCAGCCTGAACAACTTCAAGGCAGGATTAGACAGATTCATGGATACCAAGTGTATCGGTAGTTACTGAAAAGGACATTCAAGTGCCACCTCGGAGTTGGTTGAGGTAGGCAGGATCTTCCCCGGGTACTGGTTGTGGGGGGTCGGGAGCAGGTTAGGGTTTTGCCCTCCCCTTCTGCTCGAGATCCCCGTCTACAACTGGTGGGCCACTGTGTGATACAGAATGCTGGACTAGATGGGCTGAGGTCCGATTCAGCATGGCTCTTCTTATGTTCTTATGTTCTTAACTGCCCTTGGGATATAGTCAGCAGGGCCACCTTTTAAAGATTGCCACCCAGAAAGGAATACACAACTCTTCTTCTAGCCAGTTTCCCTTATGGTTGCTTTTCAACTTCCACAGCGCTTGTTTTCTTTCTTTTTAAAATGTTGCAGCCCAGGCCTGTGCATATTTACTAAGAAATAAACCCAATTGCTTTTAGAAAAATGAGTGTCGACTGGAGGTCGAGGGAGAACAAAATAGTCAAAGGAAGGAAACGGAATGGAGTGTCCCGGACCAGCTGCCTGGAACACCGAGCAGGAACCTTTGTTGCACCGCCCAGAATTATGTCTGGGACAAAACAAGAGTCACATAGGATTACCATGCAAAGCAAAGGATTAGGGTCAGAGGAGACCAAGGCACATGATACTTCCTTAAGTTTTATGATCTCAGCTTTAGCTGAGATGTAAAAAAAAAAGAGAAGAAATTTCTGAAATAATTCCTCATGTGAACTGGCCTGATTTAATTTTGGTCTCATTTTTTAGCAGTTCTTGAAGGGCAGGTTGCCTGCAAAGTGGTGTCATCAGACAGTGTTGATGAGTAAATCTCTTGAGGATGCAAACACTGGGAGTGTCACTCAATGAGAACCTGGAGAAGTTTGTGTTCTCATGAACCCAGACTGAAATAATAAGCTAAAATAGTTGGTTTGGAACCATTTCCAGCAGTGTTTTCTGAAGTATTTTTAATACACTTGAAAATCTCAAATGCAACCCAATTTTCTTTTGTTATTTAAGCACTCCTATTAAGTAGGCTCTCACTACTCCTTTCTGCTATAAATGTGCACGGTGACGTAGCCACTAAACGTGCTATATAAATCCAGTATTGCCAGATCCTTCTTTTTCTTTTTTAAATGTTCACATTTTATCAAAGGCATATTTAATTTTCCTGGTTAAACCTCTGAACATCTTAAGAATTGCTTGGGGAGCTGTTATGGGAACTATTTATGAAGTCATAATAAGTAATGCACATGTTAAGACCACCAATTTTAGAATTAGGCCATGTCTGCACTTGCGTATTAGGTCATTACTGAAACTAACATTTATTGATAACCCATAATGCATCTTGAAATCACAAGTAGATAACTTACGAAACATCCATAGTAGTCTGCCCTCATCCTGGCTTTATTTACAGTGTATGGAATTAGACATTCAATGGCAACTTAGTCTGAAATGGGCTGAGTTTGCTGAAATATGTTATGTTATGTTCATACTAACACCTCTGAATAACACAAAAGGAAAAATCATAAATTTGCTGTTTTTCTTCGACAGTTCCATGCTTTTAGAATTCTTAATTTACAAAGAAGTGTGAATGGCCAATTGTATTTCAGAATATCTCCTCAAAATTTTGTAAACCCCCCGGCTATTAGAATAAATTAGGAAAGACATGCCCACATGGTGCTAAATGCTACTCAATGTCAACAGATACTTACTCCAGACGCTGTTCTGCTCATTCTGTGTGAGGCAGCGGTGTGTGTGTGTGTGTGTGTGTGTGTGCATGTGTATACAGACTCTCATTTAACTAGAACTCAAGCAACCTGAACTCTTAAGCAACTAGCAAAAAATGAAAAATTACTTTACGTAAAAAGCTATTTTTATAAAACAGTGAAATTGAATGACATCAAATTAAGTTTGTCTCTATTTTCTGTTAAATACTGTCTTTCAATGCTAATATCAAGACACTAGTGAGTTTATGGTATGGTATAGTTTGGGGTATAGTATTAGACCTATTATAAAACTGATTCTCAAGAAACCAGAAACTACATTTATTCAGCATGTACTAATCCCCATCCTCTCCGTTGGCGCCCCCTTGTTATGGGGGAGAGGCTTGCGTACCCTAATGAAGTTGTGAGCAATGCTGGCGGTAGCAAAATAGTCACCAGTAGGGCCTCCCATGCCAGACAGGTCACAACCGAAGGATCTGACAAAGAGCGTCAAAGGGCAGGATGGGCTCTCTAGCCTTTTGGCAACCATCCAAAGAGAAGGAAAACTCTGATTTCAAACCCGGGCAGATTGTGCTCATGGCAACCATCTAAGAGAAGGAAACTTGAACCAAACCTATGACCTGAGGACCTCGTTGCCACCATCCAAGCTTGCTAGGCCTCAGAAGACGAACCTTTGGTTTAAAGGGTGAGGCTACTTCTGTGCATGCTGCGCTCCTCCAGAAAAATTCATTGCACAGGCTCGAAGGACACATCCAACCTCCGAATCATCAACGCGCATGTAGAAAGTGTGGGATGAGTCCTTCCTGAATCTTCGTTCACGAAGAAAAGCCAAGAGTAATCCCCATGGCTGCTGTCTACTGTATCTTTTTCTCTACTTTTCATTAAAGCCTAAATGTCACTAAATGAATTAAGCTTACCTCACGGGGACCATCAGAATTCAACAGGTTTTCAAACCTGTTGCAACCCTCTTTTGAATCTTCCTTATGATCGAAGATATCTGTATTTTCATTGTAGCGATGATAAAATACATGTATTTACTTAGGTTTTGTGTAAATTATAGCCATTGTCATCTGTAAATGTTTCAAGTGTTCCCAACTTCAATGTTATGGATATCATGTTCTCTACATTAGCAGGCAGAAGCACACAAAATCATGGGTTAAGGAGCAATTGCCTGCAGCGGAGAGCCTCCTTTACCTGTGGAAGTCTTCCATGAGATATAGAAAGGGGGGAGGTAGGGGACTTTTCACAGTTATGGTGACATTGTTCCATTTCAGTTACTATAATTCACTCCTATAGACACCTGGGATCTGAAGTTGACAGAGGGATACTTAAAGGAGTTCTCAGCCTGAGAGCACTAATTTGTCATCAAACTGAAAACTGGTATTCCATAGGATGTGACCGTGGTAGTTAAGGGGGAATCATATGGCTATAACTGTGTGTGAAAAAGCCTTTTGTTTACATAGGGACAAATGAAATCAGGATGGTGGTTTGAAGCAGCATGTTAATGCCTGCTCTCCCTCCTCATATTTAGAGATTGCATGCTTTCATGCTTTCAAATGCTTTTCTGAAACGGATAGCCTCACTAAAATAGTCGTTTTAAAGATAACAGTCTCTTGGCTCCTTCCAATGTAGCCAAGTTAGATGAGTGCGTCAGCTCCCTCTGGTGGCCAGAAGTTTGCCTCTTTGTTTGTCTATGTTCACCAATATATGTCTAAAAATATGTCTATATATGTTGAACTGCAGGGATTGTCTGCAGGTATATGTACTGTAATCCGCTCTGAGTCCCCTTCGAGGTGAGAAGAGCGGAATATAAATGAAGTAAATAAATAAATGTAACCCTGTGTTGCACTCCAGGCCAAAAACACCTCTATACTTAACCACCACACACCAGTCCAAGTTAAATCAGCAAAGAAGTTTATTAAAAGTTATATAAAAAGCTCTGTAGGAAAATGTAATTTTCCCCCACAAAGTCTATATGTATAAAATAGTCCACTAAGTTCAAGGTATAAGAGTAATCCAAAATCCCAAAGCAACAGGACATCCAGCACAGGAATACAAGGAAACCAGGAAGTACAAGGCAGCATAGAATCCAATACAAAAATCCAAGAACAATTCTTCAAACTTGGAAGCATGAAACAGGAGCAAAAACATGGAACTAGAATTCCATCAGAAAGCTTGACTAGGAGTTGGCAAGAGCTGTTATCTCAATTACCAACATTTACCAAACTGGCTGGAACCCCCCCCCCCTCTAAAATACACATTAAATTTGCATTCTCTCACGACTTTGTGATATAGGTCTCTTCTCTATAAAGACTTGTCACTACAGTGTGGCCTTCTCAGGGCATGCACCCAGGTTCTGGAAATCCTCTCCAAGGAAAGCTAGGGCGGATTCAATCATTAGTGCCCTTCTGACAACAACAAAATATTGTTTTGTTATTCATTGGCCTTTGGAAACGGACTGATAGCTGAGGAAGAACTTTCATTTATTTATTTATTTATTTTTCAGTTTTGTGTGCCATCCCTCCCCAAGGGCTCAGGACGGCTTACAGAGACTATAAAACACACACTTTAAAACAACAGAAAGAATTAAACTCTTAACTAAAAACTATAAAACTATTTACAGCTGATTAACCAGATCAGACTCTGAGATGAATTATTTTGGAGGGGAGGAAGTAAAGTAATTCTGCCACAATACAGTAGGACCATCAGGGGAAAATCATGAATTAAAAATGCCCTTTTAAAACATAAAAGAATATCTAGGTCAGGGGTGCTCACACTTTTTCAGCATGCGAGCTACTTATAAAACAACCAAGTCAAAATGATCTACCTACCCACTACAAAAATGTGAAACATATAACACAATATCTGCTTAGAACTGGTTTTTCTGAGTCCACACTGCCATATAATCTGATTCAACTGTGTGGAAAGGACTTCAGATCCTATTTTACAGTTGACACAAACAAATTTCTTACAATTGGATGAATTGACTGAGCCTTCCTCCCGCCCTGCCTGTGATCTACCAGGACGTCCAACGCGATCTACCAGTAGATCGCGATCTACCTAATGAGCACCCCTAATCTAGGTTCTCCAGCGTGGCTATGGCCATTTTCTAATTGACCACAGAATCACACTGGATCACAATGGATCAGTGTTTCTCAACCTTTCTAATGCCGTGACCCCTTAATACAGTTCCTCATGTTGTGGTGACCCCCGACCATAAAATTATTTTGTTGCTACTTCATAACTGTCATTTTGCTACTGTTGTGAATTGTAATGTAAATCTCTGATATGCAGGCTGTATTTTCATTCACTGGACCAAATTTGGCACAAATACACCCAAATTTGAATACTGGTGAGGTAGGGGCAGGGGAGGTTGATATTGTCATTTGGGAGTTGTAGTTGTTGGGAGTTTTAGTTCACGTACAATCAGAGAGCATTCTGAACTCCACCAATGGGGGAATTGAACCAATCTTGGCACACCTGACCAACAGAAAATACTGGAAAGGTTTGGTGAGCATTGACCTTGAGTTTTTGGAGTTGTAGTTCACCTACATACAGAGAGCACTGTGGACTCAGACAATGATGGATCTGGACCAAACTTGGCACGAATATTAAATATACCCAAATGTGAACACTGGTGGAATTTGGGGAAAATAGACCTTGACATTTGGGAGTTCTAATTGCTGGGATGTATAGTTCACCTACAATCAAAGAGCACTCTGAACCCCACCAATGATAGAATTCGGCCAAACTTCCCACACAGAACCGCCATGACCAACAAAAATGCTATATTTTCTGATGGTCATTGGCGACCCCTCTGACACCCCCTCACGACCCCCACAGGGGTCCCGACCCCCAGGTTGAGAAACACTGTCCTAGATGAAGACTATTATCTCTAGCTCCTCTCTGGTCAACTTCTAGTCTGATTATTTCTAAAATAAACATATTAATCAAATCCGCAAAAAGTTAAACCCATAAATGTGGAAGGCCATTTGTATAACAAACAAACAAGTGGTAGAATATTTTTCTTATTTAGATGTTTAAATTGATGTGGTTCCAATTCATTCGAATAAAATAAAGATTTTAAAGAATAGCATTATCTTTTCTTCAGTACATATACAAGGTTTTTGCAAATATGTAAGAGATAATTCAAATCAAAAAGTAATTTCAAGATGAGAGAAGAATATAGCCTGGGGAAAATTGCTTCATGTCAAGTATCTCTCCAATTGTCCGTCCGTCCCCCCCTCGGTCCCCCCGGTTTGACAATGCTAAGAATTTGATACTTTATCAAGGGGGTTCTGCTAAATACTGGTGGGGAAATAATTACTTGTGGAACTAGGCTGTAAGGGAGAGTGCAGTGTGCAATGCCAGAATAGCAAAGCATTGAATTACTGCAGCGGGACAAGGTGTTATCCAGCCTTCTGATTTAGAGGCAGTTTCTGCAAAGGTCTGCAAGCTCCAAGCATTTGGAATATTTTTCCCCATGTGGAAGTGTGCTTGGTTTAGATTTCAGACAAGCTGAAATGATGCATTAAACACCTGCTATTTATGTTCAAGGTTAATGCAAAGCTTAAAACACCAAAACAATGTTGACAGAACCCATTCATCCAACAGCCTGAGGAAAGTGGCAACCGCAGAAAATTTCCCAGCTGGAAAGGTTGGGATAGCTGTGGCCTCTTTACTTCTTCCTCATTCTTTTCAAAATTTATTGTTTAAACAACAAACAGAAAGGAATAATGGTGACTTCCCTAAAAGGTTTGACTTGAAGGTAAGAGCCAGGCGGTTATGTACTCCAGCACGTATAGGAAGTGGTACTGAACTCCATTAAGATATTCCAAAGCAACAATCAGTTGTTTAGACATGCAAAGTCAAACTCTCAGTCACTGATTTTCACAGAACAGCTGCTGTGTACTTTCAAGTCATTTCTGGCTTACAGTGACCCTAAAGCAAACTTCTTATAGGGTTTTCTTGACAAGATTTGTTTGGGGTGGAGGGTGCCTTTACCTTTCTGAGACTGAGAGTGGGTGACTTGCTCCAGAACATCCACTGACCTCCTAGAGTTGTTGTCCAACACTCAAACCACACCTACTCTCTCCCCAAAAAGTGGAATGACAAAAACAGATAAAGATATGTTGACATGTGCCAAAGATAGGACAGCCTTCCTTTCTGACCAGAGATCAGAAGAGTTGCTTTTTGGACTATAACTTCCACAATTCCCAAGACAGCAAGATGAACTTTTTGTGTGCTGCTTCTATTCCCTCTCCAACTTGACCCAAAAATCCTTTGCCTCCCTTGCTTTACCCTGAAGGGAGCTGAACCCAAATCACAACTAGAAAGAGCCAAACATAGCTTAAGTGACAGCAAGCTCACACGGCTCTAAGATCATAGACCAGTGGTACTCAAAAGTAGTGGTTGCTGCGTCAGTATGTCAGGCAGCAGCAGATGGTTTTTGGATAATGTTCAAGACAGACAGAAGGAGAGAAAGTTGTAGCCAATGAACAGAGATGTTATATTGTTATATTGGTTCCTGGCATATGGTTCCTGGCATTCCTGGATTTCTGGGAGTTGAAGGCTAAAACATCTGGGGACCCACAGGTTGGGAACCACTGCTCTAGGGCAGTGTTTCCCAACCGCTGTGACGCGGCACAGAAGTGTGCCATGATGGACCTCCTGCTGTGCTGCGAGAAAAGCTATCTGCCCCCCTTCCTTTCCCTCTCCTCCTCCTGAACTCCTGGGGGAGGAGGAAGAAGGGCCGGGCGGCGGCGAAGAAAAAGAAGGTGCCGGGGCGCCGCCTCCTTCGGCCGTTTTTCTAGCCAACCTCCAATCCGCCATGACTCCCGCCATGACTCTTGCCCCTCGTTCGCTGAAGCCGCGTGGAGGAGCCCCGCCCACTGAAGCCCGTCCACCACTCATGCTCCTCCTCCTCCGTGCGGCTTCAGCGAGCGAGGGGCGGGAGTCATGGTGGAGAGCAGCGCCGGGGACGAGGGCCATGACTCCCGCCCCTTGCTCACACTGTCCCCTCAAGGCTGGAGAAGCTGTGGGAGAGCTTAAGCCTGACTCCGCCCCTCCCCCGGCTTTGGCACTCCCAGCAGCTGCTCCCAGCAGGCCACCATCCCCCAGCCATTCTTTACTGTGTTAGAGTGTCATTTTGTGCCATTTTGGTTGGTGGTGTGCTCCCGGATTTTTTTAATATTAAAAGTGTGCCGCGGCTCAAAAAAGGTTGGGAAACACTGCTCTAGGGCATTAAGACCATCTCCAGAAAGTCATCAATACATTTTTGAGCTGCCATAAGTCTGGAGCCATTAAAAATGTTATGCATGCTGAATCCAATTTTTCATTTTTGGTGAACCTCTTTGATTGTGTTGCTTACCAGGAAGCAAAAACTTAACCTCCAGTAGCAGGGCCGCAGCCAGGATTTTGATTCGAGGGGGGCTGAATTTGATTCGGGAGGGGCTGAGTCTGAGTAAGAGAGGGACTACCCTAGCAAACCTTTTGTATTGTTATCCCAATAACCCCATGAATGTGGGATATAATGAGCATGGTGATCAGATCATGATATGAATAAACATAACAGTTTAAATAATGTACCAGTAAGGCCTTCTCGCGGACCACCCTGAGAATTTCGGGGGGGGGGCTGAAGCCCCCTAAGCCCCCTCCCTGGCTACATGCCTGTCCAGTAACAAACCCCTGTGTCCCTCAATCCTCCACAAATCATTTATGAAGGTTTTGCTTTTAAAGAGGAACGTGGCAGGATGTCAAGGCTCCTTTCCCAGGCAACCTGTGCATAGCAGGTAAGCAGAAGCAAATCCACACCAGCAGCCAACGGGTTTGAGCTGTTAGTTGTGACAGGTCAGTTAACATGTCTGTTATCATGTAGCTTATATAGACCTCTTACGAAATTACCTTACAAGAAGTGTTTTTACAAGTTCAGTTTGAAATATAATACTGCTCCTCGTCATTTATACTAGCTACCTACCATTATCATAAAACAGGGTTGCAGAATTTTAATATGGTGGAAAAGGTCTTCTTACTAGAGAACAGCACCCCTCCTCAAATCATGACTTTTATAGGAAAAGGGTGTCCTGTTATATATGCAGAGCATAATGATGATGCCAGACCTCTCTGCGGAAGTTATTCACTCAGTTTGGGAATTTTCAGCTTCTACAGATTTAAAAAATGTCTCTATTGTCTTGGCAATAAATATTTTTAAAGTGGGGATTAGTGTCTCCTTTTTCTATAAACAAAACCCACAAGACACTGTGCAGAAATGTTGCTTTAAAAGCGTGTGAATGTATTGAGGCTTGCCAATTGAACCTTGAGGGGAAAGTATTGCACGATTCACAGCAACACATATACAATAGTCAAGCCATTAAAATAGGGGGACAACCTAGAATCATATCCTGCACTGTGGGAAAGATCATCATCATGGCTATATATAGCTTCCTATGGGATTTTTCTAATTGCTCTGGGGCTTATACACACTTAAAATAATAGATATGAACTTGTGCTCTTGAAAGAACCAACTTGCAAGAGGGAAGAGATGGAGATGAAAAGGCGAAACCAAATTTTTTGAAGTAACTTGTGCTTATTTTGGTACTAAATAGACCACTCACTCGTACCTAACATATCGAGATAGTATTTGACTATAACTTGATTCCTATCCTTATTTAGCTAGAAAGCTCACTTAAAATATCTGTCCACGACTGGGGTTCTCACTCTATTAAGAACATAAGAACATAAGAAGAGCCATGCTGAATCGGGCCTCAGCCCATCTAGTCCAGCATTCTGTGTCACACAGAGGCCCACTAGTTGTACACAGGGATCTCTAGCAGAAAGGAGGGCAAAACCCTCACCTGCTCCCGACCCCCCACAACCAGTACCCGGGGAAAATCCTGCCTGCCTCCATCAACACAGAGGTGGCACTTGGATGTCCATTTCAGTAGCTACTGATTCCCTTGGTATCCATGAATCTGTCTAATCCTGCCTTGAAGCTGTCCAGGCTGACAGCTGTCACAACCTCCTCTGGAAGTGAGTTCCATAACCCAATGACCCTCTGGGTGAAGAAATATTTCCCTTTATTTGTCCTAACTTTCCTACCTTGGAGCTTTAGGGAGTGCCCTCTAGTCCTTGTGTTGTGTGACAGAGAAAATATTTTTTCTTTATTCACCTTTTCTATCCCATGCATGATTTTATACACTTCGATCAAGTCACCTCTTAAACGCCGTCTTTCAAGGCTGAAAAGACCAAGGCGTTGCAACCTGATTTCATAAGGGAGCTGCTCCATCCCTTGGATCATTTTTGTTGCCCTTCTTTGTACCTTTTCCAGTTCCGTTATATCCTTCTTAAGGTGCGGAGACCAGAATTGTACACAGTACTCCAAATGTGGCCTTACCATAGATTTGTAGAGAGGCAATACAACATTTGCCGACCTATTTTCGATTCCCTTCCTGATCATGCCAAGCATAGAATTTGCTTTTTTCACTGCTGCAGCGCACTGGGTTGACATCTTCATTGAGCTGTCCACCAAAACCCCAAGATCCCTTTCCTGGTTTGTCTCGGAAAGCTTTGACCCCATCAATTGGTAGGTGTAGTTGGGGTTCTTTGCCCCGATGTGCATAACTTTACACTTGTTTAGGTTGAAATGCATTTGCCACTTTGTTGCCCATTCACTCAATTTCAAGAGATCTTTCTGGAGCTCTTTACAATCAGTTTCATTTTTAACTACCCTGAACAATTTAGTGTCGTCTGCAAACTTTATTCCTCCAGGTGTTTTAGACTTCAGCTCCCAGAATATCTGAACATTGGCCAAAGCGGCTGAGGCTGCTGGGAGTTGAAGTCCAAAACACCTTGATGACCAGAATCGGCGAATCACTGCTATAAAACCATGATTCCCAATCTTCGGCTCCTTTTTTTTAAATAGTCTTTATTACATTTCGTTAAAAACAGTATTACAGTAAGTATGTAGGGTTGTTGGAAAGAAATGTTTCCATCATTACAGAGAGGTTTTATCCTCCCATAATCGATTGTCTTCTACATACAGGAAAAATGGAAAGATTGACAGAGGGGGGTAAAGTATAAAAGAAAGAAAGTAGAATAGTAAAGCATAACCAATGTATAGTTCTTATTACTCTCAATATTTCCAGTCCGTCATTTATGGCATCTGAGGTTTCTAAGATGAAAATAAAAGACAAAAGGAAAAAACGGAAAACAACTTATATCTTACGTGGTTTAACTTTTAAATTATAATCGATTCAATTAACTTGGGATTCATCTTTTGTTATTACTCAACTAAATCTCTACGCATTCGGTACTATTCCTTCAAGTCAATCTCTATACCATATTCTTTTGTACAGTATTGTGTAAACAATTCATAGCTCTTCTTTTGTATGTCATCTTTTTTTACATTTCCTTTAAGACTCTCTGTCAATCTTTCCATTTGGATGGTGTCTACTACCTTGAATAACCACTCTTCCTTTTTTAATGTTTTTTCGTCTTTTCAATGTTTCGCTAAAATTAATTTTGCAGCGGTGGTAATTAGAATAAAGATATTATTTTCTATTTTATTTAAACTAGAATCATCTATTCCTAGTAGGAAGGTTTCTGGTTTTTTATTTATGGATCTTCCTAAGACTTTCATAGTTTCCCTATGTATCATTGACCAGAATTTCCTAGCTCTCTTACACATCCACCACATGTGGAAATATGTTCCGTTTTTTGCCTTACAATGCCAACAGTTGGGTCTAGCTGTATTATACATTCTAGCAATCTTCTCTGGTGCTAAATGCCATCTGTAAAGGATTTTCACCCAACTTTCTCTATAACTTTGGCTATAAGAAATATTGATGTTATTCTTCCATATTACCCTCCACGTATCACGATTTATAGAGTATCCTATGTTTCTCGACCATTTTATCTCGTGATCCTTTAGACATTCCTGTCTATTTTCCCGGTCCTGTAGTATTTTATAAATTTTACCTATTAACTTTTGTTTTTTATTTAACAATACCTCCTCTAATTCATTATACTCGTTTTTAAACCCTTTTTTATCTTCAGTGTATATATTGTTTATCTGACAGTAGGGAAACCAACTCAAATTTATATTTTCTGTTGAAAGTTGTTGTCTGGATTTCAAAGTATATTCTATACCATTCCAATAAAGCAAATCTTTTCTTCAAATCTAAAGATTTAAAGATTTCCAATCTTCGGCTCCTTGAGTGTTTTGAGCCTAAACTCCCTGACTTGTTGGCCATGGGCCATGTTGACTGGCATTCCTGGGAACTGAAGTTCAAAGCTGCTGGAGAGGCAAACATTGAGAGTGCTGGACTAAATCAGTCAACACTTCCTCAATCCAGACCCGTCCAGATGTGCAGAACTACAACTCTTTATCATATAAAGCTAACTTGCTAGGATGATAGAAATTGTAGTACAATACAACTGGAGTGCTGCAGGTTAAAGAATACTACTGACGGAGGTGATATCAGTTTGCTTGTTTAAATATTTATATCCTTTATTTATATTTATTTCCCCAGGAAAAGAGAAATAAATATACAAATAGAGGAGTGGTGTAAGGAAGTATGGAAATTGGCAATAAACGATGAGCTGACATGTATATTAAAAGTTAAAAGAGGTATATGGAAACAAAGTGATTTTGATGATGTATGGAGAAAATTTATTGAAAAAAAGTTTTAAAAAGAAAGATGGAAAATTACCTCCACAAGAAGAACGGAAATTTTGGACAGATGATATATCAAAGCTGTGACTCGTGGGGGAGGGGAGCACAGCAGTGAGGGATAGATAATATGTACAAGCATAAAAATAGCAGTAGACGCCAAAAGTTAATGTATGGTAGATTGTATTGAATATTATGTGTCTGCTGTAAAACAAATGATGTAAAACAAATGTATTGAATTATGAAAAATTAATAAAAATATAAAAAATATATCATGTTCTATACCACAAGCTCGCAAGTTGACACATAAGAAAAATTGGTGCATGTAGTTTACAACAACTTAAAACAATAAAAATAATTCCAACTGAGTAAAAGCATATTAAATAAGTTTACTATGAATGTGCATGGACATTATGGAATAAAGTAAACCTAAAGGCTTCACTAAAAACAGAGGCCTTTGCAACAGTAATCCATGCCAGAGTTACCTCGAGGCTGGATTACTCTAATGCATTGTATACTGGTACTCTTCTTTCAGTGACACATAAGATCCAAGTGGTTCAAAACGCAGCTGCCAGATTACTTACTCGGACACCAATGAGGCATCACATAGCTCCAGTGTTACAGCACCTCCATTGGCTCCCAATTGAACATTGGCCATCCTATAAGACACTAATTCTGACTTTCAGGGCCATCCATGGTCAAGGCCCTAAATACCTCAGACATCGTCTCTCACATACTTGTCATCAGAGACCACCAAGATCAGCTCAAGAAAACCTCTTGTTTGTTCGCGGTGCTAGGGAGGCACGCCTGGATTCCACGAGGTGCAGGGCCTTCTCGGTTCTTGCCCCAACCGTGTGGAATTCCTTACCTCCATACATTAGAGCTATACCTGATTTGCGGTCTTTCTCTCGAGCTCTCAAAACTTGGCTTTTTGTCAAAAAGAGGTTCTATTACCACAAGTTCACAAATGCAATCCTGGCCGCTGTTATAGGGAGCACAAAAGCTTTCTCTACATTTCCATTACCCTTCATCACAATGTTAAACCTCTCTTTATTTAGTTTTCTATCTCAGGATCAGCAATATTTATCCTCATCTTGTTCTTCTTTTCCTTCCTCTTCTGGTGGATTCCCGGGGTCAGGTTCTGAGGCAGTTTCACCTCAGGATCTGGGGGGAGTTGAGACGTTTCCTTTCCATTCTTTTTTTTATGTATATATATATATATATATATATATATATATATATATATATATATATATTATTATTGTGTTCTTTTTCCCTTCTTTTTCAGGTGCGAAGGGCTGAGATTGAGTCTTCTTTTCCTTCTCTAGATCTCATTCCTACTCTAAAGTAGTTTACCTTATCCTAGTAGATCCCCATGCTTCTTTCATTTCTTTCTCAACTAAACCTAATATTCAGATGCTTGAGTTCATTAGTGAGAGGGAAATACATTCTTCTTCTGTCAAAACTTTTAATATTTGATTTATCGTTGATATGTTTGCTGTTTTATTGCTGTGTAAGTTGCTCAGAGCACTCCGATGGAGAGCGACAGATCAAATAATAAATTGAAATGAAATGAAAAAGTCAGTTTCACTTTGTGTTATAATGAGGGCTTGCTTTAGTGCTAGCAGGGTATCCAAGGGGAGGGCACTCCACAACTAGGGTGCCACAGAGAAAAGCCCTATAAAATGCATGGAGCCACTAAATGTTGATAGGTGACTTGAAGGTGTGTGTGCAAACACAGTTTTTGTGGCCTGTCTGAGAATCAGAGAACATAGAAACTGACCAAAATATCACAAGTCACGTGGCAAATCCTTTCGGTTAATCAAAACCGCCAGAATACAATTGACCTAACTCTTAACTCAGCTTCTATTCTAGAATAACTAAGGATAGAAAGGAGATCTTTAATCACGATTAAAAAAAATATGTACACATATGTGTGTATTGGGGCTAACTGTGGTGAACATCCATGCTATTTGATTCAGACATCACAATTTATAATGGGAAAAAGTCAGACAGCACTGAATAGCTCTGTCCTTACTGGGTGAAGAAATCTTTGAGGTTGCTGCTTTGGTGGATATGAAAAAGGATTTTGTGTTACTGTTACCTAGCATAAGTGACATTTGTATGTTTTGTTTTTCATGGGAGAAGCAGCTGCGGGGAATAAACCTGGCCCCTGGACAGTAATGAGAAATATTTAGGAGAGGTCAGTTTATAATTGGATATAATGATATAATAACTTTATTCTTATACCCCGCCACCATCTCCCCGAAGGGACTCGGGGCAGCTAACAAGGGGACAAGCCCACATTAAATAAAAACAGCATTACAATCAAATAAAAACATAACAAAAACATAAAAGATCATATTAAAACAAGAAGGCTGGGATAAAGTTCAAACCTGGTGTCAGGCTCTAGTACGTGCAATGATTCCGAGATGGGGCCATGAAAAGTGCGGAATTCAAGTGAAACAATGGCTGGAGAATACCCTGAGAAAATATTGAGTAACCAACAGGTGGGCCAAGAATAAAGTGCATGGCTTAGAGTAGGAATGAGATAGTTCTCTGGTGAAACTGCCTAATCAAAGGCACGGCAGAACATCCAAGTTTTTAATTCCCTACTGAAGATGGATAAAGAAGAGGCCTGCCTGATCTCTCTAGGGACGGAGTTCCAGAGCCGGGGGCACCACCAAGAAAGCCCACTCTGTCGTCCCCAACATCTGTGCTTGAGACGGTGGTGGAACTGAGAGGAGAGCCTCGCCGGAAGATCTCAGGGTGCCTGCTAATTCATAGGAGAAGATGCAGTCTCGAAGATAGGCAGCCCCCGAACTGTTTAGGGCTTTGTACGTGATAACCTACACCTTGAGTTGAGATTGGAAACTTACTAGAAGACAGTGGAGCTGTTTGAATGGGGGGGGGGGGGTTGACCACTCCCTGTAACTAGCTCCCATTAGCAGCCTGGCTGCCGATCTTTGGACCAACTGCAGTTTCCGAGCCGTCTTCAAAGGCAGCCCCACGTAGACTGCATTACAGTAATCCAGCCTGGAGGTAACTAGTAGGCATGAGACAAAAGTTATGAACATGAAATGATTCGTAAGAAATTCATAAGAAATGCTACTTTTGAGTATTTCCGCACCTGGAACGCCAACCAGGAAGTGGACTTTCTTTATAGAACTTCGGGGCCAGATTTTCTTAAGTGTCGTTATTAGGTCGTAAGGGGGCACCCTCCTTCTCTCTCACCACCCTCCCGCCTCCCTTGCCAATAAGTATTATGGCAAGGCAAGCCCTAAACTCGCTCCTTCTTTCGGCTGGAAGCCCGGAAAAAATGTAAACAGAGAGGATTACTCAGAAGTAAATCTGCAAAAGGAGGGCACTTTGGATGAAGTGCCCTCCTTTGTGGATTTACTTCTGAGTAAACCTCTCTGTTTACATTTTTTCCAGGCTTCCCTGCCTCTCCTGCCTGCCAGGATCTAAAGCATCAATGAGTATTGGGGTGAGAAACCAACCTAATGTATAATAGAATGAATGCTACTGTAAGTGCCTAATATTATAAGTAATCAACTGATCATACCTACATTCCATGCACATGCAATAATACAGCAGTAATAACAATAACAAGAGGTAAAATTCAAACCGAAGTATTCTGACTGGTCCCTGCCTCATGCGGTGCAAATGGGCTCTTCTCTGTGAGCCCGGAAAAAATAGCGTTTTCTGCTTGGTGCACACACATACATATTCTTGGGGGATTTGCTGCAGAATCCGGGCTCATAGAGAAGATTCTGCAGCAAATCCCCCAAAGAATATGTATGTGTGTGCACCCAAGCAGAAAACGCTGGCTTTTCCCGGCTCACAGAGAAGAGCCCGTTGCACCGCATGAGGAGGGAGCACAGTCAGAATACTTCGGTTTGAATTTTACCTCTTCTTATACCCATTGTTATTACTGCTGTATTATTGCATGTGCATGGAATGTAGGTATATGACCAGCCTGGGCAAACTTGGGCCCTCGCTCCCTCGGGATCGGGGTGAGAGAGAGGCAGCGAGGAGCGAGGGAGGGCCTCCTCCTCCTTTTTTGGCTGCTTCCAAGAATAGAATACCCCCCTCCCTCCCTTCTTCCCTCCCTCCTTCCTATTTGGAGAGTCCCATCTAGAATTCAGTGTGATTTATTCAAGTTTTGGCCTACAACTCCCAGAAATCCCAGCCAATTTACCAGCTGTTAGGATTTCTGGGAGTTGTAGGCCAAAACCATCTGAATGAATGCGCATGCGCTGGCATACGAACTACTAACGAATTTCGTTAGTAAATAAGTTACATTTTAGAAATTTTTGGAAATTTTTTGTAAGTCTTTCTTTTACTAATCAAAAAAAATCCCCCCCCCCCCCATTTGATTTTTAGAATCGCCATTTTTGGGTTCGAAACCATGCCTAGTAACTAGGGCATGGACCACCATGGCCAATTCAGACTTCACACAAGATGGCATAGTTCGCACACAAGCTTCAACTATGCAAAGGCCCTACCAGCTATCGCCGACACCCAAGCATCAAGTGTCAAAGCAGAGTAAGAAGGACCCCCAAACTGCGGATCCACCAGCAATTAAGGAATCAGATCAATGCAATCTTGGATAGAATTCCAAGGTTTGCATCTCACAAAAGTCTATCAGTTGTCAGAACATGCGATACCTCTACATTATGGAAACCTGTCATAAGCATAACAATTACACGGCTATGCTTTTTGGGAGTGACAACATGCTATCAAGACAATTTCAACATGGAGCCCAAAAGCGCTTTTCAATTATAATTATATGAAGTAATAATACCCAAAGGGAGTAATTCTACCTACTCATTAGCAAATTAAGTCTATAAAAATGCCATACCTGCATTCCAAAAGAGGGTTTTAAATAACGAATTATCCACTATTTGGAGACTATATGAAGCAGTATAGCAGTACCTGATCCTTTTGAAAACATTTTCCTATAATTGACCTTTCCTCTACCAGTCACGGTTCATTGAAATTCTCCACAACCCACTTATGTTATTCATATTGCACTGAACAAACATACTGTTTCATATTAAAAATAAACAAACCAACAAACAAAATAGCAAATGTGACACATAGGAATTTACATAGGGAAATATTGCTTTCATAATAGACAAGTCAGTGGCAAATTCCATCCACTCCTACTTTTTCTTAGAATAGTTTATATGTATGGCTATCAGCTGCGAAACCCGAATCCATACTGAAAGTGTTTGTAGATCCTTACAACAGAGGCCAGAATAGTTTCAGAATTTGGATACTGTTTGTGATAGAGATCATAGGAAGGCATCTTACAAATCCATCTATTTTTAGATAAATACCAACTCAGATTTCACAATCATTTATTTTCCTTTCTCCTCCAGTTTACCTTATATATCTTAAATCCAATGTAACGGCAGAGCAAATGTTGTTAAACGTACACAACAGTAGGTAGTTTTTTAAATAGTACAAGCAAGGAGACATAAACTTTAAACCTAGTGTTATTCCCAACCAGAGCAGAATCACAGAATTCACTTTTGACTTGGCGTCCTACTCAAAATTGATTTCACGGGTCTATTCTAAAGCAACCAACAGAAACCAGGTCAGTAATAATAATATTTCTTAGGCAGAGTTTGGTGAGCAAATGAAGGTTATATTTGCATAAGTTATCAGTGTAGGAAAGGAAACACTACTTATAAAACAACCGAGTCAGAATGATCTACCGACCCACTACTCAGAGAGCCATAAAAGCAAAATATTTGGAAATGTATTTCAGTGAGAGCCATATAATATATTTTCAGACTGAATTCAACTAAATGCAAGTATAATAAGCCCCTGAATGTATTCATAATAATGATGATGATAATATTCATTCAGCCTCTGCTAATAATAATAATAATAACAACAACAACAACAACAACAACAGGTTCCTAGAGTAGAAGGAGACCTCCAAGGGCCATCCCGTCCAACCTCCTTCTGCCATAAGGGAAAAACACAATCAAAGCATTCCTCACAGATGGCCATTCAGCCTCTGATAATAACAACAACAACAACAACAATGGCTACCTGGAATAGGAGGAGACCTCTAAGGGCCATCCAGTCCAACCTCCTTTTGCACCTGGGCGGCGTCAGGAGCCTGCGGGGTGGGGCTGAGCCTTCCTCCCGCCCTGCCTGCGATCTACCAGAACGCCCTACGCGATCTACCAGTAGATCGTGATCTACCTAATGAGCACTCCTGCTATACACAAACTGTCCCTTAATACAGAATTGATTTGGGGTGTTTCCAACTGTATCCCTACTTTTGCAAAGGAATCCTACCTTGTTGTGGATGAATAGCATGTTCGCCGATGCTGTTCAATTTCTCCTGTTTGTAGACGGAGTAACCAGATAAGCCATTAACCTTCACTCCACAGTTGGTTATTCTCTGATTGGCTAGATAACAATTTTCCTTTTCTGGTTTGGTCTTTCCCAACAAACCAAAGAACTGATCTACAGGCCTTCTGGAGGGCCTGCAAGACCAACCTGCAAGACAGGCATTTAACCTTTAAGGCTGTTAAATTCCACTCTTGCCTCAATCTGTTTTATTATGTTTTTAACTATGTTGTGATTATGTTGTTCACTAGTGTGAACCACCCTGAGCCTCTTTGGGAAGGGTGGTATATAAATCGAAATAATAAATAAATAAACAAACAAACAAACAAACCCAGGATTCTTTTTCTTGTTTGTTCAGATGGAACAAAACAGGTAGGAAAGCTGCCTGCTGCAGGACAACATATTAAACCAGCTGTAGAGTGGAAGTCCCCAGCTTGATTATCCAACCCCACTGCAAACAGGACAGAATGGACCTTGTATGCCAGTATGCTAAGCATTCATTACTAGCAAGGTTTCTTCTGGATTCCTAGCCTGTCGGGCCATGCAAACATACAACAAAATATATGATGTGCACTGGTCAGTCATGAAAAGGTAAGCGTGTCATCTACAAACTTGTCCTACCATTCCCAAGTGGCCTAGTTCCGAACATACAAAAAGCCTCTTCACATTACACAACTGTAGTGATATTATTCCACTTTGAGATCAGAATCCATATCCATTGTTTGATTTACCTGTGTCCTAGTAATCTAGTCGTTTGCTATATTTTCCAGACCACTCTTTAGTTAGTATGCTAAATGCAACTCAGTGGTAACCTTTTCCATCATGAGAGAAACCCTCAAGGTTACCACTGAGTTGCATTGAAGCACCTAGCAAATTTCTAGCAATGATACCTCTAAGTCCTCCAAGGTAACTATGGTATGTAGAGACCAGAAGTAGGTAATGGTCTTCAATGGATACAGAGATCTTACTATATACACATAGAAGACTGTATTTTCTACTCTGAATTGGAAAAATGAAGAGAGCAAATTTCAAAGTTACGAGCCAAAATTAGTCTGGTGTTCTGTAATTTCAGTGTAAAACATTTTAAGTGCACACAGAGGTGCATGAAACATTTCCACGTATATGGATGGAAAATATATTCTGGGGAAGTTGCCTTATACTGAATTAGACACTGGGTCCATCTAGCCAAGTGGTGTCAACTGCGACTGCCAGTAGAGCACGAGCATTTTCTGTCAGGATTCTTCTTCTAGCCTTGGAGATCTCTAATATTTTCTAGAAGCCTCAATGCAATTACTAGCAAGGATTAACTCTGATTACATTCTGAAATCAGATGCGAGTGAAAACTTCATGGTAGGAAGAAACTGAAGAGCATTGGAAAGATTAATGAACACTACTGCCAGTGACAAAGGGCCCTTCCAGACAGGCCCTATATCCCAGGATCTGATCCCAAGTTTTCTGCTTCAACTGGATTATATGAGTCCGCACTGCTCGATAATCTGGGATAAACAGAAAACCTGGGATCACATCCTGGGACATAGGGCGTGTCTGGAAGGGCCTGAAGTTATCTTTAGCAAAGAGGAAAATAACATCCCCACCTTTGAAGATTTGCATTTCTAATCTGTGTTTTTCCTAACGAAACATGTTATTCCCTTAAGGGGAGGGGGATACAGAGGAGAAGAGACAAAAAAAATAGGCTGACAGTTGAATATGGAGATGTTATCAAGATACCTTAGGAAACAACCATAATGAATTGTGCATAATGCACTTGAGAAGGTCTGTCTGGAAGCACTCCATGAGAACCTGGGAATGAAGGAATTCTGGACAGGCAATTGGCTCAAATGCGCATTTTCCATCATGAGAGAAACCCAATTATGACATAATAATTAAGCTTTAAGTAGTACTCTGCTTACAATATTTGATTAATGCTTACTTTGCAATAACACAGAGGGCTGAGATTCACCTTATTTTGTATATTGAACATTATTAAGTATTTTGCTGGAAAACAAACACCTGGAATGACATTAGCGCAGGCAAGAGATTAAACTTGATGTTACACTTAAGAGACTCCAGTCTTCCATTAAAAATTTCTTAGCTATACATACACACACATATGCAAAGCTTTGAAGCCACATCCCACAGACCTTGCTATTTACATGTACAATAGCCCACTTTCTAAAAGCAAGAAGCAATTACGACATGCAATTACAAGCTGGTCAAAGACTCCAAGGAGATCTTTATCAGTTAGTAGTTAATTATTATGAAGGGGACATATGGAACTAATTTAGCCTAATTTTCATTTTCAGACAGGCCAGCTCAGCTAGAACCATAAAGACTTTGCCTAGGGTAACTGTCGGTAATTATTATCACACTCATCTACCAAACTATTCAGCCTTTGCTCGTGCCATGTTGACTGGCGCAGCCTTAGTCATGCATGTGGCATCTTGTCGACTTCAGCGGCACAACTCCAGCATGGGATAGAGAACTCAGTGATTATGGGAACAGAAAAGTGCTCCTTAACAAGACCCTGACACAGGGGACGTTCCTAATGGGAAATCAAATTAAATTAATGGTGTTGGCTGTTAAGCACGAGCCTTTGACAGTGCCAGAATCCTAATATGATGGTCTCATGTCAGAAAACTGAAAACGTCAAAAAGCAATAGAGGCAGCAAGAAATGTGTTAGTAGAGGTGCCTACCCTATAGTATAAAATCCAATTAATTATAGCTAAGACTGCAGTAAATATTAAATACATTTTAAAGGGATCTTTATCCAAACTCTTAAAGAGTTTGGGATAGTGATGTCTCCCAGGTACTGTGATTTTAAATACAGTAAGTAGGCACTCCATTTTTGCAGGGGTTAGGGACGCAGGATCCCTGAAAGTGGAAAAACCGCTAATTAAAAAGACTTTTTTGTACTGGACAGAACACCTATCTAGGAATATATAGGTCCTTCAGGGTGACTCTATGGTCAACTTCTTCCGGAGGCTGATCACAAAACCACTCTGGAGGACCTATATATTCCTAAAGAAATGTACTTTCCAGGAATCTCTAAGACCTGCCACATAAACTAAATCAGGGGTCCCCACACTTTTTCAGCATGCGAGCTACCTTTATAACAACCAAGTTGCAAAGATCTACCTGGTGTGCACGCACGTGCGCTCCCGTCGCCGCGCGCTCTCCTGCCACCACCTTCCATCCACGCGGAGCTTCTTCGGCCAATGACGCTTTAGTGCGTGGGCCCTGGCGCTCATCTCTTGACACGGTGTGGTAACGTGACCACCCATTGGTTGCTCCTGGAGGGGGGGGAGCACACACCAAACACACACTCACTCACTCCCTCCCTCCCACAGCCTCGCATCCTATCCCTGCGCGCGAGATTTGACTCTCTCCTCCTCTCTTGCCCCCCTAAGGAGCAACCAATGAGCAGTCACATTCACCACTAATATGTCAAGAGATGAGCGCCAGGGCCCTGCCCATCTAAAGTCTCATTGGCAGAAAAAGGAGCCAATTCATTGAATTGGCAGCTCTTTCAAAAGCGCTCAGGGTGGCGAGGGATTGCTTTAGCAGCATATTATAAGGTAGCCATGTTTTTTTTGTCTTGCTGTCTCCTAAATCCTTCCTGGGGAAATCAAAGGGAGATGGGCTCATAGTACTCGTTGAACATGATCGACACCTTCAACAGAGCTCTTCTTACTAAATGGTCAAAAGTTTTTTTCTAGGCTGACCATAGAGTTGCCCTGTGGGTATAGCACCCTGAGAGGACACATATTAATAACTGAATCTGCAAGTTAAACTTGCAAATGTGAATGGCTGGCTGTACCATTAATACAAATTTATTTCCGTTTTAAAAGGATGGGGAAACATAAAGCCTTCCAGATCCTGGTGGACTGCAAGTCCCAGAATTCTTCAATGTTCAGTATGGCAGCTAGGCTGATGGAGGTTGTACCTTGACAACATGCTGAATACATTTTCCCAGCCAGTTTTAACATGATAAACAAGACATTACTTTCTCTCTAAAGCAAATTGCATTCTTTGAAAGCAAGCACACTTATTTACTTTTGGTACATTTTTACTCTACCCTTCATCCAAGCTGCTTAGGTTGGAGTAAATGAGGGCATCTTGTTTTATTCCCACAAGAAACACGTGAGATAGATTAGACTGAGAGAAAGTATCCCAAAGCATCACAGGGTGCATTTTCACTAATAGAATTAACACAGCTTGACACTACTTTAACTCAGGCCCCGATTAACACTTTTTTTGCGCCCTAGGCCACACTTTGGAATTACGCCCCCTTTAAGCCAACCTCCCGCCACCTCCAAGGTCTCCATTCCCACCGGCTGGAAAGCTCCGCTATGCTCTGAAGGTCTCCTCGGGAGTCGGGAGGCTTGGAAAGAGTGCAGCAGGTGAAAACTTGCTCCAAAGGCACGCACGAGAGAGAGAGAGAGAGAGAGAGAGAGAGAGAGAGAGAGAGAGAGAGAGAGAGAGGCGGAAGGGACGGAGCAGAGACTTTGCCGGGAAAAGGAGCGAGGAGGGGCATGAGAAAGGGGGAAAGAGGGCGCAGACCAGTTTTGGGTTTCTTTTGGTCCGTGATCTGCGCCTCCCCCCCCTCGGCTTGCGCCTCTAGGCCATGGCCTCGTTGGCCTTATGGGTAATCCGGGCATGCTTTAACTGCCAAGATCCAATGCTATGAAATCATGGGAGTTGTAGTTAGGTGAGGAACTAGCATTATTGGGCACAGAGGACTAAAGACATTGAGCCATGAGAGTTAAAAGGGTCAAACTGCATTCATTTTAGAGTATAGATGTGCTCCTAGAGAGTTTCACATCAGACTTACGTTCTGTACCTCCTTCTTTCAGATCCACTTTCAGCACTACTGTATACCAAACACACTACTCTGGTTCTTTGTGGAGAAGAAAACATGACATATGTTGCAGGAATCTTCTGTATGAACCAGAAGCAATCTATTACATTATGGATCCATCTATCTACACATGGTTTTAATTAGTACACGTGATTCATTCTTTCATCTCTTAGAAAATGATACGACAGATCTTCAACTTGCTCTTGTATAACCGGTTCAGAGGAGGTCACTGAGTTGGCAATAACAAATCAGTTCAGAGCCAATCCAGAATAGAGAACAAGAGACTTGCTGACTCTTTGCTACCATAAGAGCCTCTTCAAAGGCTCTTGTGTTGTTGTTTATTCGTCAGGGCCATTCTCACCAGCTTTATATGAGGACTATTTACTAGAAAACGACCTTAAACATTGTTACTGTGCCACCAGCCAAAAGCTTGTAGAGTGCAAAATCAAAACTTGCATCTCTCCAAGATGAACAAGAAGGCTGCCAGCTAAATATTTTGGAAGTTTGTATCAATTTGCTTAACTACAGCCCTCCTGGTATAAACCTGCCAACCAATTTAAGCTTCCTTTGAACCCCACCAATCACCTGGTTTCTAAAATACCAAATGGGTTTTTTTGTTGGGAAAATGGGAAGGGGGGCAGAAGCACTGTAGACATTAATGGGATAACCCTTGACTTAGTTCACATGTTATAAGCCATAGTTCAGCATATGAGAAAGCTGCTACGATGGCTCACTTTGGACTGCACCAACCCAAATTAAAACTTCTGGTTCTAAAAACAATGTTTGGGCATATCTATACGGTTCTGGCCCAGCTTACTTGTCCGAACGCATCAACCGCTACATCCCATCCTGTACCTTAAGATCATCCATAAGAACATAAGAACATAAGAAGAGCCATGCTGAATCGGGCCTCAGCCCATCTAGTCCTGCATTCTGTGTCACGCCGTGGCCCACCAGTTGTACACACGGGATCTCGAGCAGAAAGGAGGGCAAAACCCTCACCTGCTCCCGACCCCCCACAACCAGTACCCGGGGAAATCCTGCCTGCCTCCATCAACACAGAGGTGGCACTTGGATGTCCATCTCAGTAACTACTGATTCCCTTGGTATCCATGAATCTGTCTAATCCCCCCCCCCCCCCCCCCCCCCATTCTTTAGTATAGTGTGCCTAAGTTTCACTCACTCTTCGACTCTTCTCAGGATCCCTAGCCTAGTAACCAAACAGCACTTGGTCGTGAAGAGAAAAGCATGACATATGTTGCAGGAATCTTTATATGAACCAGAAGCAATCTATTTACATGGATCCATCTATCTACATGGTTTTAATTAGTACACGTGATTCATTCTTTCCTCTCTTAGAAAATGATACGACAGATCTTCAACTTGCTCTTGTATAACCAGTTCAGAGGAGGTCACTGAGTTGGCAATAACAAATCAGTTCAGAGCCAATCCAGAATAGAGAACAAGAGACTTGCTGACTCTTTGCTACCATAAGAGCCTCTTCAAAGGCTCTTGTGTTGTTGTTTATTCGTCAGGGCCATTCTCACCAGCTTTATATGAGGACTATTTACTAGAAAACGACCTTAAACATTGTTACTGTGCCACCAGCCAAAAGCTTGTAGAGTGCAAAATCAAAACTTGCATCTCTCCAAGATGAACTCAAGGCTGCCAGCTAAATATTTTGGAAGTTTGTATCAATTTGCTTAACTACAGCCCTCCTGGTATAAACCTGCCAACCAATTTAAGCTTCCTTTGAACCCCACCAATCACCTGGTTTCTAAAATACCAAATGGGGTGTTATGTAGGGAAAATGGGAAAGGGGGGGGGGGGCAGAAGCACTGTAGACATTAATGGGATAACCCTTGACTTAGTTCACATGTTATAAGCCATAGTTCAGCATATGAGAAAGCTGCTACGATGGCTCACTTTGGACTGCACCAACCCAAATTAAAACTTCTGGTTCTAAAAACAATGTTTGGGCATATCTATACGGTTCTGGCCCAGCTTACTTGTCTGAACGCATCAACCGCTACATCCCATCCTGTACCTTAAGATCATCCGGGGAGGCCCTGCTCTCGCTCCCGCCTATATCTCAAATGCGGTTGGTGGGGACGAGGGATAGGGCCTTCTCGGTGGTGGCTCCCCGTCTGTGGAACGCACTCCCTATTGATATTCGATCAGCTTCATCCCTCCTGGCATTCAGAAAAAAAGTGAAATCCTGGTTATGGGACCAAGCGTTTGCACTTTAGCATGATACAGCACTTTGATTGGATTGAGATGGCAATCTGGTGGACAAGACCTAATGCTTATGGATGGAATACTGTTTTAACTGTTGTGAATGTACACGATGCATTTTAATGTTAATTTTATTTTTAATGTATTTTAATTCTAGCTGTATTTTAATGTATTTTATTCTTAACTGTTTGCTTTTATTATATGTATACTGTGTGGCATCGAATCGTTGCCGTTGTTAGGCCGCTCTGAGTCCTCCCTCGGGGGTTGAGAAGAAGCGGGGTAGAAATGATGGAAATAAATAAATAAATAAATAAAAGTGTTAAACAGAGAAAGTGCTACTGGAAATGAGGTCTCTTTATTTCATTCTCAATTTGGGGAGTGGCAGCTATCACTCTGGGCTCCAAAACCATTTGGGTTGCAAATCTGTGGGGCGTGCACAAAACCTATTGTCCACCACTGTTATCATTGCCATCGATTGCCCACCTCTGTTATTACAATTGCAGCAAGACGTGGACCTGCCCAATGTCTTGTGTTTTGTCCTCTGGGACAATGCAGGAATATGAAACATCTGCTTCTATTGTGTTACTCTGAAACATGAAACTGCGGTTGACATTAATTATGGTCAGTGAAAAGAGTCCAGCGGCACAAATTATGGTTGGGCTGTTTCCACCAACCATAATTCAGAGGTTGGAAAGTTAGTAGAAAAAGACTAGCACATTTGATTAGATGTTCAAATTTTAATCCATTTTGTTAATACTGGCTAAGGAAAAGGTTTGACATTTTGAGTTGCTGAAACATTTTGTTGTTGGCGCCTTCAAAAGTGCTTTTGTAAAAGTTTAGGATGCTTTCCTCACTCTGAAACTTTCCATATGTGTACAAATCCTACAATAGTGGGTAGGGATGCTGGGATTTGTAACCTAACACACTTGGCAAGTAAAGGGTTGGGAAAGGCTGCCTTTAAACACGGTATATAACAACTTGGGCAATTGGACACTGCTGCCCATCTGTTGCATATCTTCTCTTCTTTTCATCCACACTTCATCCAACAATGTGTTTGCAGTTCACCCACCCTTCATATACTATGGACTGTTGGAAAGAAAATAGATTAAACCTGACTCCTGTCAAAGCCCCTCTAAAATGCCTTTAAAACCACATTTAAAATAATTAAAATATACTATTTGTTAAAGCAAAACATACTATGTTGATACTACTTCTTATGTTAAGTTCTGAAATGCAACTCGTTTTAATTCTTGCATTGCAAAAAGTAACTCGTTGCAGGTATCTGTATTCCTCTGATTAGTCACCTATGACATTATTGAGACTAACTGCAGTTTGTCCCAGTTTAGCTGTCACAAACAGTTGTGGATAGCCTAAAATGGAAGCAAATGATCCTGACCTTCTCCTTGTATCCACAGTAGTGAATCAGCAGGGGTGAGGTAGCTTGTGAACCTAAAGGCTGACACTTGTGTTGCTTGGAATGCTAAACTATCGTTAAGTCAATCTTATAAAATGGTTGAAGTGTTATCTCAGTTGGAAAGTAAATACACAGGGAGAGAGATGTGCATAAATGGCTCCAAAATACACATGAAAACATAGAAGCGGACTTAGATTGAGTCAGGTCATTGTTCCATTTATACAGGCAAGCATTCAATGACACACAAACACAAGACAGACAGAGGCAATTTAACATCTGGCCACCAGGGGGAGCTGTCGCACTCCTTCATTCCTCAGCGTGCTTCCTGGAGATCTTTTATGGCTTCGTAAATCAGTTAAATTTAGCCTTCCCACTAAGTGGTACCTTAAATTTCCTACTTGACAGATGCAACTGTCTTTCAGGTTGCAAAGGTCGACAACAGGCTACACAATAGGTCGAGAGCCCACTTCGACTCGGGCAGGCCTCGAACTCATGACCTTCTGGTCAGTAGAGATCTTATGCAGCTGACACCCAGCCAGCTGCGCCACATTCCTGGTGCCACATTCCCAGGTGATCCCACCTGGTTTTCTATGGCGGTTTCCCATTCAGGTTTCAACCATGCCCCACTTAAATTCTGAGATAAAGGTGATGGGTATGTTCAATACATATCTGATAATTCATTGCAACCATAAAGTGAAATGACACCACCACTAAGGCATTAACACAACTGTCCAAGGTTTGCATCCATCAGATTATATTCCAGTAAAACAAATCTGATGGTCTTTAAGATACTGTAAGACTCTCCTCTCTCTTAGAACATTTACTGAAATCCAACTAAATTGCTGGAACTTTGAAAATAAGCAAGAGTCACAAATGCACTCTCCCACCTGGCCTTTGGTGAACACATTTTCTATTTTGGCAAAATATCTTTTATCTTCTTTGAGCCTGGTAAAAGTTCAGAGATCTCACAGGACTCCCCTGAATTAATGTGATATATTTGCTAAGTCTTAAAATAGATTTAAATTATTTTTAAAAGATAATGGGGAAGAATGTGGGAACAGGATGGCAAACACAATTACAACTTCTATTGCACTGATTCCCTGGTGGACGGTGAGGCGATCCAAGGGGGCGCTAGGAGGCTCAGGGAAATTTGGGGGGGGGGTTGAACCCCTTTAAGGGGGCGGTGAGCAATTGACCATTTAGGAGGGGTTGTGCGGCCCCCTTCTTTGGCCCCACCCCTTTCGCTTTGACCCCCATGCGCAGTGCACTGTGAAGGCTGTAGTGCAAAGATGTCAAGATCCAAATGACAAGATCTATTTTCCATAAACTCCACCGGTGTTCAAATTTAGGCATAATGAATAATCGTGCCAAGTTTGGTCCAGATCCATAGTTGTTTGAGTTCTCAGTTCTCTCCGGATGTAGGTGAACTACATCTCCCCTAAATCACTGGCAATTCCTCCCAAACGCCTCCAGTATTTTCTGTTGGTTATGTGGGTTCTCTGTGCCAAGTTTGGTCCAGTTCTGTAATTTGTGGGGGTCTCAGTGGTCTGTGGAAGTCAGAGCTGAATCAATTGAAGGTACTGCAAATCCCATCATCTGTTGTCCATACTCCCCCAAACATATTGTTTTTGTGACTGATCACTACGCTTTAAATATGTTCAATTTGTAACAATGAAAATACATCCTGCATATTAGATATTTGCATTAGAATTCGTAAGGGTAGCAAAATTATTTATGAAGTAGCAACGAAAATATGGTTGGGGGTCACCACAACATGAGGAACCTTATTTAGGGGTAACGGCATTAGAAAGGTTGAGAACCACTGCATTAATACATATATCTTTCTGTTTAATTGCTATTAAATTTAAAAATAGTAATTTATAGGGGGTGGTGAGTAAAAAAGTTTGGGAACCACTGTTCTATTGTAACCAAAAAACATGGTCAATGACCTGGTGTGGTAGTCCAAGCAAAGGAAGGCTTTCTTGAGATTATGGGTGAATGGTTGCAATCTAATTCATTTTTCAGTGCTGGCAGTGAAGCAAGAATTCTACTAGTCAAGAGCAGAGGAAGGACTGAAGTCCAAGATAACTTTTCAGAATAGGTCTGACCTCATAAAATTATTCTCCACAGTGCAACATCAGGATACCATCAAGTTCCTGGAAACATGGAAGAACATGAGACTGAATTTTTACCGTCCATCAGCAGGAAATAAACATTTTTAGAAGCAAATCAATGTGCAAAGAATGTGCTTTGATTGTTATCAGCACAACAGAAATCAAGACATTTAAGAACGGCAAGGCCAGCAATGAGCTGCTGCTCCCCATGTTGAGCCAATGATAAGTATCTAGTATTAACACAGAGGGGAAATGTAGCCAATCTGAAGTCTTTGCATATCCCTTTGAAACTTTATTTTTATTTTTCATAATAAGGCAATTTGATTAGTGGGTAGAGGGGGTGGCAGCACAGAACAAACAAAAGATTCCTAAGGTGACAAATGCCAAATCATTTGCTTCTTGAAGCAACTGGATGGGGGCGGGGGTCCTGTTGCCAACACGTGTATCTGCCTAAACCAGTCCTTAAGCAATTGCACTTCTATCATCATAGGACACATGTTCCGTAACAAGAAGACAACAATATTTTAGCATCAACATTTAATTTTGCTTCAAGGTCTGTAACAATTTAAGATGCTAAAATCATACTAATAAAGGCTTCTTTATTAGTATGATCAAAGCTTCTAACTGGGATTGGTTTTAGGAAACATGGAGAATGTATGGCCCTTCAAACTTTGGGGAACATCAGCTCCCATCAATACTGCAAATACTGATGGATAAGCTGGAGGTTTACCATTGGCCATTCTGTGTTTTAGAGCAGGGCTGTCCAACTGGCGGCCCCGGGGCCGCACACGGCCCCCCAGCCTGTTGGGCACGGCCCCTGCTATGCCCCCGGCCGCCATTTTTATTTTTTTAAAAAATTTAAATTTTTAAAAAATGGCGGCCGAGGGGAGGGAGCAGGGCAGGGAGGGAGGAAGTGAGCCAGCTCCTCCTCCCTGCACCGCCCCTCCGTCCCTCTCTCCGCGCCGCCGATTGCATCGGCACCGGTGAGAAGAGGGACAAGGGTGAGGCAAGGAGGAGGAAGAGGGCTAGCTCCTCCTCCCTGCACCGCCCTCTTCCCCCTCTCGCCGGCGCCGATCCCTTGCAAGGGGGGGGTCCCCGGGCGGGGCCTCCGTCCCCTGCAAGGGATCGCAGCAGCAGCTGAAGCCAGCGCCGGCCTCTGCAGCTGCTGCCATCCCTTGCAAGGGCGGGGGTCCCAGCCGGGGCCTCCGTCCCTTGCAGAGGATCACTGCAGCAGCTGAACCCTTGGCGCCCGGCCTCTGCCGCTGCTGCGATCCCTTGCAAGGGGCGGGGGTCCCCGGCGGCGAGTCTCCTTCAAGGCATCCCGGCAGCAGCTGAAGCCGCGAAACCGCCAACTTCATCTGCGGCTAGGATGCCTTGAAAGGAGGGGGTGCGTGACTCCTCCCCCTCTCCCAAAGCTTCCCGGCAGCCGGGGGCGGGGGTGGGGCCAGGGCGGGGCCAGGGGCGGGGCCCGGGGCGGGGCCAGGCGGCCCCCAGGTCATCAGTGACCTGGAATCCGGCCCCTTGGCCGCTTAAGAGATGGACAGCACTGTTTTTAGAGTATACATTACAATTTCTTACAGAACTGTGCTAGTCATTAATACGTTCGAGGCACAGGTTGAGAGCTTTTAAAATATAACAGCTTGGGAGTCAGATAATGATTACTTACATATGAAATTAGCAGGTTAAGAGCTTCTGGGGAGGCCCTGCTCTCGGTCCTACCTGCAAGACATAGGGCCTTCTCACTCGTGGCTCCTCGGCTCTGGAACTCCCTCCCCAGTGAGACTAGATCAGCACCCTCCCTTCTGCCTTTAGTAAGAGTAGGAAGACATGGTTATGGAACCAAGCTTTTGGCTAGTAAAGTAACGCAGTACAAGAAATATGGAATATGTGCCATTGACATTTGGCCCGATCTACCGTATGTACTTGGATTATGTGATTTTAATATTTTTATTAGGTGTTTTAATCCTCCTATTTCATGTTTTAAATGTCCTTTTATCTTATGATGAATTGTCTTATTGATTTTATGCTTAGTTATATGATGTTGATTGTGATTTGGTGTAAGGCATTGAAATTTGCAACTATTTCTGTGTAAATCGCTTTGAGTCCCCCTCCCCCCCCCAGGGGTGAGAAAAGCGGTATATAAATGCTGTAAATAAATAAATAATCAATACTTTGGGAGTCCTGTTCAAAATATGCACACTTTCTGAGTGAGAAAAATGGGACCATATTCATTGTGATGTGTCATCATTCCCATAGGTAAAATATGTTATTCGTGTACCTCAATTCCTTTGAAGTTAAATAACTTTCTTTTCTCTTTAATGAACTCTACTTGCTATTACTGGCAGTGACTCGGTTTGCTTTAACATGCAGTTGTTTGTACTTTGTTTTAATTTCTTCATTGTATTTAATTATTTTAAAACAGTGGCAGTGGCCTCAGGAGTCTTTGTCTGGGAAGCAAGACAGAAATATTTAAAATAACAAAGAAAACAAGTCTCTTTCCTTAGCTTCCCTTGAAGCTACAATTAATGTGCTGAGAAGTTTTCCCAATTTTGCTTGTATAGTGAATGTGTTTGCTTCCAAGAAATGGAGAGGGCCTTTAAGATATGGAAGGAGAATTGTTTTGGCGAAGGGCAAGCCTTTTGCATTTGAAATGCACCTCAAATAGCATGTTTCTGGAACAGAGAGAAATGGTTCACATCAAATTTCTGAGGGTCTGATTATTCATAGATTTGATTAAAATGGAATCTCTAGGTCATGATGTCTTATCACTGATGCCCAAGACATAAAATCAGCTACTACCGTGTTTCCCCGAAAGTAAGACAGCGTCTTACTTTCTTTTCCCCCCAAAAAGTCCCCCTACGTCTTACTTTGAGTACGTCTTATATAAACTAAGACGTACCCCATCGCCGCCCACGCCCCGCCGCCCGCCCGCCGCCACGCCGCCGCGGCACCTCCGCGGGCGCAGCTTTCTGGACAAAGGAAGGGAGGGGAAGAAAGCCAGAAGCATGGCAAGCGCCGCTGCTGACGCGTCGTCGCTCTGCCCCGCCCCGGCTCCCTTCTCCCTCCTTTCTTGGAGAAAGGAAAGGAGGGGAAGAGAGCCGGGGCGGGCAAAGTGACGACGCGTCAGAGTGACCCGTCGTCACTCTGCCCCGCCCCCGGCCCCCTTCGCCCTCCCATTCTTGGAGAAACGAAAGGAGGGGGCAGCGAGCCGGGGGCGGGGCAAAGCGCCGACGCGCGTCAGAGTGACACGCCATCGCACTGCCCCGCCCCCGGCTCCCTTCTCCCTCCCTTTCTTGGAGAAAGGAGGAAGGAGGAAGAGAGCCGGGGCGGGCAAGCGACGACGGCGCGTCAGGTGACGCGTCGTCGCTCTGCCCCGCCCCCGGCTCCTTCTCCCTCCCTTTCTTGGAGAAAGGAAAGGAGGGGGAAGAGAGCCGGGGGGGCAGCGACGGCGCGTCCAGAGTGGCGCGTCGTCGGCTCCCCGCCCCGGCTCCCTCTCCCTCCCTTTCTTGGAGAAAGGAAAGGAGGGGAAGAGAGCCGGGCGGGCAAAGCGACGACGCGTCAGAGTGACGCGTCGTCCGCTCTGCCCCGCCCCGGCACCCTTCTCCCTCCCTTTCTTGGAGAAAGGAAAGGAGGGGGAAGAGAGCCGGGCGGGGCAAGCGACGCGCGTCACTCTGATGCAGCGCACGCTTTGCCATGCTTCTGGCTCTTTTCCCCCTCCCTTGGAGGCCTGGCAGAAAGGAGGTGTGCCGCGGAGGTGTGCGCGGCCGATGGGCCGATTCTTGCGGCGGCGGCGTGGGCGTGGCGACGAGGTACGGCTTACATTCGGGTACGGCTTACATTAGCCGACCCCCCTGACACCCCCGATACGTCTTACAATCGGGGGTGTCATACTTTCGGGGAAACACGGTAGGAAGGGACCCTACAATATTTCAAGTCAATAAATACAGCAAAATGTACTGAGTAGCTGGAAACTTTCTTGATTCCAGAAGGATTTGCAATAAGTGATTACTTATTTCTCAATCTGTCTAGAAAAAACAGTTGGGGTGGAATTTTGGGGACTGGGGGGTATCGGAATTTTTCCTATGTTTTACTGGACCTCCACATTTCTAAGCAGGCACTCTATGTGTTCATCAAGCAGTGGGATGATCTCCCACTCTCACAGCAGCTCCCCATGCAATCCCCAGACTGCACCCCCAATTTCATTTCTTGCTGATGCAGAGGGATACATGGAAGAGTAGAGGAGGCCCAGCTGTTGTTACAGAGTTAGCACAATACTGAATTTAGACCACTATATTTAGGCCACAATTCAGATTTCTATGCAAGTGATGACCGATTAGAAGTAAGAAGTTAGTCCAGTCACGGTATCAGCATAGAACAGGAAACTGTAAGAATAGGAAAGTGCACTTCTTAGAAAACTTTTTTTAGAATTCAACTCATTGTGATTAATAGCTATATTAGTATCACAAGCACAATCTTATAATAAGTTTTACATTGTTTTATTTATTTATTTATTCAGGCTTCTATGCCGCCGACTCCCTGAGGCTCGTGGCGGCTTACAGGAGCCAAGGGGCACAATAAAACACAAGATAATAGAAACAATTAAAAACAACAGTAGCATAATAAAACAATGGCACAACTCCACAGCGAGCAACACAACATCTCGGGTCAAGCGAGCACGTAGCGGGACATGAGCAGAAGCCTATTTATAACATGATAATGTCTCCTGTACTATCTTAAAAGTCACTATCAAACATTCTTGGAAGATACTAGCAAACACTTGATCTTACTCACAAAGACCTTCATTGTTCTCATTGTGCACCTTGTGAAGGTATTGATTTGGAAAGTGAACACATCAAAGTTTTCCCTTCTTTTGACCAATAGAAAAATTAATGATTGTGACACGTACAAAAATGTTCCCAAGTTTTATTCTGAACTATTCTTAATATTCCAAGATTTTCTTCTTCTTTTAACCTTAATTAAGCAAAAACAGAAGTTCTTGAATATTTATTCCCTCATCACTTGCCTAGCTGGAGCTTAACATAAAATTATATATACCCAACACTGTAAATTAGAGGTACTGAAATCTCTATATCTCTGTATGTGCATATACAAGAAGTGACTAAATTTAAGTTCAATTAAAATTATACATCTCTGAGAAAGACCAGGGCACATGGTTTGTATACAGAAGGCAATAGGTTCAATCTGCACTTATCTCTTAATGTAAGGCTGGGAAAGAAGCAAATCTATAAAACCCGAAGAGCCAATCTGAAGAGCCAGCGGTATCCTTCAGTCAAATATTCTCATCTGGGAAAACATTGGAAAGTACAGCTATATTCAAAATCCAATTTAGTCATGACTTAAGTAGACCTGTCAAATGAACAGAAATTTGGTTTCATTGACTGAGTGCATCTGCTCTAAATTCAACTTCTAGATTTAGACCAGTGAGTATAAATTTAGACTGGAGAGTATAAATCTTCTCCGTTGGCGCCCCCTTGTTTTTGGGGAGAGGCTTGCGTACCCTAATGAAGTTGTGAGCTATGCTGGTGGTGGCAAAATCACCACCCGTAGGGCCTCCCATGCCAGACAGGTCACAACCAAAGGGTCTGAGAAAGAGCGTCAATGGGCAGGATGGGCTCTCTAGCCTTTTGACAACCATCCTAGGAGAAGGACAACTCTGATTTCGAACCTGGGCAGATGGTGCTCGTCTAACCCTGTAAGGTCAACCATCTAAGAGAAGGAAACTCTAACCAAACCTACGACCTGAGGATCTCGCTGCTACCGTCCAAGTTTGTTAGGCCCCGGCAGACAAACCTTTGGTTTAAAGGGTGAGGCCAGTTCTGTGCACACTGCACCCCACCAGAAAAATCCATTGCACAGGCTCGAAGGACACATCCAACCTCCGAAAGAAAGCGTGGGATGAGTCCTTCCTGAAACTTCGTTTGCGAAGAAAAGCCAAGAATAAATTCCAACCTCCCTAATTCAAATCTTGTTTTGCTCAACCTAATTGCTCAACAACCTAAATGGATCTTTAGAAGTAATGATTCTCTCAGTATCCTACCTGCAATGTGGGAACAACAATATTGGCCTTTCTTAACAATTGTTAAGAATCACTGAAGTATTGTGAAATACTGCAAATGAATAAAACAATGCTATATAAATTGTTAGTACAATTATGATTCCAAATCAATTATCGATTATCGCTGTTAATCTAAATAAGATAAATCTAGATTTAAAAAAATAAAGAGAAAACTCAGGTGAGAAGGATGCTATTAGCAGATAATAGTTTGGGTATTGAGTCAATCAACAGCTACTAAAATATCAAATGCAATCTGTCTGGCAACCCATAAGTAATAGATGTTTATTTCATCCAATTTCTGCCTATTAGAACTTCAGTAACATATGATTACATCTAGTGCAATAAAAGTGATGGCATAGTCTAGGAATTCAACTGAAATTGAACAGACCTGCATACATTTCCCATCAAACTGGTAAAGTAAACCTTTGGTCATGTTAATGGTTACTCTTGGACTCCTGACAATAACTTTAGCCCAATATGGATACAAGCCACATGCCATCTATCAAAATTTAGCAACTCAAAGAGAAATCACACACCAATTCTCGTCATCACGGTTAAATAAGATGATAGCGACATAAGGACATAAAAAAGACAATGGATTAGGCAAAGCTACTGTCACATAATGCTGGCCTCAGCACCAAGCATTTGATCACTATGTTTTACCACTGGACTGCAACAAAGGAAAATAAAATTAAAGAAGCAAGAGGTGTCATTAATACAACTGATTTGAGAAAGCTAGCATATCTGCCTTTTCAAATCTCAGGATGGAAACAATGGTATTTAAATATGATTTTTGTAGATGGCTGCTTGTTGGGCAGCAAAGTGCACAAGCCATACTTCAATGGATCTTGTGCCCTCCAGACTTTGTACTATCACTTCCACAAGCTGCAGCAGTCAAAAAGTCTGAAGTCATTTACTTGAATATTGGTTTGAGAAAGAGAAATATACATGCTACACAATGCTACAGAGTATAGGCAAAAAGATGCTTAGAACAGAGTTGACAATATGATAGTATTAGTTGCATTGACTGCATTTGTTAGCAAGCTCCACTTGCTATAAGTTGCACAGATGTTGCAGTTGCCTTGGCAAAATATTTGTACCTATGTGATATATGCTGTCGAATCACCTGTTGACTTGTGATGGTGCCATGAATTTCCTAGGTTTTTTAAAGGCAAAGAATACTCATAGCCAACATGGTAAGAAAAATGTTGAAGATGCTCTACATCCAGAAGTATCAAATATTTAGCCAAGATTTAATTCTTTATGTAAAAATAGATAAACACATCCTCTCCTTAGTTTGCAAATTTGCTTTAGTTTTTTTCCTTTTATTTATTTATGTATTTGTTAAAATAGACATACAATATATATGTTTGGTGTGTACAGATTCCTTTTTTTGGCTTTTTATTTTATGTATAAATTCAGACCTCAAATATCCTAAAAATCACAGGTTTTGTCTAAAATTGTAAACAAAAGTAGGGTTAGCTCTGATTAAAACTTGAAGAGGAGACCACCATGGAATACTTGATACTAGAGGTTGTATTTCTGAGGAAGATGCTGGAGTATTTATTTACTTGTTTATTTACTGTATTTAGCTTTCTCAGCCCTAGGCAACTCAAGGTGGTTAACAGGGCAAAATTCAGTGCGTACAATGTCATAAATACAATTAAAAGCATAACAAATAAAAAACTAAACAAATCAATAAAATATAAATCCATAGTGTCTTCTTGTTAAAAACGTTGTCCGGTCTCATTGTCTAGTTGTTCCATTTTCCTATGTCAGCTACTTTGCATTTACAAACGCTTGTTCAAAAAGCTACATATTGACTTTTTTCCAGAATGTTAAAAGAGAGGGGGGTGATCTAATATCTATAGAGAGGACGTTCCACAGCCGAGGGGCCACCACCGAGAAGGCTCTGTCTCTCGTTTTCACCAAACGTACTTGTGACAAAGGTGGTAACTGCAGCAGGGACTCCCCAGACGATCTTAAGGTCATAGATGGTTCATAAGATGGAGTATTACTTGCTTTGAGTATTACTTGCTTAAGAAAACACTCTGAAATTTATGAGGCTGCCATAAGATGACGGTTGACTTGAAGACACATATACACATGCACACACTGAAGTCCTATTTAGATGTTATTTGGTTTTTAACCATGGGATAACTTTTAGAGTCCAGACTCATTGTTACCCTAATCCATTTTAAGGCTCTCAATCATTATCATTATACCATATACCTTTAACTTTTATACCCATGGGAATTCATGTGGATTACAGAGCATAAAACCTAATGCATATTCACATGAGCTGGAGCATTTGTTTTGAATAGCAGACTCCTTTTCTGCAAAGTAACCAACATAATTTCCTTTAAAATAGTGTGATGATTATTATAGTTATTTGCCATTCATCAACTTCAATTTATGAAAATCCTATGAATGAGAGACCTCTAAGTCTTCAACAGGTCTTACAAACTTGTGTCTGTGGCTTCCTTGATTCAATCAATCCATCTGTAATATGGTCTTCCTATTTGCAATTTATAATCACACTAGCTGTACCCGGCCACGCATTGCTGTGACTGACTGCGGTGGTTTCAAAAGTGAAGTCCTGAGAAAGTAGTGGCATGTAATTAGTGTGATTTTGTAATGGTTGTGGATAAACAATATTTCTTGTGAATCGTTGGTGAGTGTTGATGTAGACACGTGGCTGTGGTGTAGTCTGGTGCCTACGGATTGGCCGGGGCGCCCGCGCGCGTTGACATAGCTGGTGCCTATGTTGTGGCACCCCGTGATGGCCGACTGCTGAAGTTAGTATTGTTTTTTGGGGGGGGAGGGGAGAGAAGGGCCCAGTTCGCGTGCATAGGATTTCTGCTCATGCACAGTGCATCTGTGGTGCAGGGGATTCTGGGAATTTAGTCCCCCAGGTTTTGTGGCTTTTTTGAGTGTTTCCTTTTTATTTTTTGTGTGGTTTTTGAGGGCTAAACACACCTTGTGATGTGGGGGGTTGTGTTGCTTAATTTGATGTTTCTGCGTTATGTGGTTTTGCTGTCTATAAGCCCCTCACCACGACATGAAGGATTATATATATATAGATTGTACCTCTCTGGGTATTTTAGACTGTTTAATTAATTAATTTTCTACAGCCTTTCATTTTTATCAAACATTATATTACCCCCTTTTCAATTATTCATGCCATCTAATAATACGTCCAAAGTATGACAGCCTCGATTTAATAATTTAAATACACTACCACTAATATTTCTACCTGAATAAATGAATTCTTGTTATGAATATCCCAAGGTAAGAAAACTGGTATAAATGCAGTTGTATCTTGTCAAAAGTTAATGTTACCCTAATAAAAATATAGGTTTTTCTGAAGGAAATATTTTTTCCAGTGAAGGGCCATCAAGAAGAAAATGTATAATGTTTATTTTAGACCAATATACACAGTTCATTATGGACTGTCCTTAAACCAAAAATGCCTAAAAACGGAGGTTGAAAACATTTCATTTCTAGTCTATGGTAAGTAGTCTATGCCAGTAGTGTAGTGGATAAAACAAGGCAGAAACCTACTAATTAGTCTCATGTGTAACCACAATGACATTACATGAAGGTTATTTAAAGTCTTGCGGGATTTGCGCTTGACTTGATAAAGCATATTTTATGAAGTACTTCATTGACAACTGTCTGAAAAATCTGTTCCAGAAAATGAAACATGCATTTTACAATCCCTCAAATGATTTATTGTCAGGCTATCCATGTCCTGTAAAATAATCGGTTTCCTTTATCATTTAGAGAAAATTGGCACCTGTGCCCTGGCAGAAAGTTTTTGCATTTGTTTTTTAGAAGATAAAAATACCCTAAGATCTGTTATTATGTTGGAAGGAAGCTCAGCAAGAACATTTGCCATTTAGAGGAGACCCCCTCAAAAAATAATCAAAACAGAAAAATCAAATACTTTAAAAACCTTTTTTTAAAGTTCAAACAGTTCTTCATTTAGAAAGTCTGCGAGTAAATATTGTAGGAAAATACAAACTATATCAGCTATTCAAGCCTTCTCCTATTTTCTTATTATTATGACAGAACGTAGAAAATTGGCTATGTTGGACTAATAACAACAACAACAACAACTTTATTTTTGTACTCCGTCTCCATCTCCCCAAAGGGACTCAGGGCAGCTTATGTATAGCACAATGTGCCTAGAACAACACATAAAATAAACACACAATACAATACAAGATAAAACCATAAGCATATAAAACAAAGTTTAAGCTCAAAACAGCACCCAATAACCTACAATTAGAACTATCGTAAAGCATGGCCAACTGTAAACAGGAACAAATTTTTGCTTATTTATTTATTTATTTATTTGCCATGCTTCTATACCGCCTCTCTCAGCCCGAAGGCGACTCGAGGCGGGGAACAAGCGGCAACAAGTGCCTATATACAATACATCACAAGATAAAAACGGTCATATAAAAACATATAAAATTAACAGTTAAAAACTACAAAATACAAATCTCAGCTCCACAATCTTAAAATTGGTTTCCGTTTCGTCGTCATACGAATCCTTAAAGACCAATTGAAAGATTTAATATATGAAATGAGAAGGCTAAGTGAAATAGTGGAGAAAGGGGCGGAGGAGAGGAAGCAAATACGGGAGGGACTGTGTGACCTGAAGAAAGACATGAAAGATATGAAAAAGGATGTGACCACAGTGAGGAAAGAAGTAATCGCTCTCTATGACAAGATGGATCTAATGCAGAGAAAGGAAGAAGAACTAAGACACAAGGTGGACAGGGAACATGAGAAAATAAAAGAACTGGACAAGACTCATTCAGACCTAGAAAGAAGAAATATGCAGCTCGACCTGTTCCAAAAGGAGTATCAACTTAGAATGCGAGGTGTTCCGGAACAGGGAAAGGAGACTCAAGAGGACGTATGGAAAATTGTTACTGAGATGGCGACCACGATCTTACAAAAAGAACCCTCACAAGTTGAGGAGAAAATAGATAAAGCTTTCAGAATCCACACGGCGTTTTCAAAGAAAAATAAATCAGAAAGGGACATCCTGGTCCAATTCAATTCAACCAGAACCAGAGAAGAAATACTAAGAAAACAAAATGATGCACCATATAAAATAAACGACAAAAAAATTATAATTCTCAGAGAAATCCCCACCTCAATTCTTGAAAATAGAAAAAAAAATATTTCTTGAATCTTAAAATTGGTTTCTGTTTCGTCGTCATACGAATCCTTGATCTCGATTAAAGTTCATCTGCGAATGCTTGCTGAAAAATCCAAGTCTTGACTTTCTTACAAAATGTCAGGAGAGAGGGGGCCGATCTGATGTCACTAGGAAGGGAGTTCCAAAGCTGAGGAGCCACCACTGAGAAGGCCCTGTCTCTCGTCCCTGCCAGGCACACCTGCAAAGCAGGCAGAACTGAGAGCAGGGCCTCTCCGGATGATCTTAAGCATCTTGATGGTTCATAGGGAGAGATGCGTTCGGACAGGTAAGTTCAGACAGCTAATCAACTAGGGCATGGGACGAAAGTGCAGTGCTGTGGCATTAATTGCGGACCATTCTCAAAAACTTGCCCAAACACCCAAGTCTTCAATTCCTTCTGGAAGGAGGACAGTGTGGAGGCCTGCCCAATCTCCCTAGGGAGGGTGTTCCAAAGCAGGAGGGCCACCACTAAGAAGGCCTTCTTCCTCGTCCCTGCCAAATGTACTTGTGACGGTGGCAGGACTGTGAGGACGACCTCACTGGTACATCGTAATGCTCATGCAGGAACATGGCAGTGGGGGGAGGGGGATGCTCTCATGAAGATAGGCAGGGCCCAAACTGCTTAGGATTTTGTAGGTGATGACCTGCACTTTGAATTGGAACCAGAAACGTATGGGCGACCAGTGGAGCTGTTTTAATAGGGGCATCATCCACTCCCTATATTTAGCTTCAGTTAGACTACACGTCCCCAGGCACTGACTTTAAGCCTCTTTAGGAAAATGCATAGTTGCTTGAAAGATTAAAGGAGGAAGAATTCTGGCAGTTCCTGCTACTTTCTCTCTTTGTAGGAAAGGCAAAAAAATTAAGAAAACCATTGTATATATATGGAACAATGTGGTTTAGGCATTATTATGCTATAGTTGTTGTGTACCTTCAAGGCATTTCCAATTTATGACTATCCTATCATGAGGTTGTCTTGATAAGATTTGTTCAAAGGGGGTTTGCCATTAGCCGAGAGAGCATGACTTTCCCCAAGGTCACCGAGTGGGTTTTCATGCCCAAGCATGATTTCTGTTCTACAGAGCTGTAGTCTAACAGAGTACCTTCAGAGAAAGCATGGAAGACATCCATTTCCTACTGGCTTCACTCTTGGTTTTTCCACCTTCAGGGGGAAAGTCTGACGGAGGATTCTCTGCATGTTTGTCTTAATAGGTTTAGAAGACCCAAAGACCCTGGTCTTGAAAGGTTCTCATCAATCATGGAGAAGAATTATCCTCGGGTCTTCTAGCTCCATGCAGGTAGGGTATAGCGAACCTAGCAGGGACAGTGTACATTAAGCTGTATCCCTTCCCAGGGATCATGTTTCAGTGGAGTTTGGGGAATGAGTGAACTCATCTATCTTCAGTTTGTGAGACTTTCAATGCTCAATGCTATGGAATCCTGGGATTTCTAGTTTTGGGCGGCATGATTTTATACATTGAGCCATAGCATTAATTCTACAGTGTAGATCAGGGGTGCTCACACTTTTTCAGCATGCGAGCTACTTATAAAACAACGAAGTCACAATGATCTACCTAGACAGATGGCCACCCAGCCTCTGTTTAAAAGCCTCCAAAAAAGGAGCTTCCACCACACTCTGAGGCAGAGAGTTCCACTACTGAACAGATCTCATAGTCAGGAAGTTCTTACTAATGTTCAGGGGGAATCTCTTTTCTTGTAGTTTGAAGACATTGTTCTGCATCCTAGTCTCCAGGGCAGCAGAAAACAAGCTTGCTCCCGCCTCCCTATGACTTGCTCTCACATATTTATACATGGCTATCATGTCTCCTCTCTGCATTCTCCTATTCAGGCTAAACATGCCCAGCTCTTTAAGCCGCTCCCCATTCCCACTTGCCTCAAACAGACAAGAGTTCTTTCTCCCACCCTGGACATCATTCCAGAGATATATAAACAGGCAGTAAGCAGCCAGACCTTGAAGCTGCAAGGCCATTCAATGCTTTCAAAGGTGGCCAATGGAACATTCAAACCTGCATCCAACAGACAAGAGTTCCTTCACCCACCCTGGACATTACACCGCAGATATATAAGCACGCAGTAAGAAGCCAGACCTTTCAGCTGAAAGGCCATTAAATGCTGATCAATGTGGCCAAGCAGATAAACTCGCTGCCGGATTTCTGAGGTGTGCTTTTGCCCCGCGCACTGCGCATCTCCCTCGGGGCTTTCTCATACTGCCCCTGAGGCAACTCCCCCGCCTCCATCCATAGCGTGGCCTGAGGAGGAGGGAGGGAGAAGAAGAGGGCAGCAGAGCGAAGGAGGGGATGCACATGCGCACTTGAAGCGCCCCACAGAAATCCGGCCTGCGATCGACCAGCTCGGGGACTGCGATCGACTGGTCGATTGCAATCAACTCTGTGAGCAGCCCTGGTGTAGATGAACTCATTTTCTTCACTTATCCATTTCTACATCAATTTCTTACTTAAAAGTGTGCACAAGTTCTCTCCAAACATTTCCTTACGTACTTCCATTCAAAATAGTGCTTCAGTGTATATTTTATATGTTTGAACTGTTCAGAGCTGTGTCACAACTTCAGAAGAAGTGTGAAATCTGGTGGCTAGCTAAGTTCTGATCTCCACATGACGCCATAAGGTGTGAAGATCTAATCCCTCAAGCTTCTCTAAAACAGCTATCCAGCTGGCTGCAACCACATCATTCTAGATATACATAGAGGTTAAGGGCTGCCTGGCAGCTATGGAGTGATGTTCAGGGTTTGTTTCAGCAGAGGCTGCCAAGAATTACACAAACTGGTTATGCAAGAAAACCTGCTACTTCCCTCAGGTGGACAGCCAGGCAGAGACTGCTATTTTAGAATTTACTTATTTTTTAATTTTTTAAAAAGTTTATTGACAAGTATCACAAAACAAGTGTTCCTCATGGTCACAGACAGGTGGATGGGGGAGGGTTGGGGTGGGTTAGGGAGGGTGGGGGGTCTACAATGGGATGAGGACGAGGGTAAACAGGGGAATTAAAAGAAACATCTACCAATACAAACACGGTTAAACATGACAAAGACAGGTAAAAGAGTGTTGACTTCACATCTTCTTTCAAGTAGATGGGTAAGTTTATCCATCTCAGCCAGCTCGAGGGTCTTAATTAGCCATTCGTTGGTGTCTGGGATCTCTGATTGTTTCCAGTAGCGAGCTAGAGTAAGTCTAGCCGAAATAATAAGAAAAGTTAGAAGCTTTTCTGTGTTTTTATTATCTTCATGATCTGAAATATTTAAAAGATAAAGTTCTGGGTTTTTTTTTTGATTTTGCAGTGAAAGATTTCCTGAATAGTATTATGGACCATGCTCCAATATTTAGTTATGACTTTGCAGGCCCACCAGGCATGGTAGAACGTGCCTTTTTCCTGCTTACATTTCCAACACGTTTCATCTTTGTTTTTATAGATTTTCGCTAATTGGTTCGGAGTTAGGTACCATCTATAGAGCATTTTATATATGTTCTCTTTGAGACAATAAGCATAAGTATATTTCTGTTTCTTCTCCCATATCTTTTCCCACTCCTCTGGGGCGATGTTATAGCCAAAAAAATTTGTCCATCTATCTATATATTCTTCCATCGGGTTTTTACCCTGTTTGTTATTTAAAATAATTTTATATAGAAGACTCACTGTTTTTCTCTCCGAGTGGAGCCACATTTTTTCCATTTTAGTTGCTGACCAATCCCATCCTATCATTCTATCTTCTTTATATCTTTTATTTAATTGACCATATTGGAACCAGTTGATGTCCCACTTTTTAAATTGGTCTTGGGTTTTTAATGTTATGTCTGTTCCGTCTTTTTTTTATAATGTCTTGATATCTTGGCCAGTCACCTCTCTCTATTTTTTTTATCCTAAAGGCTTCTACAGGAGACGTCCAGAGTGGGAGTCCTCTGTAAATCATCTTCCTAAATTTGGTCCAAACTTTATACAATGCTGATCTGATAATATGATTTCTAAATCCACTATCATGTTTAATTTTATTGTAGATTAAATACCCGTGCCACCCAAATTTGTTGTTGTGGCCTTCCAGGTTTAGCAGATTTGAGTTGTTGAGATTCACCCACTCTTTTATCCCTGAGAGGCAGTTGGCTTCGTAGTATTTTATTAGGTTTGGCACCCCGAGTATTTTAGATTTTATTTTATGCTGGTCATATGCAGAGTCAAAGAAAGATACTCTAGGGTAAAGGTAAAGGTTTTCCCCTGACATTAAGTCCAGTCGTGTCCGACTCTGGGTGTTGGTGCTCATCTCCATTTCTAAGCTGAAGAGCCGGTGTTGTCCATGGACACCTCCAAGGTCATGTGGCCAGTATGACTGAATGGAGTGCCGTTACCTACCCGCTGGAGCGGTACCTACTAATCTACTCACATTTGCATGTTTTCCAACTGCTAGGTTGGCAGAAGCTGGGGTGACAGCGGAAACTCACACTGCTCTCCGGATTCAAACCTGTTACCTTTTGGTCAACAAGTTTAGCAGCTCAGTGGTTTAACTTGAAGGCAGCAACAAATATTGAATTTACTTGATATAAAGTTCACAGTCATCCTTCATATCCACTTCATATCCACACATCTATGGATTCAACCAGCCATGGCTTGAAACCTTGATCTTGCCATGTATTGATCACTACACTGATGTGTAGACATGCTGTGCTGCAACTATCCACAACTTCCTAGATCCTCAGTTTATTTATTTATTATTAGTTATTTATTTACCTTATTTATTTATATACTGCCTTTCTCTACCTTTCAAGCAAGTTTACAATAGCACCTCCGTGGTGCCATAAAACATACATTAGTTAAAACATAAGTTAACATTAAAACATAAACAAGCATAATAAAAATACATTTCAATCAATCACATCATCCAGAGTCATAGTCTAAAGGCCAATCCATAGTCAAATTGCACATATTCCAGTTCTCTCTGGCATTCAAACAAGTTTTATATAAATATATATCAGTCCCATTGTGTATCATGGGACTTTAGTACTCACAGATTTTGGTATCCATGGCAGATCAAGGAACTAAATCCAAGCATATAGACAAGAACTTCCATATAGTATAGTTCAGGGGTGCTCATTAGGTAGATCGCGATCTACTGGTAGATTGTGTAGGGCAGGGCTGCCCAGGAAGTCGATCGTGAACGACTAGTCGATCCTGAGTCCACATGAGGTAGCTCGCAGACGGATGGGGCGCTTCTGCGTGCGCGCATCCCGTGCGCGCTCCCGCCGCCTTTAGATTGCGCGGGGCTTCTTCCGCCCATGAGGATTTAGTGAGCGGGCCCTGGTGCTCGTCTCTTGACTCGGTATGGTAACATGACCGCCCATTGGTTGCTCCTGGGGGGGGGGCGAGAGCAAGGCGAAGGCGCACGCAGGGGCCCGAGTGCCGCCGAGAGCCGAGGCGAGAGACAGGGTGGAGCGCGAGGCAGGGCCCCATCCAGGCTTCACTCACTGGCGTCGAGGGTGCGCTCGTCAGCTGCAGCCCCACCGCGGGGACCATCCTCCTCCGGCGAGGCCTTCTCTCACACACACACAACACATGCACACACATTCCCTCCCTCCCGCAGCCTTGGATCCTATCCCCGCCTTGCTCCCCCCCCCCCAAGGAGCAACCAATGGGCGGTTACGTCACCACACCGTGTCAAGAGACAAGCGCCAGGGCCTACCCACAAAAGCCTCATTGGTGGAAGAAGCCCCGCACAGCCAGAAGGTGGCGGCAGGAGCGTGCGCGCGGCGGAGGACTGGGAGCACGCACGCAGCGGAGGACCGGGAGTGCGCCAGTTAGATCTTTTTGACTTGGTTGTTATAAAGCTAACTCGCATGCTGAAAAAGTGTGGGCACCCCTGGTGTAGGGCATCCTGGTAGATCGCAGGCAGGGCGGGAGGAAGGCTCAGTCCCGCCCCGCAGGCTCCTGACGCCGCCCAAGTGCTGCCGGCCCTGGGTTATCTGAGGTCCTTTCCACACAGTTGAATAAAATCCCATGTTATTTGCTTTGAATCAGATTATATGGCAGTGTGGACTCAGAAAACCCAGCTCAAAACAGTTTCACATTTTTGTAGTGGGTAGGTAGACTTGGTTGTTTTATAAGTAGCTCGCATGCTGAAAAAGTGTGAGCACCCCTGGTATAGATGAAGTACTCTGAACACATGACATCATTATGGAAAATAATGTGTTTTAACGTACCGTAATTCCTTACATACAATGCAGATTGGTTACATGGATTTTATTAAATAGAGTCAGTGTGATAGAGTGGTCAGAGTGTTGGGCTTAAACTCTCGGAGACGGGGTTTGAAGCCTCAATACAATCATGGAAACCATTGAGCAAGTTACTTTCTATAAGCTTTGGAGTAAGGCAACAGACAATGGGAAGAATGCTCTAAAGAAATATCCAGATAATCCTATCACCGTAAGTCATTGTGAACTTGAAGACTCAGAACACCAATAACAACAACAAGTTATTATTAAATGCACCTCCTGCTTTGGGTGGTGGCTTTTAAAATAAGTCAGATCGTTCACACAGGACAAAATGCTGATTGTGAGAAAACAACATTCATGTATGGTTAGAAGACACAGAGAAGTCAATCACATTCAGTCCAGTGAGGGGGGGACAGAATGGCATAAGAAGCAATTGGAAAGTAGCAAAGGAATTGACTCGAAGGACATAGAACTGAGTCATAAACAATGTCAAGTACGTGGCTGAGCAGAATGGGGAAAGCAAGGGAATTGTAGCACATGAGTTTCCACATAGCAAGGAGTACTAGAAGTTGAAGGCACAAGAGTACAAGGAAACAGAAGCAGCCCAGGAGCTCCCAAAGACCAAAACTCAATGCACTGAATCAAAATGTCATCTTTTACTAATTCAGCAAGTAGCCTCAGGCTTTGGTAACAAGAGAAAGTGTATGAAGTAATACTTTAAAAATGCAACTTAACATTACATTTTACAGAATATAAATGTTTAAAAGAAGAAAAGAGAAGGCTTCTGCTGAAATGAAGCATCAGCTTCAACATTCACTATCAACTCCACCATCTGGGCCTCATCTGCCTCATCTCAATTAATGTGTGCCTTGGGAGTCAGGCAGAATTATCAGCGTGGTTTTAAAATGCTCTGCAAACAAGTTACGAAATTTTAAATGCATGAAGTATGAATGAATATGTCCCAGAGCACGCTACTAATGTACATCGAATGATTGCCCTTTTGGCCAATGAGCAGTTCTAGCTTAAGAATCAAGTAATTTATTGAGTCTAAAGACAACTGATTGGCTAAAGCAATGTGAAAGGGTCACTTAGGTATTAAGTAGAATAATGTTCACAACAGACAACTTTTGAACTACAATAAGCTACTCATCCAAAAAACGCAGCATGAAAGAAGAACATACTTTGTGTGACCTAGGATGCAACAGGTTTTTTTTACATAATTCATCCAATGGAGTCAGAAAGTTGCTTTGAGACTTGTACTGTAAGTGGAACAGCAGAAACACTGCACACTGGGATAAAGCATCTCATGTCTGTCTGTATTCACCTGGGGAGGGGGAGAGATAATAAAACATTACTCACTTCTTGGAAGGATTCCTATTTTCTTTTTAAGCCCATAGCTCTCCCTCTGCACAGTGGGATATTCACTCTCCTTCAGTCAAGAGGAATGTTACAAGCGCTATCTGCAGTCATGTCATCATACTCCAGCTCATAAAAAGGAAGATAACTAGCAAATACTTTTTTAATGTAACAGAAAGAAGAGAGGGAGAAGGAGCATTCAGGCAAGCAACTGTAAAAATAAGCTAATCAAAAACCCAAGTATGGGACAGTCATGGATAGTTAGAAGCCTGGGACATCAGTGAATGGCTATTTTAGTTATTTAGCTGGGCAAATTTATTTATTTATTACTGGGCTGATTAATTCATGACTTGCCTTTCCACTGACAAGAAAAGGAACATGGGTTACAATTTTCCCACATGAATTTTGTTGTTTATTCGTTCAGTTGCTTCCGACTCTTTGTGACCTCATGGACCAGCCCACGCCAGAGCTCCCTGTTGGCCGTTGCCACCCCCAGCTCCTTCAAGGTCAAGCCAGTCACTTCAAGGATAACATTCATCCACCTTGTCCTTGGTCGGCCACTCTTCCTTTTTCCTTCCATTTTCCCCAGCATCATTGTCCTCTCCAAGCTTTCCTGACTTCTCATTATGTGGCCAAAGTACTTCATCTTTGCCTCTACTATCCTTCCCTCCAGGAGTATGGAAGGGTTTGATCTTGCAGTCCAACGTACTCTCAGAACTTTCCTCCAACACCACAGTTCAAAAGCATCTATCTTCCTTCGCTCAACCTTCCTTATGGTCCAGCTCTTGTATCTATAGGTTACTATGGGGAATACCATTGCTTTAACTATGCGGATCTTCATTGCCACATGAATATAACATAGAAAAGGCACATTCACAAACTTCGTTGTTGTTTGCTTTCAAGTCAACCTCAGTTTCTGGTGAAGTTATGAATGAGAGACCTCTAAGATGAGTAGTCTTGCCTGTACTATGGTCTCCCATTTCCTACTGCTTTATACTGTACCAGTCCTTATCATCTGTTCCAATGACTAAATTGTCTTATTAAATCTTCAAAGCACAACAGCCTCAGTTTAGTCATCTTGGCTTCTAGAGAGATTGTTAGCTTGATTTACTATAAGATTCATTATTTGTCTGTTTTGTAGTCAACGGTATCTGTTTAACTTTTCTTCAGCACCACATTTTAAATGAATTTATTTTCTTCCTGCTCACTTTCTTTGCTGCCTAACTTTCTCAATCATACACAGAAAACCTAATAAATTAGAACCACTTGCTATTTTTTCCTTCCTACTATGATTTAAGTAAGAGGGCTCAGTGAGGAAGCACCGAGGGGGATGGGAATACAGAATGTATTCTGGGTAGAGTTGACTCTTGACTCTTCAGAGCAGAACCTCATCAGCAGATATTGCACCAGCAATGGGAAATAAATGACACCTCCTGAAAGTATTTAGTGGAAGAACAAAACCCTTTTTCTGGGACCTTATCTGCATGGTATCCCAGGTTGCCTCAAACAAGCTGCCGTTCTTCCTCCAGCTCATACAAAAAGGTCAGACCAGTGCTACCTGAGAGACTGGTCAGCACCTGCCACGGACATACTCCAAGTGATGAAAAGAGCACCTTATGATATATTGAATGGGTCTTGAAAAAGCGGACTCGCAAAACGGGGTGGTCATGGACAAGTCTCCCGTCGACCCTCGCAGGTGAACCATTTGGGTGCTTTGTATGGCACAAACCTCTAGGATTATCGTGAGCTTCTGTTCTATATACAAGGATTAATTGGACCTTGATGGTTTGGACCTTGGTTATGATTTACTAAGAACTTTGGTTATGATTCACTAAGAACTGAACTTTGGGACTTTGGAAATGCGAACCTATAATGGGCTATTTTCCCTGATATTTTCATTATTGCCAAAACTTATGTTACTGTGAAAAACGTATTGCCTTTTGTATAATATACAAGTTATTACTTCAGAGAGTTTGTGTAACTCATTGTTATTGTGCATATATACTTCATTGGGTGGATAACAAACTTTGATTGCATGTACCCTTATCCCCCCTGATTCTTACTTTAGTCATGGGATCATGGGACAGCATTTAGCAGAAAGTAGCAGATTAACTCACAAGGTGCAGAACAAGCTTTATGCCATGTCTAGATCCATCTTTGAAGCAAATGAAACAGTTGATACACTCAGGAAGAACAGGCAGGCCACCTGAGGCAGTTGCTTTGTTCTGCCAACTGCTAAAGCCAGTCCTGAACATTGTGAGCAGTACATGTTACGCTAAAAACAATGCAGCAAAAATCTAAAACCATTACCTTGTTCAAAATAATACATTGCAAGGTAGGAGCTTGCGTCAAAATTGTTTAATAAATAATTTGAAAACAAGAAAAAAAATACAAGAAAGAAAGTGAATAAAATAATAATTCAAAGGGCAAGTTTCCAAAACTGATAGTAAAGCATATTACTCAGGAAGAATTTATTTCTGCAGTTGCGTTCCTATCAGTAATTTGATTTTAAAAGTTGTAAAGCCCTCTAGTGGAATTAAAGGATCCTACAACTTCAACAACTACTCTTTAGATGTTCAGTAGGTAGTTGCATTAGTAGAATTTGATTTCTTCCTGATCCCACATCTAAAATATTTGGACACATTTTTAATGTTAGATGTTCCCCTCTAGACTTCAAGAGACATCAGAACTCCAGAATGTTCAATTCTACATGATTGAACAGCAGATATGAGGGTTTCAGATGGTGGCTTATTCTCTAACTCTTGAATAAACAAACCATAATTCTGTAAGTGAAGAGATGTGCATGGTTCCTATCTCCTCCTTATGAAAGAAGGCCAATGTGGTCAATGATGTACAGAGACAATAGTTACCAGAATTCCCCTTTACTGATAACAATTTCCTTGGGAAAACACACAAAAGTTTGGCGGCCCCTTTAGGAAACTAGAAATCAACTAATCCAATTTAATCAACATAAAAACATCTTGGAAGACCCCTTCCCTCTCTTTGGGCTTATACATGGTAATTTTGGGATACTAGAAATCTAATCCAATCCTTTTCTTGGGAATCAACACTGTAAAGCTTTGGAAGGACCCTTTCCTCTCCTTGGGCTTACACATTGTGCTTTGGGAAACTAAAAATCTACTAATCCAATCTAATCAACACAATCACACTTTGAAAGGACTCTTTCCTCTCTTTGGGCTTACATGTTATGCTTTGGAAACTAGAAATCTACTAATACAATCTAATCAACAAAATTACATTTTGGAAGGCCACTTCCCTCTCCTTGGGCTTACACGTGGTACTTTGGGATACTAGAAATCAAATTATCCAATCCTTTTCTTGGGAAGCAGCACAACAAAACTGTGGAAGGCCCCTTTCATCACCTTGGGGTTACAAGTTCTACTTTGGGAAACTAGAAATCAACTAATCCAACCTAGTCAACACAATAACACTTTGGAGTCCCCCAAGTTTTGCCTGTTCCGTTTGCAGGTTTTTGCACATTGCGCAATTGCGGACACCATTAACGAAGTGATTTGGAAATTTCGAAACATTTTTTCGGAAAATTTTGGAAATCATTTGATATTTGAATCGCCAGCGCCCCCCACAGCCGAAACGAGTTTTGAACCATTTTTTTCCTTGATCACACAGGCCTAGTTAGCAGACAACGCCTTCTCAGCATGAGATAATGTCTGCACATCAAGCTTTTGCTAACAGATGAAAAAGTGGACAATCAGATCTTTGTCTTGATATCCCATCCTGATTGGACATCAAGTGGACAACAGAAGGCAGGTGTCATCTTCTGCTTCTACCCAGGCACTAAATTGTGGTTTCAGATGGTGGCTTATTTCTCTAACTCTTGAATAAACAAACCATAATTCTGTAAGTGTTGGCACTGAAGAGATGTGCATGGTTCCTATCTCCTCCTTATGAAAGAAGGCCAATGTGGTCAATGATGTACAGGGACAATATGATCTATGTAGCAGCCTATCCACACTGTGGCTTTTTATTCTTTTTCTTATTTTATTCTGTTTCTTAAAAACACTTTAACAAGTTGAGGAACATATAAATCTTCAGATGACAGATACTTGGCACGAGATTAATATTAAACAGTTTCAATCGTATTTCCACCACAGCATTAACATCTTTCCTGATTCATGCAATGCAGCAAGTCAGGAAAGTTCAATATCAGCATTCCCACATAATCGCTTATGATCTCATAAGGTAACTCAGGAGCCATGCACTTTCCTTGGGCCTTTCTGAAATGCTTGAGGGCACTGTCATGTGGATATGTGGCAAATATACTGTTGCCTAAACATGTTTTTGATTCCTGAGTAGTGATAGAAGGATAGCAGCTCCTTTTGAGGTTTCAAGTTAATACCAAGCGGGTTTGCTTTTTCCAGTTGTGGAGAAAGAGCTGTTCTGGTAAATATGTCACTGAGGTGCCGGTTTGCATCTACCAAGTGCTACATTACATTTCCGAAACATAATCTTTCTTTCCTATAAAATATTGTATATACTTGTGTATAATTCAACCTCACATATGTGTCAACGCCAAAATTATGGATTTTGATATGACCCATGAATAAGTCAAAGGTCATTGTTAGGTTTGTCGTAACAGTCATTCCACAGAGAGGTTCACTTTAGGGTTGCCATAAGTTGGAAATGACTTGAAGACACACATGAACAAAGAGTACATGTATTTGTATTCCTTGTTGACTTATCCCACACCCTTTCTCAGGGTTTTAGTAGGCAATGAATTCTTAGACATGACTATCTCTCTTTAAATGGTTGTGGGCAGACTGCAACGTATCCTTTAGCAATTTTCACATATTCTGAGTCAGGTATTGGCTTTCCTTTCACTCTTGACAACCCACAGTGATTTCACTGAAACCAGGGTCACATTTGTTATGATTCTAGATTTACAACTAGTGTGCATGAACTTTCAGATTGAATTAAAAAAGAGAAGTCAACTTCATTTAATATCAAATTATGACAATGGTTTGAGGTCTGCTGCAAACTTATGCTTCAGAATGTGCACTGCAGCAGTTCGGTCTTCCTTATGGTAACTTGGAACCAATCAGCATCATGCTCCCCCCGGCTGACATTTTTGAGCTTCTCCCCACTTACTGTAGCAGAAATCTAGTATTACTCATGAGGTAGGCCGTTCTTCTGTTTTTGCCATCTGCTTCTTTGGCCCTGGAACTCAACAAAAAAGCTTCTGTTTTGTAGCAGATTTCCTATGAGACGGGTGAAGTGGTAATCCTTTGTGATATTATACATTTTTCTCAGAAGGAGGTGGTGGTTTACAGTATTGTAAACCACTGACAGGTCTATGAAAACAGCTCCTGTGATCTGCTGCCTTTCAAAGCCATCTTCTATGTGCTAAGTCATGTTCAGCACTTGCAATGTGCAGCTCTTGCCTTTCCTGAAGCCCGCTTGCTGTGGAATCGAAAATGGGTCTATTTTTCCATAATTCTATGCAAAATAAGTCTCTCCAGAAATTTGTAAAGATGGCACAACAAGGAGATTGGTCTATAGCTTTTTGGATCATGATAGTCTTTGCCTGGTATCAAGATGGCTATGGATCTTGCTTTCCTCCAGATTTTGGGGATCTGACAGGATTCAGTGCAGTTGTTCATCAGCTCCAGCATCTTGCTTTTGGACCAAAGTTCTTAGTTTGTTCCATCCGTAGATCATCCAGGCCAGCTGCTTTGCCATTTTTACGTTTATTGGGAACCATGTCCAATTCAGTAAATGTAAAAGGTTCATGAAGGTTGTTGTTCTCATTATCTGGTTGTCTGACTATTGGTTTCTTTCCTACTATGGTGGCAAGGTTGGGTTTCCCATTCTTCAAGAGTTGGTGTGGTATCTGATCTGCCTTTATGTTGGCACGGGTATTAGTTTGTGAGGGATCATTGCTCAGCCATCTTAACAGCCTCCATGCCTTCTGACTGCTCTTGCCCATGTCAACTTCTGTTATCAGCTTTATCCACTGTTCTTTCTTGGCTTCAGAGATAAGAGGGCAAAATGTTCTGCGCTGCCTGAAGAGTTTGCTCACTAAATGGGTCTTTGTTGTGGAGCCTGTAATAGTTTTCCAACAAGGCAGCTGTTTCAGAAGTAATGCCCTGAAGGTTGTGGGTTCTGCAGCCACTCGGTATAGAGACCCGTGAGCAGGTTTTCACTATTTCGATAAAGTGCTCGTATTCCTCAGAGATTGGTATTTATTGGTATTCATTGGTGACTAACCAGGACTATCCCTGCTTGAGTTCTAAAATCAGACAGGATCTGCTGCTTTTAGGATATTTAGATCCTTGTAACTATGTTACCTTTAGCAATATTATTTCCACTAGTTGCTTATAATATAGCGATGTCTGGTGTATCAGTACCACAGAACTGGCCTATAAACAAAAGAATGTTCACCCAGTTACAGTTACCTTTTTTCCCCAATGTGACTGTAAGAGATAACTGGTTTCAAACTTATTTTAACCAACCATTTTGCAAAGAGGAGAAAAAAACCCATGCTACAGACCCTTTCACATATGATGACCATGGTCAGGAGACAGACTTATACGGCTACAGATTTCCACGTTTACTGAGAAATGATTTTTAGTGTGAAGGACCTAAAAAGTGTGGGTTTATAGGAGAGAACATTCACATACTTTGAGAAAGTTTCTACTTTATAACTGTAATATAGTGTTTCCATTTTTTCTGTACCTGATGTGGGACAAACCTGTTGTCTAGCCAGCTCGAAAGTTCATGTTGTGTCGGCCCATATGGAGCCCCCAGTGGCGCAATGGGTTAAGCCCTTGTGCTGACAGGATTACTGACTGAAAGGTTGGTGGTTCGAATATGAGAAATAGGGCGAACTTCTGTCTGTCAGCTCCAGCGTCCCATGCAGGGACATGAGAGAAGCCTCCCACAGGATAGTAAAACATCCAGGCGTCCCCAGGGTGAACTCGCTGCATACAGCCAATTCTCTCACACCTAAATTGCTCAAGTGTCTCCTGACACACAAAAAATTAGGCCTATATAAAGCCTGTTACAAAACTCATGACATTTAAGTTCTCACAAGGGACCTGACGTCTCACAAATCCCACTGGTCACATAATTTGAGGTGGGTTTTAGAAGGGTGAGCTTAATGTGCTAGTCACTGTAGAGGCAAAAGTAGGATGAGTAGGTAGTAGAAGCCACACTTGTAGTATACAGATCCTGTCTGAGAGTATATTGCTACACACTATATATTCCAGGGCAGTCCACCGTGAGACCAGCTGTCATCAGCTCTTTTTAAAAGAGGTTGCAAGCCATACTTACAACAGATGAACCATGGAGCATTTGGTACACAGTAAACGGCTCAGACTGGGATGCAACGATGGTGGAGGTAGCTGCTGCACATTCTTCTTACTCTTGGCAATACAGAAAATGGAGGGAGGAGCATGTGTGACATGATTCAGAGCTGCTCTGCCTCGTGTGCTGTTGGGGGAGAGCGGAAGAACAGCAGTGCCATTCTAGCCATGATATTTGGCCTTGCATATCAAATATCAACCATTTGGTATGCAAGGCCATTTTACTGTCTATCAACTGTTTAGCTATCAGTCTGTTGGGGGCATGGCTGGCATTCACTCTCAACAACACAAGAAATACAGGATTTGGAGCATTCCACATGGACTCACTATGGAGCTGAAGTAAGCTGCCAAGTATGGGATGTTTCATTGGAAACAGGACACCCGGAAACTTATTGTAATGTGCATAAAGCTCACACATAACATTAACAGGGGGAAAGAGCAAAAGGAATGGACTTCTTCAAAAAGAAATGCTTTGGGACAAATGAAGAAGAAGCTAAAGAGCAAGTTCTAGCTTCTTATGACAGTTGAAAACTGTGAAACTAGATCCCTGTGCAAGCAAGATGAAAGTGACATACCATTCAATAGCGGGGCTCTTTTACCCCTCTGGACAATCAACATTCTTCTTCTGTATCCATGGAGCCACTCACTAAAAATAGCTTTGTTTAGCTACAGAAACAAGTGCTGGGAGCTCGGACTGAAAAATATTGTTCAACGAAGTGTTATTCAAACAAACTAAGGAATGTCTATCATAACATAACTCCTGGAGTATTCGAGGAAAACAGTTTTTATTCTGCTGATAGCCAGATGACGCCACTGAGTCTCCCTGAGGAACATGTAGCTATAAAGATTATGAAATGGCATGTTTAACATATCAACATTATTGTCTTTATTCTACAGAAATGTAACAGTGTCAGTGTTGACCTTCAGTGCTGGAAATGGGCTGATCTTGTTCTTTGCAATGTTTATTAATGGGTCTTAGTGCTTGTTAGACTAATAAAACTGGAGGCTTCCTTGCAAGAAATGTGTTCCTCATTACAAGACCCTTTCCCCTTCATCCTAGGATGGCATTGTGCTAAAGGCATCCTCAAGATCTCTGAACAAGTCAAACAGAGAAATTTGATCTATGGTGAAGTGAGAAAGGCTTAAACTAGGTTGTAACTCTAACTCTCTCTGACATCCTCTAATGGCTGGGAAATTAAACTCTGAACATTTCCTTTCTAGACACTTCACGCTTGCTTTCTGAACTGTCAACCCAATTTTACACAGGACCTAATGTTCAACTTCTGCTTAAGAGATGAGATTACTGCATAATATAGTATTTGACATCTTGCATGTTCATTGAGACAACCCTCTCCATCTTGAAAATAAATTCCATTGTTTTGTAGGCTATGTTCTATAATAAATATCAAAACAGAAGTACATGAAAACTTGTTGAAAAAAATTGGAGGGTGATGGGTGGAGTTGGAAGAACTGCTTTGAGCTGAATGTTCCCAATCTCAATCTTAGCTCATCCAAGGACTCACTGGGTGGCCTCCAGCAAGCTGTTATTTCCCACCCCCACACCGTCTAAGACATGAACTGACACTTCACGGGAATTATGCCTCATTCTCTGTTACTCAGTATTGTGGCCAGTTGGGCAATTCAGATTGTTTTGCTAAATAAAAGGTTGTGTGAGGTCAACATTTAAAATCATACTATTAGGAATCCTTGCTCCTTCACTGACCACATTACCATGGCAGTGTAAAACATAGAAGAACCATCATGAAAATGACAGAATGTTAGATCTAAATTAGTCATACTCAAGGCAAATGCACTGAAATTAGTGAGACCTAAGTTAGACATTGACTAAATTAAGTCTCATTCATTTAAATCAGATGACTACCTCCAACTAGAGGAGATCTACTGATATAATGCAGTTTTTATAAGTGTTGACAAGCCATTCAGTAATGTTTTTAACCAGTGTCCTCTAGTTGTGTCTGGCATTTAGATTTATTATTTTTATTTATGTTGACCACTTTAATTCATTGTTTTCAATCAGTCTACTCTAGTATGACAAAGTCCAGATTCACCTCTAAATTTATTTCATCCAAGCACTAGAGATAATTAAGGCCTAAATCAAAAGTGGGCAAGCTTTGACCTTCTTGATATCTGGGAACATCTACAAGTGGAAGCCCCAGCCATTATATAGCTAATTGTAAGGTACTATAGGAATTGTAGTCATAAAGAGCTTGAGTATCAAAGCTTCCCCATCCCCAAATTGTTCTAGAAATAAGTGTTAAAATCAGAGCTAGAATGAGCCAGGAATCAAACCCAAGGAACTCAATAGGTCTGGAATTAGAAAGGGCTAGTTTCATATTCAACTTGGAAACAGATACATGATCCAAACAAAGGAGAAGGCAAAGGCTGTAGAGAAGGCAAGAGTGTGATAAAATGCAACATAACCTATTCCATCTTTAAAACCACAAATGAGAGTGAGGTGTTTTTGTTTTTTTTAAAAAGTTGGACAATCACCCAAGCCTATGTCAAACTGAAATTTCAAGAGATTTACCGACACGTAGAAGCTGTAGCAATCCCTGACCAAATTGAGAAAGCCCTAGTAGCAAAAAAAAACTGGGAGATTCTGAATTTGACTATAATAATGCTTTATAATGCTTTATTTATAAACCCACCCTATCTCCTTGAGGGGACTCAGGGCGGTTTCCAATGAGTACCAAAAGTGGCAAACATTCAATGCCAGAAACAGACAGACAACAAGTCAAGTCAAAACAATAGGTAAAACAATTCCAATACAACTTGGAAAACTAAAAAAAAGCAAACCAAAAAACAAAACAAAAATTGAACATAAATAAACATAATGTAACACATAGATTCATACAAATTAAGCTAAATGCATTAAAAGCATAAGATAGTTTACGGCATACCAAGATTTGGAAAGCCTATTATTTTGGAGGAAGACCCAAGTGAAAATCCTTCCTCGGTAGTACCTTAGCTGTAAACAGAACTTCCTTTTTAATTCAGTGATTTTATAATTTTATGGCCAACCTGTGGCTGTAAAACCAAAACATAGCCTCTTGAGTCCAGTCCAAGGCCATAAAGAAACGTTTCACCTGGGGCGACAGGATATTGGAGAGTGACCTTGAAAAAGAGTGGTCATCCCTGTAAGAAGCATTTCATCCTGCTCTTAAAGAACTGTAAAGACAGTTTAAACTGGACTTGTGTCTGTGTGTTGGCCTGGAATTTACTATATGTGTGTTCAGTATCGTGAGGTTGGTGACCCGCACTCACATGATAGCAAAATATTCTGAGTGAGTCACCCTAACCAGCTTTGGATCAAACCCAACACATCTGCTCTCCTCTGCACGAGCAAGGAAGAAATTGACCATGCCACTGGTGACCAAGCAATGAGGAAAGCCTTCTAAGCTGTGATAAAAACTAAATCTGAGGTGTACACAGCTGCTGTCCTCTCCTTCCTCATAAATGACCCAGAACTTGTAAACATTTCCTTGAATAGCACCACTAACCACATCCAAGTTGGTGTTCTTCAAGAGGGCAACACATTCTTCAATCTTGGTTTTTTCAGTGAACAAGAAGTCATCATCTACCCAAAGGTAGTATTTTGTTGTGACCTGAGAGATGGCAAGATTTCTTCTTGCAAACCAACCCTTTGCAAATGGCATGATGAAATGTTCAACATTAGTTTCTTCAATCTTCCCAGGATATTCACTATCATCTGCCACAATGATCGTTCTATCTGGATAAAATTTCCTGATGCTATTGATCAGGATCCACAGCTTTTGGTTTCAGAAGAAAGTCTTAGTTGTGATGGTTACAAAATTACAGATATTGTTATCTGGCCCTGGATCAATCAGCTTCAGCATGTATGGCTGCCGGAAGTCACAGGAAATTTCACATGGTGATTCCCCCATTGTAAAGTTCACAAAGTCCACTGCATCCAGTAAGTACTCTGTATTAGTGTATACAACATGCTACAATATATGGTTTAGCAGGTCCATATAAGCATGTAACCTCTCCGTTGGAGCCCCTTGTCGTGGGGGAGAGGCTTGCGCACCCTGATGAAGTTGTGAACTATGCTGGCGGTGGCATAATAGCCACTGGTAGGGCCTCCCATGCCAGTCAGGTCACAACCAAAGGGTCTGACAAAGAGCGTCAACAGGCAGAATGGGCTCTCTAGCCTTTGGCAGCCATCCTAAGAGAAGGAAAACTCTAATTTCAAACCCGGGCAGATGGTGGTCGTCTAACCCTGTAAGGTCAACCATCTAGAGAAGGAAACTCAAACAAAACCTACGACCTGAGGACTTCGCTACCACCATCCCAGCTTGCTAGGCCCCGGCAGACGAACCTTTGGTTTAAAGGGTGAGGCCAGTTCTGTGCACACTGCGCTCCACCAGAAAAATCCATTGCACAGGCTCGAAGGACACATCCTACCTCCTTTTAAAAGTCATCAATGTGCTTGTAGAAAGCGTGGGATGAGTCCTTCCTAAGAATCTTTGTTCACGAAGTAATGCCAGAGATAAGCAGTAGAGACAATCAGTTTTTTCTTCCGTTGCCCATTCATTATGTCTTGGGGAACATTGGCAAGTGTGTCTAAAGTACCAAAGGATGAATCTAGGGTCACCTTCTGTTTCTCAGTCTTTTCTCCATGGAAACTAAGCCCTGGGATTATAATGGTGTGCAAAGGCATCACTTCAGTTCCTTAAATGGGGTAAGCTTAAAGGGGCGTTTGGCTGAGCAACGTAATCTTTTTTCTAATAAGAATATCTTATCTGATAGTTCTTTAATTCTTTCTCACTTTTTGTGACCGAAGCAAGTTTGTCCTTTTCAATATAATTATCCAATTGATAGACCTGCAGTTTGTTCTTTTTGACACGTTCACAGTAATTCTTTGGACCTAGCCAAATGTCATTATACAGGAACATGGATTTGATTTTCTTGTCTGGCAAAAGCTTAAAGAAAGGTGATGCTTCTAGAAATTCCCTTCCTGGCTTGGTTGACCTGGCTTCCTCCTTGTAGACGAAAAGGTAAGTCAGAATAGACAGACATCCTATTGGTCCGTAAAAATACTTGTATTTCCATAATATCTGAAGAATCCTAGTGTGCCCATTCTCAATCTTTGAGAAGCTTCCCTTTGGGCAGAGCAAATACCAGTCCAGTCCAACCACACAGGTGTATTTAGACTCTGGACCAAATTCCCGCATTAGGAATGGAAAGGCACTATGATCATCACTGCGAGTTCTGATCCCTTTGCATTACAGCAGAACTGGCCTCTATCTGTCAAAAGACCTTTAACTATTGTCAGCTCACTCATTTACATGGATGAATCCCCATGTGGTGTGTCATAAAGTTTTACCACCATAAATAAACCCTAACATAAATATTTAAATTTAGAATCAGTACTTCTTTTCTCACCAGATCCCCATGTTTCACTTTTAGTGCTGAAATTCTTGGGGAGGGGAGAGGGAGAACTTTATTCTGCATTCTCATTCCGCTCACAGCCAAATATGGTGAGGTTTTGCAACATCTAAAGTGACGTAGTAGGAACCTTAATAAAACACATCAAATTTGTTTTAAAGAGATGCCATCAAATAGCTCTCCAAGACTTAGATTCTGAAAGGCTTGGAGTTGGAAATGCCGAACCAAGTGCCTTTACAACTTATTGCCAATATAAAATTAATAAGACCAACTTCGAATGGCAAAAACAAAATCTCCAGGTGTCATGAGAGATTACCTTATTTTGAATGTAATAGCCTATGACCATTGATTTGACTTGTTCATTTGTTTGTTTTAAATGTGGAACCAATAATGTACATGGCAATTTGGAGAAATAACAAAATCCACAGTCAGATGCCCAAGAATTTATAATTCAATAGTACAAGGAGGAAGTACAGAGAGAAAGCAAGAAAACGGGGTGAATATATATAGCCAGTACCCGAGTTACAAACATCCAACTTACAAACAACCCATAGTTAAGAACAAGGGTGAGACAACAGGAAGTGAAAGAAATCTACGCCTTGGAAGGGAAATTCACTTCTGAAAGAGTTATCATGGGGGGAAAGTGTCTCAATTGAAGCTTTATCACCAATCCTTGTTCCCACAACAAGCCAATTTATACAAAATCCAAATCTCACAGGGACAGAAAGTGAGGTGAAATCACATGAACAGGGCATTATACTTAAAAATGTATCTATTCTGACTTACAAAGAAATTCAACTTAAGAACAAATCTATAGAACCTATCTTGTTCGTAACTTGAGATTGCCTGTGCAAGTGAAGTTACATATACTTAATTTTATTTGAGGATAAGGACCAAAGTATGGTTGGAAATAGGAGCTCTCCAAATGTTTGTAACTCCAGCGTAAGTCAATATTGACTATATTTGCTAGGGTTACTGTCTGACAAACGTTGAGAGGTCACACTCAAACCACGCTACCCTTCAGTTGCAAGGAAGGCTAAAAGAATTTTGTTCAAAGGTAGGTTTTGAAGCTGCATTTCCATAGAGGGAAAAAAGAGATTTCACAATATATTTCCTATTTTACAACTGAAATGTTTCAAGTAAACAAAATGCAGACACAGGAAGATAGGTGTGGATTTCTGAAAAGTTCTTTAGGCATAACTATTGCAATTACACATTATTTGCCAATTTCTAGGCAACATCATAACATTAAGCTTCATTTCAACAAAAGATAATGCTTTCTGTTATTTTTACTTGATAGCTCAAATCAGACACATTTAAACTATTGTCTGAATACATGTTTACATTATTAACTTAGTATATCATGACAAATTTTATACAGTTTAATGAGTCATAATTGTTAAAAAAAAATACCAAGCTTAGTTATAGTATCACAGGCTTACACTTAACAACAAGATCTGATGAGAATATGTTGACACGTTTAATGTAAAGTGCGTGATTGCAGCTCAATATTTTTAATTTGTTGGCTTTCTTTTTTAAAAAAAAACAGGGAGGATGAAGAGAGTTTTATGATCGGATAACATTTTCATTTCACTCACTTTTAAGGTATTCCATTAGGCTGAGCTTCATACCTGTGCTAGTCACAGAGTGTTATTCCAAACAAACCAAACCAAAAGTTGGCACTGTTATTCTATTATTCTATTAATGATGTCATTCCAGCTGCAAAACCGACTCAAGGATCTTGACGCATCTTGTAGAGCAAAACAATGGAATTTCTAGGACCACTTCTTTGGAAAGTAAGGTTCTTTCTTTCTCCTGGGAAGGAGTGAATGGAGAGCCTTGTATTCCAACTACTGCTGGAAAGCAGCATGCAAAATGCCAGCTTTGCAATATATTTGATGCTTTTTTGACTTCTCCTTAATCCTCTACAGTAGGCCTGAACAACCTATGTTCCTCCAGGTATTTGAGACTTCATCTCCCAGAATTCCTGATGATTGGACAAACTGGCTAGGGCCTCTGGGAGTTGAGGTTCCAAAAACCTGGTTATCCAGGCCTGCTCTATACACTTTCTTGCAGCATCTTCTGTGCAGAGACCTTTGGTCAGAAAGCCTTTTGCATCTACATGCAATAATATACAGGCAGATACTACAGTCTTAAGTAGCGTCAGTAGTGTAACATAAATGACATACCCCAATTTCTGTAGACCTAGCCAAATCAGTGCAATTTACATAAAGTTGATTAGCATTCAGCAACTGATTTTTTTAAATTCTAGCTGGAACTAGCAATTAGACTTAGGCTAGAGCAGGTGTGGGCAAACTTGTTCCCTCCGGGTGTCTTGGACTTTAACTCCCACAATTCTTAACAACTGGTAAACTGGCTGGGATTTCTGGGATTTGAAATTCAAAACACCTGGAGGGCCGAAGTTTACCCATGCCTGGGTTAGAGCATGGTTCCCCTAAGAGTATGTTTTGCAAACTGGGTTACAGTTATTCAAGAATCAAGTAAACAACCACACAGACAACACAAATATACAACAAACAGTGCTTTTTCCTGGTTTCATGCTGGAGGGCAAGCAGATCAAAAGAAAAGATATCAAGATATGAAGAAAAGACTGAAACAACTCTTAGGGACAGTGTGCACAAAATGCTAAATCGTGGTTTAGTGCCACATGAGCAAGCATGAACAAAACAATAAACTTGCCTTTAACACTCCATATTTAATATTCTACGAAAACTATCTCTTAATTCCAACTTTATCAGAGAGCATGATGAAAAATTAACTCAAGCTGCCTATGGTTTCAAGTTGGCTTGTTTAGAAACTGAGTACACTTTGTTTTAAAACTGACGTGTGCATTTTCCTGGTGTTATGGGAGTATCCTTGAACCTCTCAATGCAGTGGAAATGTCACTATGGCGGACTTCCCTGTGGCAGGAAATCTCTTTCATTTAGAGCTCCAGAGATTAACAGTGTGTCCTTTAGAAAAGGACAAAGTTTATTTCCTACCAGCACCAAATTATTTCTACTGGTGGAGGCAGCGAAATACTTGGATGGTGTTAATGCGCTTGTGGGCATGTTTTAAACCTCCTGTCTCTGGTCTGTCTTGTTGTATACCTGAAAGTAGACTTCACCTTATGGCACCCCATGATAGGATTTTCTGGGCAAGATTTATTTCGAGTTAGTTATTGTCTTCCTCTTTGACTGGAAGAGTTGACTTGCTCAAAGTTACCCAGTGGGTTTCCATGGCTGAGCAGATTCTTAAACTGTAGTCTAATTGAGTTCTAGTCCAACAGTTGGAACACAACTCTATGCTGACTTCAAATAAATCACCAAAGAGTAAAACAGATTACATTTTGACGTGTTGTTGAAGGCTTAAATTTTGTCAAATCGTATTTTGGCATGGAAGCCCCCAAGAGTTTAGGGAATGGAAGTTCCCAAAAGTTTCCTTTTATATTACAGTTCTCCATCCATGAGCAGCAAGGACTCACACAATTGGTTTCCATGGCTGAGTGGGGATTCGAATCCTGGTCTCCCAGAAGTCTAGTTTACCTGTCCAACCATTACATCATGCTGGTTCTCTGGTCTGTAGCTTACAATAAACCAGTTTTTGTGGAAACTGGAACTAAACTCAGTCAAAGTCCTTCTCCTTGCCATGCAGGGCGATGAGCAATGGAAAGTGTTGAAGAATAAGGCAATTCTACAGCTCAGTTTGACCTCATTTGCACTGCAACACATATCATCAAAAATCACCATTTGGAGTTGTGTATGACCCAACTGACATAGAGGAGGAAAAAGGCTGTTGAAGTTCAGCATCACAATTAAAACAGCACAATGAGGTAAATAAGAAGCATCTCCTGCAAGCACACTAAAAAATAATGTTGAAATACAGTAAAAAAAAAAAGAGAAGCCAATTTACTCCGAACCCAATTTACTCCGTATCAGATTAATACTGTGCCCTTAAGTAATAAAAAGTGTTGATATGACAGGAAGATAAGAAGATAGGTCAGGAATTCACAAAAGCCTTAGTTCTTTCTTGACACTATACCAGTAAAAGAATGTTGTGGAAAAATCAATGTGAATGAAAAATGACTGTACAATGCTTGTAAACACATCTAAAGGCCAAGGACAAAAATGTTTCTTTCCGGAAACAATCTATTTTAAACCACAGGACCCCATGCTTGCCTTAATGACTAATCAAGAACGTATTTCCCCTTTTCTCCCCAAAATAGTACAATTTCCACATCAAACTTAATGTTTTACGTTTGTTTTTTTTAAAAAAAAATTGAAACATATAAAAAGAAATTCAAAAGGAAAAGTTCCACATGGTAGGAATCGTAAATGGGGAAAAAGAGCCTCACAGAATAAGATGGCTAACAGGAACATCACTCATTGTACTACTTTCTTGGAAAGGTTTGTGAAATACTGTTGTGTTTTCCACATGGGAAACAATGCCAATATTTAACACTTGACCCTTCAACCTATCCCTTAATTAAAATAAATGGCGACAGATCACATTTTGGAAGTCATAAAAGTAGATGGTCATTAAAAAAACATGGATACTTTCTGTCTGCATCCTGAATTGTGTATTGTTTTTCCAAGGCAATTATTTCATCCACAAGTGGATAAGACTTCAGCTCAAAAGGAAATGGATCATCACCAAGAAAAACAAAACGAGCAATAAGTTATTTCTACAATAATCATAGCTATGGCATGTTCCTAGGTATCTAGGGACACTGGACATGGCTTCTATGGAGAACACTGCAACCTGGATAAATAAGCAGACAACCAGAGACGTCATGTAGTTCACTCTCTAGTCCTCAGGTGTGACAGTCTAGCTGAGAAGGCATTCTAATAATATAAAACTATATCATCTCTATATTATCATATAGCTTAAATTCAAGATTTCAGTCAGTGCCTTTGTCCTAAAACTTGAATACTTTTAGTTACAATATTTCATCTCTGTGAATGTACTTGTGCATCTGTCTGAAGACACTTCGCATCATATCTGATGTTACTGTCAAGCCCTCCAACTGCCCCAATTTGGTAGAGACAGCCCCAATAAATTATAAAGGTGTAACTCCTTTTCAGTTGCTTTTAAAATGTCTCCAGTTTCCATCTCCTCCTTCCACTTTTCCCCTTTGCCCTCATCTTAATTCCATTGTTGCAAATGAAATTTAAAGTTGATTTGCATTCAACTCAGTATGCAGGAGAGGAAAGAACGGGGTGAAGTCTTGTCCTTCTAATTCAGGAGTTCTTAACCTGTGGTCCGCAGGTCACCAGTGGGCCGCGAGGACAAAAATCTGGTCTCTGAGCCTCCTTCCTCTTTATTTCTTTATTTATTTAATTTCCGCTCCTTTCGTGCCGCACACTACTCCTTCCCAGTATCTGACCATGACATATGTTCTGTGTCAGAAACTAGAGCTCCCTGTTCAAAAAAGGTTGGGAATCACTGTTCTAAGTAAGCTTAGTCAAAAGCAAACTATTGCAATCTCTCCTAGCCTGTCTGTTTTTCCTCATTAATAACTTGTTCCATCTTGGCCAGACATGACCCAGGTTTCATCTGTGAAATATTAGAGGGTATGTATTTTCTTTCTTAACTAGCACTCATTATACTATATTATGCTTCTCCCCTGCGCCATGAAAAGGAGCTTCACACACACGTCTGTATGTGTACAGAAGTCCTGCACATTCCAGCTGGAAGCAAAGATACTCAGAAGATACTGTCATGGCAGAAATAAGTAGGTGTGTTACTCAAGTCCATGAGTTATACACAACCCCCAAATCTCTGACTTGGTCCCACAAATCTCCAGATTATCCTCCTTTATAAACAAAATGACCCCAAATCACCTATTATTATTATCATTATTATTATCCCGTGTTATCTCCCCAAATGGGACTCAAACTGATGAAATGCTGCCAACACTACTTGGAGCAACATTAGACCCACAATTCTCCCTGAACTCCTCAACTTACAAAAATTACCAGAAATCAGCTAAAAATCATCTTTAAAAGTATAATAGAATTACTTCCAATGTTCATTTTCAGTTAGTTTTGAACTGAAAAACAGGACAGAGAGCAACAATTGGCCCCTGTCACGCTTCAAGTGTTTATCACCTTCCCTAAGCCAACCCTAAAATTTGCCTCAGTTTGGCCATAATGACATCCTACACTGCACAGCCATAAATACTGTTTTCAGATGATATCAGGAACAGTACTGATGGTACACAATATTGTTTTGTTCTTTTTCATAAAAGAAAAAAAGGAAAATAAAGAAGTTAATGTTCAAAAAGTATCAACCTTAGGTATTATATTTCATAAGACAACCTTAGGTATTATAATACCTTAGGTATTATATTTCCTTATTGAGAACAAACATTGTAAATGACAGACATTGGCAACATTACTTTTTTGAATGGTAACTCCCAACATCATGGTCAGGATGAGAGTTGTAGTCCAAACAAAAAGCAACTTTTCTAAGTTTTGGATTTTGTCTGATATTTGATTTACTCTAAACAGAAAGCTCTTACTAAAGTTTACTGTACAGTTAACTAAAAGATCACAGTACTTCAAGCAGTTTGTATGTGGAAGTATCATTATAAAGCTAAACTTATACTGACTTCAGTGAAATCTAACATTGTAATGTGTAGGAAACTCTCAGACCACTGCCATAGCAACCGTTCATAACACACAATATCAAAAGGTTTAACAAAACCCAAAAATGCAAAACAAAACTGAAAAGATCCCATTATGAACAAAAAGATGACTCAATATGTATAAACAATTTAGAAATAATAGACCTTTAAAGTTATACATACTCACTTGTTCTTATCAACATTTATCCTGGAGCCACTTTGATTTATTTGGGGATTATGTTTCTCATCTAATTTTTCAAAATACAAAATGCTTATAAAGAATGCAACAAGAGAGGGAAGAAACATTTGTTCAAATAAGGTTATGCTTGAAGAGACAAATATCTAAGCCCTTCCCCTGATCTGCTCCAAATGCTCTCACAGGCCTCAATCCATCAAAGATTTTATATTAATACTTCATTTATAACCATAATGTCTCTATGCCTTTCACTAATATGAAAACAGCAAACTTGGCTCCAGCCAGATCTCCACCTTTGGTTTTTGACAGAGCACTGTTTTCTAACAAGGCCTTCTTGGACCAAAGCGGCTTATCTTAGACTGTGTCCAAAAACACAGTTGTTGTTTCAAAGGGCACAATGACAGCACACTGCAACTTTCTTTACAAGCCAGTATAATTAGAACAATTGTGTAACCAGCCTACTGTAGACTAACTTAGTACGTTTATGTTGGATACTGAACTTCGTGGACTATTTGAAGAGCTCTTGACAAGACCCTGGAGAAACTAACACCTAATCATAAACCTATGTTGTGGCCACATTTGGAATAATGTGTAGCTGACTCATCTTTAAAAGAATTCCCCTAAAGGTTTGGGAAAATTAATAAAGTACGGCTCTCCATATCCATGGGGGAGATGTTCCCAGAATTTGCATGGATATGTGAAAGTACGGATAACAGTGAAACCTATTAAAATGAAGGACTAGTATATAATTGAGTTGCCCTGAAGGTCCTAGAAGATGTTATTTATTTATTTATTTATTTATTTCTTCGATTTTATATTCCGAGGCTGACATCCATGGGCGAATGACCTCAGGAGCCCTTTTCATGTCCCTGAAGTAGAAGCCTAAGGAAATGCTTTCTTACAGGCCCTTCTGAACAGTTCTGGGATGGCCCGGGTACTGATAGGGCTGGAGCTGCCGCGGAGAAGGCTCTCTGACGAGTCACGGATAGGTGGCAGGAGCGGACTGGTGGTATGTTAGAGATGACATCCCTCAAATAGGAGCTTTTCATGTCCCTGAAGTAGCTTGCTTTGGCTCAACATTAAGATAGCCATATTGCGTGAATTTAATGAGCACCCTAACTTTGGCACAAAAAAAATTACACAAAAAGTGAGCATTAGATTTGAGTAAATAGGGCATTTGGTTTTCATGGCCCAAATGTAGAATTTTGCCTTTGCCTTTGTTGACTTTTGTTTTCTTAATTTCAGTCCAGTCCTCCAGCATCTTACTTGTCCTCAATGATTTCTCAATTCTTTCTGTATGTCAGCAGGTTCCTTCAATATTCTGGGATTCTGTTCATTTGGCCCTGGAGATTTTAACTCATTTAGGTTAACTAGGTATATTTTAACCTTGAATGTATTTTAATCATGTTATTGTGTTGGTAATTTTAATTGAACTTTTTAATTGTATTTGTATGTTTGAGGCATGGTGTAGGTTGCCATTTGTAAGCCACCTTAAGTCTCTCCTCGGGATAGAGAAAAGGCATGATATAAATAAGGTAAATAAATAAATTCCTGATTAACTCCTTATCAGTCTTGATATACAGCCCAGATTCCTTAAGAAGATCTCACAATCCTATTTTTGAGGCAAAAATAATCATCAACCAAACAGTTGAAATAAAACTGAACAGTTTTATTTTCAGTGTGATCTATTAGTATATTACTATTCTTGCTGAGCCGCGAACCCACTACTTGCTTTGAACATTTTTGAGGGGGAAAAAATCTTTGTTCTTTCTTGCTGGCCAAGCCATTGTCAGCCCATTTTGAACTATTTCTGCAAACTTGGGCTACACATCTGTATTCTTCCTTCCATTCTTTGTAGAGATTCCTTTTTCTTTCATTTCCTCCTCAGGTTTACTGTGCAGCTCAAATGTTTTCCATGTTTCTTTTTCCATGGAATTGTTTGTGATTGTGCCTTTAACAGTTCCTTCTTTTGACAACACTCTTCTTTTGACAACACTCTTCTTTGGCCTGTCCAGTAATCAAAATATCTAGCACGATATGCTAAGTCCACCCCCTAAAGTGCTTTGAAGTCAATGAGCAACTCTTCCCTATTGGCTGGGATTAGGTCCAGGAATTCTGATTCTCTTTTTCCGTCCTCCACATTTTGAAAGAGGAAATTATTCACAGGGTAAACACAGTGATTTGTCAAAGAGCCTATGCTTAGCAGAACTAGTTTCATAGCAGAAATCACCATAATTGAAGTTCCCAATAACTACCACTTCTTGCTTCCTGGAGATTTCTGAGATTTATTTCAGAAAAGCACGATCTACCATTTCATCTTGGTTTGGTGGCCTGTTGTAACCTAGCACAATGTTGTTTTTAATTTCTTGCTCCATTTATTTTTATCCAAATGCTCTCCACTGGTCCAGTTTGATTGCTCACATGGATCTGTGTACAAGTAAATTTTACACATAATGCTATTCCCGTTACTCCCCCGATCTATTTTTTCTGAACAGATTATATTCCTCAGTTGTTATATTACAGTCATGTGAGTAATCACACCAAGTCTTTGTTACACCTATAAAATCATATTTTCCTTTGTGCACTAGGACTTCAAGCTCATCTTGTCTGTTTCCATATTCTGTGCAATGATGCATAGACATCTAGTGCCTTGGGTTGCTGTTGAGTTTTCCGGGCTGTACAGCCATGTTCCAGAAGCATTCTCTCTTTTCTCGACAATACATGGCCATACAGCCTGGAAAACTCACAACAATCCAGTGATTCTGGCCATGAAAACCTTCGACAACACATGCAGTGCCTTGTTTGTTCTCATTTTTCTTTCTACTGTGGCTCCCATTTTCTTCCTCAACTTCTACTCTAGATTCCACATGCTTGTGTTTAAAGCTTGCATTTGAATAGATGTTGAAGTTATCAGCTTCAACTCACAAAGGATTTAGTTCAAAGATCTCTTGATCAGAATCATTATGCTTTTGCCAAAGACATTCTTCATGGTCTTCACAAGCTGTGGCCCATCTGTAGCCGGTACTCTTTCATCTGAGTGAAAACAATGATTCCAAAAATCAAACCTGTCCTATCAGCACCATTTACTTCCAGTATCTTTCTGTCCTTCTTGCTTCTTTTTTACTTTCCTTCCAAGAGATTCATAATCCAAGATGATGCCCATATGGATCAGAATGAAGGAGTGCTGCTCTCTGTCCTTGATTAAATTTACCAACATGTCAGTAGTATCCTGGAAATACACTAGAAAGACAGTACATTTCCTGATTCATCTTGTCCAGCTGGCACACAATTCCTATATACAATCAGCATCTTTCTTTCTTTGCTGCAGTTAGTGGTTAGGCTGACTTCTTCCAGTGCATGCATTCTCTTGCTGTTGGTTACCTGTTTGAACCTCTTCATCACCATTATGCCCAGAAAGATGGAAAAATAAATTGTTTAGCTGGAGTAGTCCCAGATCCCTTGTACACGACCTCCTCTTGACAGTAATTGATTTCCATGGCACTCCCTCAGCATTATAGGCCTCTTCGTTTCCATTCATGATTCTTCTTGTTGGTTATGTAGGATAAATTTTCTTTTGGTTTTCTCCAGGAAATTCTCAAGTTTTCCGATGTGTTAAAGAGTCTCAACATGTAGTTGCAGTGCACTGACCTCTTTCAAGACAGCCACCACTTTATTCTTCCTGCAAATGTTGTCAGTGAGGTTTCCTGGCAAAAAGGCAAAGGTTGCACACATATCGCAGCAAACAACAACATATCCTTTTTTCCTCCTTCCCTGCAATTTATTCATCTTTTTCATACTGTAATAATTCTTACTAATATGATTGTAATACTGCAATTGTTATTGATATGATTATAATACTATAATAATTCTCAAAGGTTGAGCTCCAAAGGTGACTATTAGCTCTGCCCACATGCAAATCAGTGGCTAAAAAGAAGCCATGTGATCAGGAAGAGCACATGGCCAACGACAAACACAAGCCCTCAAACAAGCCTTCGAAATACCATACAGTCAAAGAGTCCAGAATGAGCCCAAAGCACGGCTCATTTTCTGCTTTCTTCTCAGAGCTAGCTGAAGAGGACAAATACTGTAACAAACAAGACACTTCAAGCACAATTTGTTCCTCTTCAGCATCATTAGTCAAGCCAGTCGCTAAGATTTAGATATTCCAAGATGAAGAACAGAGCCAGCAGTCAGTGGGGCTTGAAACAGAAGTAAACAAGAGAAAGTCAGAGTCAACAGTTTTGGGCTAAATGGACCCATAGTTTGACTTGCCACAGAGCACATTCCTATGTTCCTATGAAGGAGAAAGGGAACAGAAAACATTCTTTCATGGGAAGGGAAAGGAGAGGTACTGTGTCTCTCAATACCCAAAATTTCTCTTCAGAGATATGGAAGAAAACTCCACTGATAGGTTAAGTTGGCATGGGCAAACTTCAGGCTTCCAGATGTTTTGGACTTCAACTCCCAGAAATCCCAACCAGTTTACCAGCTGTTAAAAAAACTGTGGGAGTTAAAGTCCAAAATACCTGGAGGGCCAAAGTTTGCCCATGACTGGGATAAGATGATATGCAATAGCTAAAATTACCTATTTGAGTGTGAATATAGCTTGTATTACGTTACATTTCTCCCCATTGTACAAGATTGAGAAAGAATGCACAAGCTCAATAATGGTGCTCTAATTATACAGTATTCCTTTTTTAGGAAAGCATGACAGAAATCAAGTTCACCTTTCCTGTGCCCTGAACACATGCATGTTTTATGTCTGTTCTTCTTGGAAACGTGGAGGGATGCAACCAACCAAAAAAAGCATTCACCTTGGTTCACCCCTACTCTTTATACTGAAAGGAATCTGTAAATCCAGAATTATACAAATCATTCTGTTTTTTAGAACCTGTTGATTGAGTCATTTCTCCTATAAATTCGTTGTTTAAATGATTTTGGCATTGTTCCTTTCAGATTCCTGTCTAGCGATGTAATGGAAATTTTGACCTCACACTCTTTTTTTCTTTAGCATCACAGATACCAAGATTATGAGTTAGGGGAGTATTTTTCCAGTCGACAAACAAGAGAAATGCGAAGTTTGAAAAGAAACATTGAGCCTGATCTAAATAAACTGGAAAGTAAATATTTAGCTCCAGTGACATTAGGTTACACTCATACAATGGTAACAACTAGTTTGCTGCAATGAAAAATGTGCGTGTTTTCCAAGAGTTTATCATTTGGCCATACAGTGTCATTTCTAAATTAGCATGGCAAAGAAAATTATAGTCTGGAAGCATTTTCTACATATGAATACATTACCATTTCTAAACTTGCTATAATTTGTGAATAGGAAGGAAGATTAGTTGTATCAAATCATGCACGTTTGCTTACATGTGAACTAGCAACAACTGTAACAGCAAATGCTCAATATAGTACCACCCACACTTGGGGAATGGAGGCTGTGCCTATTTTAATCAGCATTGGTTAGCAACTTTTCCATATTAGGAATCTCTTCCTTGTAGCAATCTACAAAAGCCAGAGTGGATGTCAACTTTTTTGATATGTTTTTTATAGTGTCCCTAGAGAGTTTCATCTACCAACTCCTAATACAGTATTTTTTTTAAGAATATTTATACAGAATTTTCAATGCACTCGATACTTTCAATCATAAACATATACATTCCACATACCTATCTCCACAAGACGAATCTTGTCCCTCTTTTACAAAGGGTACCAAGATCAAGAGCTACAGAAGTGTGAAATTGCAGTCTCAGAGGTCTTGAAAGTCCAAAGGAGTAACACTTCACATGGTCCTTTTTAGAAAGCTAGTATCGTAGTACAGCATAACACCGCAGACTGAGTTGTGTTATTAAAAGATGTACTTATTTAAGTCCCTGGTTCAAATTTTTGTCCTGGTCTAAATAACTTTATGCAATTATTTCTGGCAGAATTTATTCAGAGGCGGTTTGCCATTCATTGCCTTCCTCAAAGGCTAAGAGTATGATCCAGCAGGTTTCCATGGCTGAGTGGCGATTGAACCATGGTCTTTCCAAATCATAGTCCAACACTAAAACTATCATCCCTTGAAAGCAGTCATATGCAGTTTACTATTTCCTAGTTGTTATTGTCTCCTTTCTTCTTAAGTGTGACCTGATCTTCTTGCAATTTTTTTTAGTAATTCAATTGCATGGTTTTTGCGTGTGACCTTTAAATATTTGAATGGAATGGAATAAACAGAGCATGTCATTGTTCACATATATCGGAGTATTATCCATAACGCTTTGGCCTGAAGAAATTAAAAACTATTAAAATTAACTAATAAATCAAAAAGCAAGAGAATTCTCTTGCAAATTTCCATAAAATGAATTGTGAAAAAGAATTCAAGTGTGTATTTTACACTAGGCATAGCACCACTGTACGATTTGCGCTCTATTTGTACGCATGTGTGACGACTTGGCTCTTAAATTAAAGTCTGGAGGATTTAAAAACTCTTCTTGGATCGCTACCACCAACCTAAAATATTACTTTTAGGATTTCTATTCAAAACAACCCTTCAGCTAGGCTCTAATAAACTTCACCAAATTAAATTACGAGGAGGCTGAGGTAAACAAAACTTCTTTTAGAAATGGGGAACACGAAAGATACTGGAGCTGGATCACACAGCCGATGCAAAGAGCACAACAGAGGCTTATCTTAAAAAATCAATAGTTAAACTTTTATTGACTTAACAGGCACAGAGCTTATTGGTTGTTCAAATGAGGCACGAGAGCGTAGTGGTTATTAAAAGATCGTTCGTTAGCGTGATGGTTACAACAAAATAGTGTACTCAATCTTAGATCTTGGATATTCAACAGACAGTGCGAAACTTGTCTAAACTAGAACTCACTGTGGTGAGCTATCTATAAAACAACTATCCTACATAGTTCACTTCAGAGCTTTGACTCACTCTAACAGAGCTTTGACACAGAGGCTCTATACTCTAACAGAGCTTTGAAAGAGGCTAACAGAGCTTTGACACAGTCTATACTCTAACAGAGCTTTGAGCTCTATCTAACAGAGCTTTGATACAGAACAAACAGAGCTTTGACACAGAGGCTCTATACTCTAACAGATTTGAGTCTATGCTCTAACAGAGCTTTGACACAGAGGCTCTATGCTCTAACAGAGCTTTGACACAGAGGCTCTATGCTCTAACAGAGCTTTGACACAGAGGCTCTATGCTCTAACAGAGCTTTGACACAGAGGCTCTATACTCTAACAGAGCTTTGATACAGAGGCTCTATACTCTATACAAGGAGCTGTTAGCAACTCTCCTCTCTCTCTGAGAGCGTGTCACGAACACTCCTCTCTCTCTCTGAGAGCTTGTCAAGAACTGGCAAATAAGCCCTTTCTCTCTCCCTCCAGTAGTTCGGCTCCTCCCCTTAACTCAGAGCTCCTCCCAGGCAGCTCTCTCCCTAACTCCTCCCAGGGAAGGCTCCCAACCACTCCCTCTTTTCCTGGCTCTTCTGTCTGCCAAACTGCCAGGCTCGTCTGGGCCTAGCCTTGAATGGGTGAGTTCCTCATAGCATGCTTTGCTTCAACATTACGGCAGTGTGCGGCCCTTCTTTCAGCCTTGCCCAGGGAAGACAAAATATGGGAGATACTGGATATCCAGCCCTCCAAATATTGTTGGACTGCACCGGGAATGTGGCGCAGCTGGCTGGGTGTCAGCTGCATAAGATCTCTACTGACCAGAAGGTCATGAGTTCGAGGCCTGCCCGGGTCGAGGTGGGCTCTCGACCTATTGTGTAGCCTGTTTTCGACCTTTGCAACCTGAAAGGCAGTTGCATCTGTCAAGTAGGAAATTAAGGTACCACTTAGTGGGGAGGCTAAATTTAACTGATTTACGAGGACATGAAAAAAAAAGGATCTGCAGGAAACACGCTGAGGAATGAAGGAGTGTGACAGCTCCCCCTGGTGGCCATATGTTAAATTGCCTCTGTCTGTCTTGTGTGTTTGTGTGTCTAAATGTAATGTGTACATTGTAATCTGCATTGAGTCCCCTGCGGGGTGAGAAGGGCGGAATATAAATGAAGTAAGTAAATAAATAAATAATTCCTAGCAACCCTAACTAGCATCTTCCTGGTTAGAAAATTGTGGGATGTTGCAGTTCCAATGCATTTTAATGGTTAATGGAATGCTGGGATGCTTGTTATTGTCATGTGACTTCTATTTTTTTTTCTTCTGTGTTACGGCAATCTGAAAAAATAACCCATAATTTATTCATTTATTTGGTTGAGGGCAGATTGACAAGGTTTGTTCAAAGTGGTATTGCCTTTACCTTTTCTGAATCTGAGAGTGTTTGAGTTTCTGTGGCCATGAATCTGACCCTGTTCTCCTGGAGTACTGCGCCAGTACTCAAGCTACTACACCATGCTGCCCTTCATTAGAATACTGCAGCTCTAAAAACTTTGGAGGGCCACATAATTCTCACTTACTCTAAACACATAAGCAACATTGAGAGACTGTCCAACACAATCAACATGTTCTGGTGTTCTCCTGAGAAAACTCCACCTCATGGTCTCTAATCCAGGAGCTCTTTAGCACTATGGTTTGACTTTAACTGTGATTACTGCATTGTATGGAATCCTGGGATTTGTAGTCTAGTGAAGTACTACAGCTCCCTGCCAGAGAATTCTAATATTGCCTCTTCCCTTCCCGGATTAAAAAAAATCAGGATTTCACAAGTTGGAACGATGACAGTTACAATGGAATCATAGTGCCATGATTGTGTACTGTCTGTCTCTTCTCAGACAATAATAAAGGAAACTTGTTATGTTTTCTTTGGAATCTTTGCTTCCATCTGCTCACAGTTCTTAAGTGGAGGCATGGAAATGATGAGAGAAGGAATGTTTGCCATCAGAACGTAAGTGTCTATACAGCTTTTCAGCTGGATGCTTTTCTTTATGTCAGGAGCGACTTGAGAAAGTGAATGTCGCTTCGGGTGTGAGAGAATTGGCAGTCTACAAGGATGTTGCCCAGGAGACGCCCGGATGTTTTGATGTTTTACCATCCTTGTGGGAGGCGTCTCTCATGCCCCCACACGGGGAGCTCGAGCTGACAGAGGAAGCTCATCCATGCTCTTTTCGAACCTCCGACCTGTTTGTCTTCAGTCCTGCTGGCAGAAGGGATTAACCCATTGTGCCACCGGGGGCTCCTAGCTGGACGCTGAGAGCAGAAGATCATTATCAACCATGAGATTGTCTAGAGAGAGAAAGGAGTTTGTAGACTGAATAGTCCGAGGTCTCTTACTGCTGTTCACTTGATAGGCTTTATACAAGTCCAGGTGGCTATTTCAAGGGATGTGAATTCAAAGGATTAGTAAAAATTATTTGTACAATGCCATAATTAGATAGGTATCTTTATTTCCTGGATGAACTTATTTCTCACTATAGGAGAAGTTTACAGACATACAAATTTAGAATTGTCCTTCCTACTGCCTTGAGTTGTAATATTATGATATTGTAACATCATGCCTATGAATGTAAAATAATATTGACCACCAAGAGAGAGAGAAATTACTTCAAAGTCTGCAAGGGAACACACAAGAAAGCTGGCCTGGAATGAGCACAGCATAAACCATTCAGGCTCTACTTATTGGGCCAGACATTATTTCCAAAGACATTTTCATCCGGTTACAATCCCAATTTCTACACTACCGCTCTTAGTTATTGTTTTCTTTGTAATATGAATTTTTCCTTATTTTAGAGCAGTGTTTTTCAACATTTTTTGAGCCATGGCACATTTTTTACATTTACAAAATCCTGGGGCACACCACCAACCAAAATGACACAAAATGACACTCTAACACAATAATACATATAGTTAATGTGCTTTTAAATGTACGTATACACTCACTGTGAAACCTGGGCCTGTTTCGATGAACACAACATAGATATCCTGGCAGGAATGGCAGAAAGACACACACAAAGGTCTTGCTCAACAGCTGGGAGTTATAGTTCACTCGCAATCAAAGAGCATTCGGAACTCCACCAGTGATGGAATGGAATCAAACTTCCCACACAGAACTACCATAACCAAGAGAAAATACTATAAGAGTTTGGTGGGCATTGACCTTGAGTTTTGGAGTTGTAGTTCACCTATATCCAGAGAGCACTGTGGAAGGGAGGGAGGAAGACGTGGGGCGAGTCTGCGCAGTAGCGCCCGCACGGGTCACATCTTCCTCCCTCCCCCCTCCCGCAGAAGCGGCAGCATGAGCAAAGCGAGGCAAAGCGAGAGGAGCGAGGCTGGGAAGAAGGGAGCCCGAGTGGAGAAGAAAAAGTGTTCGACAGGAGGGGGAAGAAAGGGTATTGGAGGTTCCAATTTCCCACAGCACACCTGATGATCGCTCATGGCACACTAGTGTGCCACGGCACACTGGTTGGGAAACACTGTTTTAGAGAAACAGAAAGCTTTGAACATCTCAACTATAGAAGCCATTTTTGTATTTCTTGTAACATTATATTGTAATATTGAAGGTGCAATTCACATATATCTGTTAAGAGAAAAGTCCTATGCACTTTTAATGTAGCATACAAAATGTGCTAGCATGTTTAAACTGAATCTCACTATTGTGGTGCAAACAGTGTTGACTTGATATCTCTTAATACAGAACAGTCAATTGGTTTCCGAATTACCAAGACAAAAGGGCTGTGTGTGTGCTTGCAAAATAACTAGACATTCCTATTTTACTCACGATACAGTCTGGGTATTGCATGCTAATGGAAAGCCAAGAATTGTGACCCTTTGTCCACCCTACTACCAAGGATGTGGATGGGGATTTGCCCATCTCCGTCCTCTTTACAACTCACTGATGCTGCATCCTACAACTGCAATGCATCATGTTGCCTTTCTGAGTATCCATTTGTCCTGTGATAATCCTATAAAACTGGCATTTAAATTTGGATCTGCCTAGTGTATAAAAGTCTAATTCAAACAGATTACAGCCTAAATTAACAAGAATTTAAACAACACTCATGAAATTGGGAACAGAAACCATGGTAGCAACATGAGTTTAACTTTTGGCTGAACAGAAATGTTTGCTTGATTCTGTTTAAAAACGCGTGGGAAGTATGGCCGGAGGTGATGCCTGAATCTTTAAAAGGATGGGAGCTGTAGCTCAGCAGGAAAGTATATGGTTTTAATGCAGAGGGTTCGGTCTGCAGCATGTTTAGAGATCGGTATATCTAGAAAGATGTATTTATCACACTTGGAAGTAAGACAGCTCTTTATCTTTCTGGTACTTATTAATGCAATTTACAAAATTTACTCCCCGCCTCAAATGAATGAGGATTGTTTGTCTTCAATCTGGTTTAGCTCTGTCATTTTTTAAAAGTCATTTCATCATGTGTCTTATGTGTGATTGTGACAGCTCAAACGTCTTTTAGTACGTTCTTGTACAGTTTGATTTGTATATTTAAGCAGATGTAGAAGTTTCTAATCATACAGTGATTCACAAGCAGATCTGGCAATGATGAAAGCATTAACTATTGGGTTCCAAATTATGTCCTAGCTCTGCAACTTTAGCTTTTAACCAGGGCTGAGGGGTGAAGGTTAATGAACTTTCATCATCTCCTACCATTGGCCTGGCAGATGGTAGACTGGACAAAACAAAACTGTAAGGCTGTCTGTTATGATACAACTAACCAGAAACTGGGAATAAATCTACAACAATCTCATGAATGATCAATAAAATATCCAAATAGAAAATAAATATCTATTAGAAATGTTCAAAAGTAGTGAGCCCAAGATATGAATGCTTAGAAAATCACGAATATAATATTCTCACATATATATCAATATATCAAAAGTACAGGCCCTGGAGACGCTAAGGAGGCGAAGTGTATACATGGATCCATGGTCCGCCTCCGCCACCATCAATTGTGCAAACTAACGTGCACTCTGTCACCCCTTCGGGGCACCTTGTCCTTAGCCCATTGGGAATTTATAGTGCAGACCATACCTGCGAACTGGATTAATCCAGTGCTAAACTCGCCGCTTTGCTTGCCTCTCCGAAAGAGGCTGAGCTTAGCGACGTGCGCTCTGCCATCGGGCAGTGGATTATCAGCTCAATTTTGAGTCTTTTTTTGAAACTGTTCTTTGGACTTTGGACTGTGTTTGGGCTCTCGCTGGGACTTATTTTGACCTGTTTTTGGATTTATCTGGACATTATTGGTACCTCTGCGAGATACGCCCTGCAGCAGGATGTGGACGTCCTCATTCATGTGCATGAGGCGGCATGAGTACAGACACTCTATGTAGCCATGCGGTTTTGCTTAAATGTACATTATATTTGATAATTATCACATATTCGTACCATGTATAATTGCATTGTGAAAAACTATTGGATATATGTATTGATGTTATCAGCCCCTTAGCCTTTTATGACTGGTATGATAGGCTTTTGATATATTTATATATGTGAGAATATATATATTTGTGATTTTCTAAGCATATCTTGGGCTCACTACTTTTGAACATTTCTAATAGATATTTATTTTCTATTTGGGTATTGTATTGATCATTGTAGTAGATTTATTCCCAGTTTCTGGTTAGATGGTAGCTGGACCCAACAATATCTGGCAAGGGAGAAGGCTTCCAGCTTTGCTTTGAAAAGTTTTATTTATTTATTTATTTATGTACTTCATTTATAACTTTGAAAAGTTTTGGTATATAATTAATTCCTATATATATAAAAGCTTTCAGTACAGTTGAAAATCAGCACTTAAAAAAATTTGTTGGCAATGTCATTTATTGATATCTGAAAAATGTCTAAAAGATAAAAATATCTACAGATTTTCATATTTAAAATATGAAAAAGGTTAAACATGAAAAAAAAATCAAATTTCAAAGTTTGGTTTTATTTCTACAAAACAAGGGTGTTATCTAAGAAAAAGCAGTTTTGTTTGTTTTCCCCCTAAAGCTACATTTTCTCTGTCTAGACATTAAGGGAAACAGTGGTTGAATAAGCCACAATATCTGCATGAAGAACAGAGGGAACATGTGGGTGCAACTCTTGTTCTTAGTCTGATTATTCATGGGTCATAGAGCCAACCCTTAGATCTGGACCAAGCTATTGTGTTTCAGATCAAATCAAAGCAATCACCAAGTTGCCTTGCTTTTGGGCTTCCATGAGGGCCACTGTTTGAAGCAGAACGTTGCCAAACAGATCTTGTTTGAATCCAATGCAGCGATTCTTCAGTTTACTGTCTGACATTTTACAGATGAATCATATTACTTAAATCCAGATTTCGCCAAAAACCACAAGCAGACATCTAGTATAGGAAGAATGCTTCAAGAAGCAGATTGGAGTTGTGCTCCCTGTCACTTTTAATTGCAGTATTATTCATCAAGGATGGATAAAAGAATTACATTCCAAACTAAATTATTTCTCATTAAATGATGCCACGTGGAAGCAAGGAGGGGGCTCAAAACTATGTAGATGCTTGCATGCTAATTTTCAAATATTCAATTGCAGGTATTGTAATTTAGAAAATGCCTGGAAACATATCTTTTAAATTCATTTTCCATTTGTTCCCATTTTGCATATAGCGTTACACAATAAAACCGCATTACCTCCTTTGCTTAGGCTCAGGAGAGGCTTACTGAAAATTGCAAAACAAATGTTGCTATGATATGGGCGTTCTTCACCCAAAGAGCACAAGGAACTACATCCAGTGACCACATTTGGATTTCATGCTCGATCCAAAGAATGAAGAATGTTATTTAAAACCAACAGAAACAGTGCAATAAATTAGAATGAAATACAAAGAAGCACTGAGCCTGTTTCCTGTTGATGTTCAGGAGATTAACAACATACTCCACCCTTTCTCCCATATCTACTCGTTCTTTATTTATTTATTTGTGGTATTTGTATAGCACCCTTCTCAACCCTGAAGGGGACTCAGGGCGGTTCGCAGTGTTGGCAACAATTCAATGTCATCGATAAAAAAAACAGTATAAAACATCAAAATTGACCTTTCCCAGATAAAACATTAAATGTGATTAAACACAGCACATAAAGTAACATCACATATCACACAAAGACATGGCTGTTGTCCGTAAACAGTCTTGGGTCATCGCACTTTCAACTTTCCGATCTTTCCGATCGTGGTTTCTATTGTAGTACATATGGATAAGCAAGACAGGTAAGGATGTTTGTTTAAAAAGGAATTAGTTATAGGTATGATTCTGAGCCACTGTCTCCAAGTTATTTGATGTTATGATTACAATTTTTAAAAGTTAAAACTTCCCCATTTTTAAGAAGCACCTAGAACCATTGGTTTTAGGGTTATTTAAAAAAATATGAATGCTATAGGTTGCTAGACTCTGGAACAAGCTACTCACTTCCTATCATCACCTCAGTGTCCACAAAAGATTGTGAGGCACAGTACGATGCAGCACTTGTACTACTTGGGTTTTGAAAGGTTTTAACTATTTATTTTTAAATAGTGTTTGGTTTTATTCTATTTTAATGTCTTTATGTTTTATATTCTATATTGCATTGTTTTTAGCACTGTTTTAGCCCTTTAGAGTATGTGAAGGAAAATATAATAATACTCAGAACAACAGTAACCACATGGTATTGCTCATCCACCATTTAGTGAAGCCAAAACCCTGTAAGTGAAAAGTGAAAAGCTTATAGTAACAGTGACATCACAAAAGTTTAAAGATACTACTAATATAAGTCTTAATGTAATGCAATTATTGGGGGAAATGAATTGGTAAAATACAGAACACCAAAAGTGATATGAGTTCATTTTTAGATGCCATTTTTGTCTGAAAGAAGCAGAGGTAGATGAAGCATGGTGAATCCAGCAGAAAATTATCTAGAAAATGACCAAAAAAATGGGGAGGGAGTGAGCTATGGGGTAGCCAGGTGGATTATGCTGGTTCAAAGGGTACAAAGTAATAGGAACAAAACTAAAATCCTTCATTCTAGTGATATAAAGAATGTGGAATTAATTTTCCTAAGAAAAGTAGGAGCCATTCTTCTAACCAGGAGATGTACAAACCACTTACTCTGGAAATCCACTGCTACCTATTGTCATTGTTGGCTTGAAGCTCCTTCTGCTTTCCTGTTACTGCTTCTTTTTTTGTTAAGAATATATTCCTCTTGCTTATTAACAAGACATCTGACTTGAAAGCAATTTCAACTAATTTTTTATAAGGAAACAAGAGTGTAGTGTTAAGCCATCTAACTTGCAACATATGTCACCATGACCCAGACTGGAATGTGACATGGAAGTATTAGGTCTCTGCTCATCTTTAAGACACCAATTTATTACCAGTCATTAATATTAATTGGAAAGGTACAGTTGCCCTAAAATGTTAATAATTTATCATATAAAAGTTTACTCTGACTTGTGGCAGGTAAGCATATCTTTGAGCTCCATTCACACCCCAATTTAGTGTCATTGTAAGAAGAGAAGCAACCCAAAGATTTCTGCCTGTTCCTCACCATCAGGAGATGATGCCAGTCTTTCTTAAGTGGACAATAAAAGAGCCAACATAGTCTAATGTTTGAGTGTTCGAATGCAGGGTTTGAATTTCCCATTTACCCATGAAATCCACTGAATGACCCTGGGAAAGTCACATTTGCTCAGCTGCAGAGAAAGGCAATGCCAAATCTCTTCCAAAGAAAACACTGTGATGGGTTTGCCTTAGGGTCTCTCCACCTGTCTAATATGACCCAATCTGATATTGAAAGTTAAGCAAGGCCAATCCAGGTTAGGACTTCAGAGAAAAACTGTGGACAATGGGTATCATCAAAAGTACCGGCTTCTCCGGCTTTTCTACATGTGGATGTATGCACTCCTTCAAGTCTCTTGTCGACTTGTGGTGACCTCGTGAATACAGTGCCTGGTATTTTTTAAGCGTTCTAGCTAAATCACCTGAAGTACTTTCTTCATTAACTGATATGTAGTAATTGATGGATCAATAGTCAAAATAGGCATTTTTAAGCAACAACTCTACTATCCTGGTGCATTAAGTTTTTATGAGTGTGGAGTCTTCCTTGCATACACAAAATCCACCCATGCCTAAGTCTTTACTTTGAGAAAAGATACTATGTTAATTCACCTTAAATGAATATCTCTGAAAGCAAGGTGACTTACTTCCTTTCCAATAAACACATGGCACTTAATGGAGGACAGCTATGTTCAAACATTATAGTAAGCAAATTTGACCTCTGAACCAGAGTGACTGCCATTAGAAGAATTAGTTGCTTACCTGTAACTGTGTTTCTTCAATTGGTGATCTGTGAAACAAACCCATTTGTGCGATTTCACAGACACCACGAACAAAAAATATGTGCTGACAGTTCTCCCTCATCCTTAACATTTTAAGCTTTCTGAAACAAGGATAGGGATGTTTAGCTCTTGGGAACGGTTTATTTTTTTGCAGTAAACCCAATCCCTAATTTCAGGCAACCCTGAATTTAGGGTGTTGAATCCTGGGATTTTCTGTTTGGTGAGATATCAAGACATTTTGGCAGTGTAGTCTTGACCGAGCCTCTGGTGGCGCAGTGGGTTAAACCGCTGAGCTGCTAAACTTGCTAACCAAAAGGTCGCAGGTTCGAATCCAGAGAGCGGTGTGAGCTCCCATGGTTAGCCCCAGCTAACCACTGTCAAAGGGCAATGAATGTTTGCCTGTATACGTGCATTGTGATCTGCCCTGAGTCCCCTGCGGGGTGAGAAGGGCGGAATATAAATGATGTAAATAAATACATAAATAAATAATAATTCTGCCAACCTAGCAGTTCGAAAACATGCAAACTTGCTTCGGCAGCACATATACTAAAATTGGAACGATAAATAGGTATCGCTCCGGTGGGAAGGTAATGGCGCTCTATGCAGTCATGCTATCCACATGACCTTATTTATTATTTATTTATTTAAAACTTTTGTACCCCGACCTTCTCACCTCTATCGAGGGACTCAGACCGGCATAACAGCAAAAATTCAATGCTATACAATTTAAAAACAACTACAACAACATATTAAAATACATTAAAAAACCCAGCATAAAACCACATCGCCATTAAAACAATTCCACTCAATCTGTAAACGTGGTCATACATTCAGACAATAGCCAACCTCAGCCTATTCGGGGAAGGCTTGGTTCCACATCCAGGTCTTCACCAGCCTCCTAAAGGACAACAGGGAGGGGGCAGATCTGGCATCACTTGGGAGAGAGTTCCACAGCTGACGGGTGACCACAGAGAAGGCCCTGTCTCTCGTCCCCACCTGCCGCGCTTGCGAAGCCGGCGGGACCGAGGGCAGGGCCTCTCCGGAGGATCTTAATATTCTTGATGGTTCATAGGGGAGAATCCGTTTGGACATGTAAACTGGGCCAGAACCGTATAGGGTTTTGCAGGTTAAAACCAGCACTTTGAATTGTGCCCAGAAGTTAATTGGCAGCCAGTGGAGCGGGCGCAGCAAGGGAGTTGTATGCTCCCTGTGCCCTGTTCCTGTTAGTAACCTGGCTGCCGAACTTTGGACAAATTGCAGCTTCCGAGCAGTCTTCAGAGGCAACCCCACGTAGAGAGCGTTGCAGTAGTCTATTTGGGTTGTAAGCACAGCGTGGACCACCGTGGCCAAGTCAGATTTCCCAAGGTACGGGTGCAGCTGGTGCAGCTGACCTTGGAGGTGTCCACGGACAACGGCAGCTCTTCGGCTTAAAAATGGAGATGAGCACCAACCCCCAGAGTTGGACACAATTGGGCTTAATATCAGGGGAAAACTTTTACCTAACCTAGTTTATAGACCCTGTAAAACTGTAACTCCCAGGATTTTATATCATTGAGCCATGACTGTTAAAGTGGTGTCAAACTCCATCAATTCTACAGTATAGGTGTACTCTTAATAACGGATAACCATGGCTCAGTTATAAAAATAGCATGTGCTTCAGAGACAACATGAGGTGCACTTAGAAATGTAATCACGGAGCAAACTTTGGCAGCCTTCAACAAGAGCTGTCTTTGTGTTCTTTCCTTGAACAATCAGGATTTTAATCAGAGGAAGGAAAGCTTTCTTTCCTTCTTGCCAAGAGGCCACACAATATTTAACAAAGTCCATTCCAACAGCTTTTATGTGGTACAACTGAAAACCTTTGACAGGAGGAAAGAAGTAAGAACTCAGAAAGTTCATGAAACAGAAAAGCCAAGATGTACTAAACAGGGACATTCCATGTTAAAAATAACCCCCTTAAACTGTGGGGCCAGAGCTGTAATTTTGTGCAGTGCAGCATGACATCATGGTTTACATGGGGCCAGCTCAATAAATCAAGCTTTACCTAATTAGAGATTCTACCACCAATCCATATTATTTTGACAAATAATTGAAATGGGACAGATCATAACACAAGCCAGATATGTTTACTAAAACATGTTCTTTTCCAAACCTTTTAGCTTTACTGCTCCTTACAAAGAATTCACGTTCAGCAAATTATAGACCCCAAGTCCTTATTTTGGGAATGACTTCACTGTCAAGGAATTCTTCAATTAACTTTATGTCATTTTAAGCATTCTCTCACTAAAGAGAAAACAATCTTTGGTTTCTTGATTCTTCCTGTGCCAATGGCTGCCATCCATACTTCCCTTGGAGGCATTGTCTCGGGGGATGCTCTTATTTACTTGTGTGTATGTTTTAAAGCGAGCAGTCACAACATTTTGCCAAATTTCATTTATAAAGGCAGAAGGAACAGGAGGAGTTGTCATATGCTGAACAGACCAAAAACATAACATTTGCTAGCTTTTAGTAACCATCTTTGTTCCAAGCCCACCAACTTTTCGATGTTGTAAAAAACAAACCAGAACATTTTCATAACCACAAAATGATCTTTAATATTTTATAAGACTACCATCTGTGGTGTTCTCCTACAATTGTAAGTCAGTTTGTCTATACATAATGCAAAATTCTAGGGGGGGGGAGACAACCAGGGGTGCATGTTTCTTTATTGAATCGTAATTCAGAAAATCAGTAGTTCTCCTTTATATTTTCTTACACTGATTTAGGACACTGGTGGCTAGCTAGGTAGATTTTATTTTCATGTCAGGAGCAACTTCAGAAACTGCAAGTTACTTCTGGTGTGAGAGAATTGGCCATATGCAAGGACATTATCCAGGGGATGCCCGGATGTTTTACCATCCTGTAGGAGGCTTCTCTCATGTCCCTGCATGAGAAGCTGGAGCTGACAGAGCTGGAGCTCACCCCACTCCCCGGATTTGAACTGCTGGCATTTTGGTCAGCAGTTCTGCTGGCACAAGGGCTTAACCCATTGTGCCACTGGAGGCTCCAGCTAGGTAGATAAAACTAATATTAGATAATGAATGTAGTTGTGGCTTACAGCAGAAAATCAACTGGGTGTTAAAATAACTTTATGTTTCAAATACCCACAGAAAAAAAAAACCCCAGGTGCGCCATTATTTTTCATTAGACCTACTTCAATTTAATTTGAAGCTTATCAAGATATGAACATGCATATAATGATTTGCTAGGTCTTCCATCCAGGGCAGCAAAGGAAGACAAATGAGTGAATCAACTACCCTTAATATGAAACTAGAGATGGGCTGTGAAATTCAAGCAAAGGCAAATGGTTTTGCTACTTTAGCCACATCATTTCGTTTTTGGCTGAGCTTAATGGAAAAGGCAAGATTATGTCCCCTTGTTTCCTCTCTTTTATGCTGAGTTAATTGAGTGCACCTATTACTGCACTTTGAATTCAGCTTTGCAGCAATTGAAGTAATCCGAGGATAAAGAGAAAAAGAGAGAGGAGAAGACAGAAAAAAGATATCTTGAAAGCACTTGGAAAAAGTGAGACAAGAGGATTAATTTGGAGGGTCCTTGCTAAATCAGATCAATTGGAGATATCCTGTGGAAGATGAAAAATGGGAAAGACCAAAAAAATCCCCAATGTGGGGCACAGTAGCACAATATGCAAAATTAACCTTGGGATTATTGTTGATCAAACACATAAACATAAACTAGCTGTGTAGAAACTGTGGATGTTATTCTAACCTGCATCAATAGAGGCATAGTTTCCATTTCAATGGAAGTAATCGCCCCATTATAATCTGCTTTGATAAAACCTTATCTGGATTACTGTGTTCAGTTCTGGGTGGCATCTTGAAGTGAAGTGTTGCTCTTTTTAAAAAAGTGAGGGGACTTGGATGCCACAAAAAAGGTTTGGGAGCCAGCGTTTTTTCACATATTTATTTCTAGTCCATCCTATATTGACAAATCAGAATAGATAATGTTAAATCTTAACACTTAATGAGAATATAAGAGTAGGGTATTGAACATGCTATCATTTCACTATTCTAAAATCTGATAGCAAAGTCTAGTTGGAATTAAACAGTTGTGCGATACTAATAAACAATAACAATGAATTGTCGAAGGCTTTCATGGGCAGAATCACTGGGCTGCTATATGGCCATGTTCCAGTTTCCAACAACCCTCTGGGGATGCCTGCCATAGATGCTGGTGAAACGTCAGGAGCAAATGCTTCTGGAACATGGAACTTACAGCAACCCAACAATAACAATGTTTGGACTTTTAGCAAGTATTGGGGGGGGGGGGTTGATTATATAAGTGAAATTCAGAAGGCCCTTGGTTTTCTGATTTGATAAAGAGATGCTAAATGCAAGAGACAATCTTTTCCACATCATTCCTTCTAAACCAAACAACAACTCACTAACCATTGACTATACTCTGCTACACTCTTGAAAAGTCACTTCTTGTAAGTGGCAGTCCTAAATCTGCAGGACCCGAGCAGAGTTATGAGGATAGGGTGACGTGGGAGTCTCTCATCCATAAGGTTGATGAAGTCTCCCATCCATGAAGTCAACTTGAGGGCAGTTAACAACAATAGGAAAGTGAAAGAGGGAGAATAGATTGGGTTGTTGTAGGTTTTTCGGGCTGTATGGCCATGTTCTTGAAGTATTCTCTCCTTAGTAATAAACAATAACAATGAATTGTCGAAGGCTTTCATGGCCGGAACTACTGGGTTGCTATAAGATTTTTGGGCTGTATGGCCATGTTCCTGGCCACAGTGATCCAGGCTATGGTCATCTCAAGACTTGACTACTGTAACACTCTCTACATTGGCCTGCCTTTGACAGGAAACTCAAGCTAGTGCAGAATGCTGCAGCCCAGCTACTCGTGGGGGAGCCCGTGAGTAGTCATATCACCCCGGTCCTGCGGGGTCTGCACTGGCTACCAATTGAGTACCGGATCACTTTCAAAGTATTAGTCTTAACTTTTAAGACCTTATATGGTCTGGGGCCAGTGTACTTGAGGGATCGCCAGTCCCCATATAGTCCCTTGAGATCACTGTGATCAGAAGATCAGAATCTCTTAGATGTTCCTGGCGTGAAGGCTTACCACATGACGACAACCCCACGAAGGGCCTTCTCTATCATCGCCCCAGTTTTGTGGAATGATCTGCCCACTGAGACTCGGGCTTTGCGAAATTTGGTAACTTTTCGCAAAGCTTCTAAGACCTTCTTGTTTAGACAAGCCTTCGGGTCTTAATGATATTTTAATGTGTATGGTTTTATTGTTTTATTGTTGTGCTGAAATTCTGTAAACCGCCCCGAGTCTCTAGGAGTGGCAGTGTACAAATCAAATAAATAAAATAAAATATATAAACAAACAAACCTCACAACCTCTGAGCATGCCTGCCATAGATGCAGGTGAAACATGAGGAGAGAATACTTCTAGAACATGACTATACAGCCCCAAAAACCTAAAACAACAATCCAGTGATTCTGGCCATGAAAGCCTTCGACAACACTGAAAATAATTATTTATTAAACCCCTTACAGGCAATGGTATGTGTTAGCGGGTCAACAACCGAGAATGCCTTCTTCAGTATATCAAGATTTTCAAGAGACATCAGAGGTTTAAGTTTTGAACAAATGCATATATCTACCGCTTCATGCAAAGCATGTCTTTAATGCAGCTTATGGATTTGCTCATAAAAAATTATGTATGTCAGCATATCTTTAACTAGTACCTAGGGATTTTCTGTTGTCCAATCAAGCCTTCATATATTGAACCTATTATTATTGCTCATGTTAATGAAGTTGAAAACAAAGGTTTCCCAAGTGACTGTAATAATCCACTTCTTATTTAGAAAAGTACAGGCATTTGAAGTGATGTGATTAAAGTGCAAAATATATTGTTTCTCTTGTACAAACTTGCAGACTGCTTCCTATTGATTTTCTGAGTCATGACTTGGCACTAAATTACTATGCTGTTTCAAAATACAAGCAACAGAGAACAAATGATGTAATCTAGCTGTTATGTAGGTGAACGTTATTTCACTTGAGAAAGATGCATTTCTGTATAAAAAGCGTATGGAAATCAGAAGTTGTTAGTAAGGAATAGCATTTAGTTACATTAAAAATGCATATAAGCCGTTTCTTATTTGTAGTTGATGGGGGAAAAGTTTGGTGCAAGTGACTGTCAATTTCTTTAGACACAGGATACATTAGAAATTAATATTTCATAATAGCTTTATAATAAAGCCAGAGTGTTATAGTAGCTTCACTGTTTGAATTTTCATTTTTTATATTTTAAGATCAAAGTCATACTGGAGTGAGAGTTCTCTGAAGAGACTGGACAGGTTAAATGTCTGGAGTACAACTTTCAGAATCCTCTCTCCAGAGCTAGCTGGGAATTTCTTGAAATTTTCATGCAAAATATCTTTTAAATCCAATTATGAGTTTGTAAAGAGCACAGAGATCATATAGGAGGATTCCTAGGACTGGGCTACCTATATATTATATTACCTATTATACTTTTAACTATTATACTAACTGTGCTGTGCAAATAGTCTCACTACTATAAATGCAGTATACAATGCCAAAATGCAGTCTTCAGCTCAGTTCTGATTATCTTCCATAAAGGTAAAGGTTTCCCCTTGACATTAAGTCTACTCGTGTCCGACTCTGGGGGGTGGTGCTCATCTCAATTTCTGAGCCGAAGAGCCAGCATTGTGCATAGGCACCTCCTAGGTCATTTAGCCAGCATGACTGCATGGAACATCATTACCTCCCCGCCAAAGTGAGTATTGATCTACTCACATTTGCATGTTCTTGAACTGCTAGGTTGGCAGAAATGATCTTCCATAGATGCACAAAAACCCAAAACACAGCTACACATTTAGTGTTGTCTGACTGCAACCTTTAACGAACCATCAAGAACATTAAGATCCTCTGGAGAGGCCCTGCTCTCGATCCCGCCGGCTTGGATGGTGGGGACGAGAGACAGGGCCTTCTCTGTGGTCACCCCTCGGCTGTGGAACTCTCTCCCAAGTGATGCTAGATCTGCCCCCTCTCTGTTGTCCTTCAGGAGGCTGGTGAAGACCTGGATGTGGAACCAAGCCTTCCCTGAATAGGCTGAGATTGGCTATTATCTGAATGTATGACCACATTTACAGACTGAGTGGAATTGTTTTAATGGTGATGTTGAGTTTTCATGCATTTTAATATGTTGTTGTAGTTGTTTTTAAATTTATAGCATTGAATTTTTACTGTTATGCCGGTCTGAGTGCCTCGATAGAGGTGAGAAGGTCGGGGTACAATTTTTTTTAATAAATAAATAAAATAAAATTGTGTAGAAGAGGGAATTTCAGCCGGTGTCCCTTATCACATTGAAGTGTGTTCTACACAACCATTAAAAGTACAGGAACCCTCTCCAGTTTTCACTCTGCTATCCATTGCTTAAGAAACAACGTGTGGTTGGCTCTTAGTAGATTGATTTATCTCCTTTTCTCTTTCTCACGATAGCATTGATAGGGAAGGAAGGAGGAAGAAAATGCTGTGATGACAAAGAAGGCAGTTTATTAAGAAGTGGTGAGGAAATAACTATGTCTTGGTGAGAATGCTCCAAGCCATTTAACGTGCCCATACACATTCACACCAAGTCAATTTTGCCACCCCTGCTCAGGATTCACCATTTCACAAGGACTTACTACTTGTGCAGTTAATTGCCTAGGGGAAAAATGCTGCTATCCATATATATTTGCATGCTAAAAATACAGTGACTGTCCAGAATTCTGTCGGCACATTGTTCCAGCTGAAGTACAGCAGTGTAGATCGTAGCAACATGAAAGAAAAGGCTGCAAATACCATGGCTGTGACAAAACAGGATGCTCAGAGCCAACAGATTTTATCTACCTTCCCTTGCCATCACTAAGCAGCTCTGAAAAAAATAAATGGAAATCATTGTGCACCAACGGGACTCTGGGACTCTAACCATGCATGGAAGACATGTTGACACTATGTATAGGAGGAAAATCACAGCAAGAGAAAGATATATTATGTAGCTTGTAAATCGTGTGTTTGGACTAGATGGGCTGAGGTCCGATTCTACACTTAAAAATTTTATTAGAGGACAAAGGTCAGAATACACTTTCTAATGTGCTTCAGACTCAAACAACATTGCATGATAACTTTGTTTGTGTCTGAAGTATCAAAGTTAACATAAAGGAAAGATGGCAGTATCAGCTTTCCAGTGACACATTATAAACAATTACAGGCTCTGAAATGTCTCCAATATCATTATCTTATCCTTGGTTCTTCCCCTTATTAATTAAAAGTAGAAAATTGTTCAGTTTTGTACTAGTGCTCGGCACGATATTCTTAGCCAAAGGGGTATGTTGGGAGAAGAGCCCACTTTATATTTGTAAATTTACAGGCAGTCCCTGAGGCACAAACATTCAACTTAAAAACGACTCATAGTTAAGAACAGACAACAGGACGTGAGAGAAATCTACCCCTAGGAAGTGAAATTCACTCCTGAAAGAGTTACTTATTTATTTTATTTATTTACTTTTATTTATATTCCACTCTTCGCACCCCGAAGGGGACTCAGAGCGGATTACAGATACACATACTTAGCAGACAATCCCTACCATTTCCACAAATACACATATAGATGAACAGAGGCAAACTCTGGCCACCAGGGGGAGCTGACACAGTCCTCATCTCTCAGCATTCCTTGTTGTTCCTTCCACATTCCTCAGCGTTCCTGGAGTTCTTTAATGGCCTCATAATTCAGTCAAAATTTGCCTCCCCACTTAATGTGGTACCTTTATCTCCTACTTGACAGATGCAACTGTCTTTTGGGCTGCAAAGGTCGACAGCAGGCTACACTTAAAGGTCAAGCACCCACCTCGACCCGGGCAGGCCTCGAACTCATGACTCATGGTCAGAGAGATCTTATGCAGCTGACACTTAGCCAGCTGCGCCACATTCCCAGGAAAAGGTGTCTCTACTGAAGCTTTTATCACCAATCCTTGTTTCCACAGCAAACCAATCAAACAGCACAGGAAAGTGAACCCTTCCCTATGCTATCGAAAGCATACAAATTCAACTTAAGAACAAATCTACAGAATCTATCTTGTCCATAACTTGGAGCCTGCCTGTATTTGTAAATTAAGTGAAATTATCTGGGAAGCATACAAGTTAAGAAAATGATACAATGAAAATGATTTTAAATAAGCCAGATAAAATGAACAACAACATATAAGTAAAATCAAAAATGAGACCAGCAGCAAAGATAGAACACTGCAAATATCTTAAATGTTAATTAGCTATAACTGCGGATGACACAAAAGCTTTGACCATTATACATACAGTATGCTAGCCTTTAAGGTGCCAAAATAACTTTGGTTATTTCCGCTTCAGTATCTGGCTATTCCTATGGAAATTTCCAATCTTGTGAGTTGTTTTGACTGTGGACACATTTTTAAATACGTATATAATCTGTAGCTATATACTCTCAGAAATCCAGTTAATTTACATTTATAATTAATAAGAAACTACTTTAAACACCAAACTCTACTGTTGCTGAAAAGAAAGGTACTAGACCTTTTCTTCTCAGCAACTTCTACCAGGACTTCACTGTCACATATTAACTGAATTTCATATAAAAACCTGTTTAGCTAGGTGTTTTACGGCATACATTACTATCACGAGATGGAACTGGTATTGTGTTTGTGTTACTGGAGACCTTGGAATATACAGCGCATAAACCTTAAGAGTAAATAAAAAGCTCAGAATGAATATGGGTTGACACAACGTGAAATCACACCAGCCTATCCTTTTGTTCAAATAAAACATTACATTTAAGCTCACATGTTCACATCATTCAATCATATGAAACTTTTGATGGGATTCTTTTTACATCCGTAGTGGCGAGTGAATGTATATGGAGGGGGTCTTTTATTGTAGGCCCTATACCCAACTTCTACAAACTCAGTTGAATGTCTTTATAGAGGTCAGACAAACTATGGTCACAAATGGCGGAAAAGTAGGAATCAGAGTCAAAGAGAACCCTTCCTGCATACATTTCATGAAGACATTTAAGTACCTGGCGTGCATCTCTCTAATCAATGACACGCCATTTGAAAATGTTTATAGACCAACATATCTTAATTGGTTAAAAGTGAAGTAGGGATTTAGAGCTTGTCATAAAAAATATGAGGTTTATACATTACCAAAATGAGATGGTCCTCCCAATCACAAATAGCATTCTTACCTAAGAGAAAGCAGCAAAAGTGGTCATTAGCTTTGTATCCTTAAAAAACAAACAAACAAAAACAAAACTTCCAAGGTAACTATTTCTGATATCTTGGCAACTGTGAAACAGCCTTGGAAAACAAAGGAAGTGACACCAGAACAGGAAATTGCAATTTGTTTTAAACAGGAATTGAAATTAAAAGGAAAACAGGAAAAGAAAGGAGATTTAGCGTTAGCTAATATAGTAAAATCTGCCTTAGGGACTAGTAAAATAAAGCTAATTTAGCTGTTTAGAGGTGGTCTTTATACCAGAAAGGTAATACAAGATTTATACTGTGTTTACATTGGGGTTTGACTTCTGGAAAAGGGTACTTCTAATTCTGAATTGACTGCATTATGAATATATGGCTCAGGCAAACTTACAGTAGAGATGGTGCTCAGAGCCTAATACTTCTGGTGCATTTTGTTATCTGGCATTTTTTGCAAAGGGATGCTGACTGCCTTTAACAATAAGCAAACTAATGGGTATATTCGAAAGTCGTGCTAAAACAGAATGCTTGAGAGTTGTAGTTTGTGGTAAACATGGCAACATGTTGCCAAAAACCATTCAGTCACTCATGCTGCAAGTAGAAATGTCTAAAGAAGCCATGGATTTTTTTTAATGGGGCTTGTTATGATATCAAAAACCGGTAAACTACATTGTTCCTTCACCAAAAAGACAGAGAATAACTCCCAGTGATGGGGGAAGATACAAGCTAAAGTGTACAGTGTTCCCTCGCTACTTCGCGATTCACTTATTGCGGACTCGCTGTTTCACGGATTTCCAAAAATATTAATTTAAAATGTATATCATGGTATTTTCGCTGTTTTGTGGGGTTTTGCCGACGTCGCTCTCCAAGGCGCTTTCCCTCCTCAGTCCTCCCTCCAGCCTTGAATGGTCTTTCCTTCCTTTCCTTGACTTTATTTTAAGGTTATAAAGACTTAAAATGGTGTATAACTACTAAAATAATGTATAAATATTAAAATAAATAGAGTATCCCTACATTGTGGTTTTTCACTTATTGCAGGAGGTCCTGGAATCTAAACCCAACAATAAGTGAGGGAAATGTCTTCATAATTTCGATGTCACAATAAACAAAGGTTCACAGTTTGCTTGCCTGCTCTGTCCTGGAATTGGATAGTAACAGGTAGTAGAGGTGCTGTTAGGGGTTGCTCTATATACACAACTCGACCACATCAATGTGTACTAGTTAAACCATCTGAATGTTTTTCAAGGACGCCCACACGTGCGTCCCATTCCAGTTGTCAATCAAAAAGTGCATTGCTGTGGTCAAATCTGCCATCCCTAGGAAGGGTTACATTGAGCATACCAGCTAAAACTAAATATACATACTTTTAGCTACAACAGCCATTTGGCCCTCTGGAAGGAATCATGTGTGGAAAAACATCTTCAAGCTGTGAACCTGGATGTTTAGAGGGAGTATATTTCCATCCAGAAAAGGCTATAATCACAAACTTGTTCGCCTTTCTGCTGGCCAAGATAAATTTGGTCTTCTACAAGAAGAGCCATGCTGAATCGGGCCTCAGCCCATCTAGTCCAGCATTATGTGTCACACAGTGGCCCACTAGTTGTACACAGGGATCTCTAGCAGAAAGGAGGGCAAAACCCTCACCTGCTCCCGACCCCCCCACAACCAGTACCCGGGGAAATCCTGCCTGCCTCCATCAACACAGAGGTGGCACTTGGATGTCCATTTCAGTAACTACTGATTCCCTTGGTATCCATGAATCTGTCTAATCCTGCCTTGAAGCTGTCCAGGCTGACAGCTGTCACAACCTCTTCTGGAAGCGAGTTCCATAACCCAATGACCCTCTGGGTGAAGAAATATTTCCCTTTATTAGTCCTAACTTTCCTACCTTGGAGCTTTAGGGAGTGCCCCCTAATCCTAGTGTTGTGTGACAGAGAAAATATTTTTTCTTTATTCACCTTTTCTATCCCATGCATGATTTTATACACTTCGATCAAGTCACCTCTTAAACGCCATCTTTCAAGGCTGAAAAGACCAAGGCGTTGCAACCTGATTTCATAAGGGAGCTGCTCCATCCCTTGGATCATTCTTGTTGCCCTTTTCTGTACCTTTTCCAGTTCCGTTATATCCTTCTTAAGGTGCGGAGACCAGAATTGTACACAGTACTCCAGATGTGGCCTCACCATAGATTTGTAGAGAGGCAATACAACATTTGACGACCTATTTTCAATTTCCTTCCTGATCATGCCAAGCATAGAAGTTGCTTTTTTCACTGCTGCAGCGCACTGGGTTGACATCTTCATTGAGCTGTCCACCAAAACCCCAAGATCCCTTTCCTGGTTTGTCTCAGAAAGCTTTGATCCCATCAGTTGATAAGTGTATTTGGGGTTCTTTGCCCCAATGTGCATGACTTTACACTTGTTTAGGTTAAAATGCATTTGCCACTTTGTTGCCCATTCACTCAATTTCGAGAGATCTTTCTGGAGCTCTTTACAATCAGTTTCATTTTTAAGTACCCTGAACAGTTTAGTGTCATCTGCAAACTTTGCTACCTCACACTTTACTTCTACATCCAGATCATTTATGAATAAATTAAAAAGTAACGGTCCTAAAACTGAACCTTGGGGTACGCCACTTCTCACCTCTTTCCACCCAGAGAAGTGTCCGTTTATTACCACCCTTTGTTTCCTACAGTTTAGCCAGGTTCCAATCCAGGACAAGACCTGTCCCCTGATTCCATGGCTGAAGAGCTTATTTAGGAGCCTTTGGTGAGGGACTTTGTCAAAAGCCTTTTGAACGTCAAGGTAAACAATATCAACTGGGTCCCCTTTATCTATGTGTTTATTTACACCCTCAAAGAATTCTAACAAGTTAGTAAGACATGATTTGCCTTTGCAGAAACCATGTTGATTTTCCTTCAGCAATGCCTGTTCTTCTATGTGCTTAGTAATTTTTCTTTAATAATGGTTTCCATCACTTTGCCTGGAACTGAGGTTAGACTAACTGGCCTATAATTTCCTGGATCACCCCTGGATCCTTTCTTGAAGATCGGAGTTACATTTGCCTCCCTCCAGTCCTCGGGTACAGTGCCTGATCTTAGAGAAAGGTTATATATTTTGGCTAGAATTTCAGCAATTTCACACTTGAGTTCCTTAAGAACTCTGGGGTGGATGCCATCTGGCCCTGGTGATTTGTTGACATTTAGTTTAGTAAGGCATGTGAGAACATCCTCCTTGTTTATCTCTATCTGGTTTAATTCATTTAATTCCCTCCCTGAAAAAACTGACTCCGCTGCAGGCATATGTTGTCTGTCCTCCTGTGTGAAAACGGAGGCAAAGAAGTCATTTAGCCGCTCAGCAATCTCCTTGTCTTCACTTATTGTCCCCTTCTTACCATTTTCGTCAAGTGGCCCAACTGCTTTTCTAGTTGGGTTTCTGCTTCTGATGTACTTAAAGAAGTTTTTGCTATTTTTTTAAATATTCTTTGCTATATGTGCCTCAAAATCTCTCTTGGCTTTCCTGAAGGTTGCTTTGCATTTCGTTTGCCAGAGCTTGTGTTCCTTTCTGTTCTCCCATTTTTAATCCCCACCCACACACCAGAATTGTATGTTCTTTCTTTTTAGTAATTTATTACTGTAATTCAAAGTATTCAAAAACATAGCTATATTTGAGAAAAAGAGATAGAATCATAGACTCATAGAGTTGGAAGAGACCTTGTGTGCCATCCAGTCCAACCCCCTGCCAAGAAGCAGGAAAATTGCATTCAAAGCACCCCCGACAGAAGGCCATCCAGCCTCTGTTTAAAAGCTTCCAAAGAAGGAGCCTCCACCACACTCCCCGGAGAGTTCCACTGCTGAACGGCTCTCAGATTTCTAGCATACATTTTTCATGGACTCAGTTCAACTCATCAGATAAAGTAGACTGGAGTCCACAAAAGGTCATGCTAGAATTTTTGGTACCATTCCATTATCTGGGTGGACTTCAAAAGGGGGCCTAGACAGAGAAGGACAATCCATTTGGGGAAGGGGGGTATTAAAGGAGGAAAACCATTTCTCTGTTTTTATTTCCCCTCCCCACTTTCCTATATCATAAAGAAGGGTTGTTTCTATGATGTTGACATGGGTAGGAAGAATAAGAGGAAAGAAGGGGGAAATTGTTTCACTCCTTCAACTCCCCTCCAACCATAAAGTGGACTAGCCTTCTCTGTCTAGCCCCTCCACCCAGATAATAGAACAATACAGAATTTGTAGGTTAGTCTCAAGGGTGTCTCTCCAGTTGTTAAGATATAACATCCTCACTTAATTATATGTCACCAAAATAGATCAATAAAGGCTACAATAAAAAATTGGATCCAACTTATCAACAACTTGAGGTACATCAATTTGGGATATTTTAAAACCATTTGCGCTATATATACTGTGTATATATAGTTCATAGTTCAATTTTGGCTGAATTTAGACTTGGATTGATAAACATTTTAATGCAACTTTTGACAGATTTTGTAATGTTGTATTTGATCCAGATTATTGTAACGCCTTGTATGTTGGCCTTCCCCTGTCGACTACTCGGAGGATCTCCATTATCCAGAATGCGGCTGCCAGGCTACTTGCAAAAACACCTTTGAGATGCCACATAACTCCAACTCTGTTACACTTGCACTGGCTTCCAACAGAATTCCGGGCCCTGTTTAAGTTGTTGGTTCTGACCTTTAAGGCACTTTATGGTCAGGGGCCAGCATATCTCAGAGACCGCCTCTCCCCTCTTCGTCACCAGTGGTCGCCTCAACTCCTCCAACTAAACTTACTGTATGTTCCAGGCCCCAGGGAAGCACGTCTCGAGAGCACAAGACGTAGGGCCTTCTCCATCTCTGCCCCTGTCTTGTGGAACTCCTTGCCTCCCCGCTCAGGCACTCAAGACCTGGCTTTTTAGCAGAGCTTTTAATGTCTAATGCAGTCTATTTGATATTGTGTATTTTTAATGCAATTGTTTTATGTAAATTGCCTGGAGCATTTTAATGGAGGGCGATTAACAAGTGAGAAACTGATGGTGATGATGATCCATTTTGCACGGAACCTGAAAAGGTTATTTCTTCTTCAAAAAACGATAGTATGTACTTCTAGTCAGATTTTATTTCATTCCCATTCTAAGCTGTACCAACCCACTTTATTTCAGAGACCACTATTCTAGACATCTTTGATTGTCTAAACCAGACCTTGGACTCCAGATCCCAGACTTCCTGAGTATTGAAATAGCTGGCTCGGCCTTCTGGGGGAGGGCCGCAGGTTGTGAAGGACTAGCCTAGACAAGGCCACATGCATGATAATATACCGAGTGCTCAACATCAATACGAGCAATGCCAACTAAATTTCCAAGTAACTTGTAAAGCTCTTTTCAAAGTGATTTTACAATTACTCTTATCTGTCAGCAATCCTGGGAGGTGTATTTACAGAAAGATATTCCTAGCATTATTAATAGTTTAATAGTTACGTAAAGAGTTGAAACTGGGTCTGAGCAAAACCAACATCTCATTGCTGCCTAGAAGTTGGCAGAATTTCAGAGATTGTTGCGGTGTGCCTTCAAGCCATTTCAGACTATAGGTTGTTCATGGCAGAATTAATTCAGACAGGGTTGAAACAATGTGACTTGCCCAAGGTCACCCTGTGGTTTTCCATGGCGAAGCAGGAATATGAACCTGTGTCCTGATCCAGCACTCACCACTACATTATACTGACTCTCTTTAAAGAAATTATTCCATGCAAAAAAATTAAAATTTTCTGGAAGAGAGTTTTGAGGAGCAGTAATTCCTAAGAGATAATACATTATTCCCTGCACTTCTCTTCTTTCCATGTTTTCGTACAGGCTACAAGTCAAACTGAGTTCCAGATCTGTAGACACTGAGGTATCTAAACAGTATGAGAATGATAGTCACTTAGAAGCTTAATACAGACTAATGGGTGGTGCTGCACTATATCATCTGGAATCGATAGAGAAGTCTCCAAATTTCATTCATCAAGCATGGATGCAGACAATACATAAGAGTGCGCATGTGGCCAGAGTTTAACTTGGGTCCCGTCCCGTCCCCCCCACACACACATAACTGTTCACTGCTGATGAGACAACTTGTTTAAAAACAACAACAACAGCCTATCTCTTGGCATAAAAGCATTGGCTCTCCACTTCGGGATTCCCCCGCCTATCATGTACACTATCTTTTATAGCAATTCCCAGCACAGATAGTGATGATTTTAAAGGAAAGTTGATTAAACCAAAATCAATCTAAAAAGAAAAAGAGAAAAAACGCTCAGCGGAGACAAGTTTCCAGTACTGTTTTTAACCACTGGTGCCTAACACAGTTCACTTATCAAAACTAAATATGTGTAATGTTTCATAAATATAGGGCTTGAAACAAAACGAGGCGTAATCAGATCTGGCATGAAAAGGAGGAAAATGTATAGGGTGAGGTAAGTGTGATCATACTACCCTGCAGAAGAACAGCGGATGGCAGGCCTTCAGCACATTACTTAGACACTAAACAGTGGATTGCTAGAGATAATTCTCAGGTAAACTTTCCATGAGCCACTACGTCATCCTTCCATAGCCTCCCAGCATTAATCATGTCAGTAGTAGCCTGATGCAACCAAGGAAGAATGTCTGATTTACAGGGAGGCAGGGCAATGCTCAGAGAACAAACACACTGGCATGTCAAGAAAGGAAACGGCAACTCAAATTTAACTTCAGCTCTACAACTTGCCCCAGGAGAAAACAAACATTTTCCACATTTTCCCTCCAGACATGCTGTTTGCGCAGAGATTACCTCTAAGGGCCATTGCTCAAATGATAATTTTCTGACTCTCCTCTTGGATGTCACTAAAATTATTATGTGTGAAGTTGTACAGAAGTATCTCATTTCTATATTAGACCCATGTTTCTCCTAGGACCTTCTGCTTGAATCACATGAAGCCCGACCTATACATCTTTCCAGTTGTGATACAATGCTTGTGATGGCACGTCTGAGCCTGTGGGAAAACTATAGTGTTTGGCTTTACGCGGGGGTTATCTGTATACCTTATGTTAAGAATAAGACTTTTAGCAGACAGAGGCAATTTAGGCAAGGTGAAAAGATAACCAAAATGAGTTTACTGCAAACAAGATGTTTAATAAAGGGTTAACTCCACCCAGGACTACTATAAAGTAACTTTAAAAAATCCCCCTCCAGAGCCTCCCAGTAGCTTGATTTTTTTACCCCCCCCCCCCCCCTTTTAGACACATACTCGGCATTACTTCACAAACGAAGATTCTTAGGAAGGACTCATCCCACGCTTTTTACAAGCGCGTTGATGACTAAAAAGGCCAATCTGAGATAGGCAAGTTCGGTTGCAGAAAGCACAGCAGAAAGTCTCCTTGGGTGATGTTGTTTTTGGTGGAAGCCTGCTTTAACATAACTTAGTCAGGCCCGGATTAACTGTTTGTGGTGCCCTAGGCCACACTTTGGAAGCCCGCCCCCAGGGCACGGCAAGGGGGAGGAAGACGCGGAGAAGAAAGAGGAGGGAAGGGAAGCCCCCGGGCGGCCGCTGTGGCACCCAGGAACATGGCGGAGGAGGCAGAGGCCACGGTGTTCGCGAAGGGGCGCTGTGGCTTCCCTCCGCCTCTTCCTCCTTGCCCTCGCCGCTACGCCTGACGTCACCCAGCCCCACAGGTTAGTTGCGGGAGAGGTGCACCATTGGCCGCCGAAAAGGGGCGGGCGCTGCACAGGACGCCGGGGCGCCCTCCCCACCCCCCTGCGGTGGCCCCTGCCCCCTCTCGGATGTGGGGGAAGGAATGAAAGAGAGGGAGGGAAGGAAGGAGGTGCTGCAGCCTAAGGGAAGAAGAGAAAGGGGGGTTTTTTTGGTCCGTGATTTGGCGCCCTCCTAGGCCTACGCCCATAGGCCTTGGCCTTGTTGGCCTTATGGGTAATCCGGGCCTGAACTTAGTATGAGTCTTATCCAGCTTTGCTGACTTGTTGTTATGGTAAAATTGTCAAGAGTGAACTGGGAAATATACAGTACAAATCTCGGTACTAGGTCACTATGTAGTTTATTTATTTATGGATGGATTTATTTATTCATTTTTATTTGACCCATATTTAAATTATCTGCTTGTTGTATGCTTGAAATGCTATGCAATTCCAAATTAAACAATGCAATAAAATTAGCATTCCCTTCCCATTACAAACACATGTAAGAAGCAAGAACACATAATATAATGACATTGGAGTGACAAATCTATTTATAGATGTGCATCTTCCAAATAAAGCAATGGAACAGCACTGTTTTCAGGCAGAGTTAGATCCCAGAAGGACACTATAAAATTGAAATAGATTTCACAAAATGATTGGAAACAGGTATTTATATGAATAAGGCTCAGATGTTTTGGCTCCTAGTTTCCTCGGTGATGTCAGCTGGAATGGGAGTGATAAACAAACGGCATCCAGTGGCAGCTAAAACATTCCCAGAATGAAAGCACAAAATTCAAAAGATTGTGCTGGAGGAAACAGTAATATTATCCTCTAAGCTAAACCCATGCTCTGTCAATAGATATTTGCATATTTACTTTTAAAGGTGAGACAAAAGAGAATAGTGCTATTTCTACTATATATTCGTCTGCTTCCCAGAATGGATTACTATCAGGTATACTCAAACTCACTCTGGGCAGCTGCAACAATTAGCATTAGGAAGTTAAAATAAAAGAAAACAAGGTAATAACTGCATAGTAATTTGATCAAGAACCCATTTTATGTTCAAGAACCAGCAAGGGATGGACTAGACTCAATATAGTGGGTGTTTATGTATCTTAAAGATGGGCTATTTAGCTACAGAAACAATCATTTTACTGTAATGTGATCAAGGTGATGGAATAAGCTTGATATCTGCCAGTAAGACAATTATGATAAATGACAATTAGCCATTAGTAAGAACCCTTGATCTTATATCTCTTCCGGCAGGCCAACCCAGCCAGTGTTTAAGCATGCATTTTAAACTCATGTCATGTGTTTTAGACTCTCTCCTGAACGATTAATGTGCATTTTACAGCAATGCTTTGATCCGTATCTTTTCTGGAACTGAGTTTTAATGTGTGTTTGTAGAATTTTTATAGTATGTGTGTTCTTAACTGTGCTGTGACCCGCCTCGAGCCGTGAAAAGAGGCGAGCTGTCAGACTGTAAAGATATCAAACAAATGTTTGAGTTATGAGTATCTGTTTCTTTTGGTTTATGTGCTGTAGTAGTACTACTGTAGGTGTGTCTGAATAGGTGCAGCTGGGTTTACCTGACTCCAGTAGGGTGTGGCAGCTGTGTTTGTATAAATCTCTTTTGTTACAGATTGAGTTAGGCTTTTGGCTTTTGCAGTTTCTTACTGTCTATGCTGGCTATTGTGCTGGCTGAAGTTCCTGGCTGATATACTGCTGTGATGCTGGAATGCTGTAGACTGGAGAAATTCATTTAAATGCTGAAATGCTGAAGCCTGGAGAAATGGATTCCTATACTGCTGGAATGCTGTATACTGGAGAAATTCACTTAAATGCTGGAATGCTGTAATTTGGAGAAATGCATTCATAAACTGCTGCAATGCTGAAATGGTGACAGGGATGCTGGGAGTTGAAATACTGTGTGAGTTAACACAGAAGCCAAATTAAAGTTTTTGCCTGTTTTTTTTATAAGAAGACAAACTTTGTTCTTTTTGCTTCTGTTTGCTCAAATACCCATCAACCACCTTCTTCTGTTTTCTCTGCAACTGTGGATATAGAGGATTACATGTCCCATTATCCTATCATCCAACCGACAGGAATAAAAGGAATAAAATAATAATTATTATTACTGACATTATTACTACGAAATAACTCATGCATTTAATTCTGTATGACAACTTTTCTCAGATTCACACATCTCCAAATATATGTCACTAGTTTGAGATCTAGCCAATAGTATCTTAGTACAAGGGAACATCAGTTGAGTCACAAATGCATCATGTTTTCTCCCCCTTTTATATCTTTTGCCCTTGTAGAAAGAAACAATTGTACATTACTCAGTTGAAGAAGAGAGGCTATGAAAGATCAATGGAGGCTCTAACCTAAATAATTTTAATTCCTGGCCTGATACTCCCAATCCCCACTTACTAGGAAGCAACCACTGTGATCGGCGGGGGGGGTCTGGTCAAATTAGCTGCCATTTCCACTCCATCCCATGAGGAATCTCTGTTGCAAAACCAGTGTCAAAAGTTGTCATGTGCCAAAGATGCTCCCAATTAATGAGGAAGACACTCCAATTGATTGCAGTGGCTCTTCTGGATCAATGAGTGATGAGGCGCCTTGACTTAACAGGGTTTCCAGATATATGGAAATTTCTAACCATATTGCGCTAAGCATTACTAAAGTTGCATTGCAGACTTTCCCTTTCAGTGTGAGTAGAGTCATAAACTGGAGTGCATGATATTTTAGGTCAAAACCTAAACATTGGGGATGAACTCCTGTAATACTACAAAAATCAAGCCCTGATTGTGTGAACAGAGGAAGCCCTGCTAATCTTATTAAGTATGAGACATTATGCATCAACAGCAGCTACATATTCAATTCCAATTAAGTACTATAGTGGTGTAACTTTTGGACTATGACACTAGAGACTAGGGCTCAAATTTATGCTGGGTCATAGAAACCTACTGGGTGACTTCGGGAATCTCAGTCTCAGAAGAAGTCAAGATCAAACTCCCTCTGAACAAATCTTACCAAGAGAACCCCAGGACACAGGCATGTAGCCAGGCCGGGGGCTAAGGGGCTTCAGCCCCCGAAATTCTCAGGGTGGTCCGTGAAAAGGCCTTACTGGTACATTATTTAAACTGTTATGTTTATTCATATCATGATCTGATCACCATGCTCATTATATCCCACATTCATGGCGTTATTGGGATAACAATACAAAAGGTTTGCTAGGGTAGACCCTCTTCCACCCAGTCTCAGCCCCCCGAACCAAACTCAGCCCCCCCTCCCCACTCAAACTCCTGTCTACGGCCCTGCCAGGACAGGCTTACTCTGTGGTCATCATAAGTTGAAAATGACTTGAAGGTACAAAGAAACAACAGTCATATCAAATAAAAATCTAGCAAATGTATAAAATATACATATATGACTTTTTCTTACACTGAGACTATCCCTTCCTCACCCCAAAGACCAGAAAAAGAGGGATCAGGTCCTGATTCTCAAGGTCAGGGACAGATATCAAACAATCTTAAGTATATGTTCCCAATAAGCTTCCATAGCCTTGTTGAAGTGAAATCAATCAATGATTATTAATAATGACAATAATGACTATTACTAGATTGGGACCCCAGTCTCTCACAGGAATAGATTCAAAATACTGAACCTACCACTTCCAATTTTTTTTCTTAATAATTGCTGAAAATGATAAATAAATGGTGTTGGTAGACAGACGTTATGAGGAATACTGTCCCTCTCCAAGGCTGTAGCACCAACAATGAGTAAGAAGCACATCATTCTGTCTGCATGAGAAGCTGCTCCCACAAAGCAAATGTGCACATCTGGTGATACAGACTAAAGACGCTTGCACTGCAGATTTCCCCAGCTTTATGAAAATTTTCTAAACCCAAGTGTTTACATCAGAAAACTTACCATATTTACTCAAATCTAATGCTCACCATTTTTGGCTAAATTATCTTCCCAAAATTAGGGTGTGCATTAGATTCGCGTAATATGGTAATCTGAGTGCTGAGCCAAAACAAAGGGGGAAACTACGAGAGTTGAATGAAAAGTAATGCCTCCACCTTCATTATTTGGGTTTGGATGGGAATATTTTAATAAATCAAACACAGAAATAATTCTTAGAATGTGCTTTTTAACTATCACTATTCACTTTTCCACACAATCACCAGACAATTGGATACATTTCTCCCAACAATGAAACAGTTTTCTGAAGCCGTCACGGAAGAAGTCGACATTATGTTTCCGCAACCAGCATCTCACAGTTCTCTCAACGTCTCCATCTGAAGCATAATGATGTCCCCGCATGTAATGATGTTGATTATTTGTGTGTAAATGTTGTGTGACATGTGTTAAAATGTATGTTGTTTTGAATGTTCTATGGTTTGTTTCTGTGGGTGAAACAGAAGAAGGAGGCATGGCAGAAGCTTAGAAGAGCTGTCGCCATGGCAACCAGGGCTAGAGGCTAGTAGAATGTTCAGGTTTGAATTCTACAGTTGGAAGAGAGCGGGAAGCCAACTGCCAAATGAGAGGGGGAGGAGTTATGTTCTAGTTTAGAGTGTCCTAAGGACTGAAAGAGAACGGTCCAGTGTTAGTGTGTGTCTTAAGGTCTGCTAGTGAGCAGTCCAGTTAAAGGGTATAGAGACCTAGTTAAAGTTGCAGGGGTTTATAGAGGTTTAGTGGAAACCCTATAATAGGTCCCCATTGTGTTATGTAACAGACAAAGTTGTGCCTCTAAGGAAGTTTGAAACCAACCAAGATTGTACCCATTTGTGTCAAAATAAATTGTTTGCATCTTAACAGGAAAACACCTCTCCTGATTCTTTTATTGGTGGTGGCCCTCAAAGTCAGTGGTCAGCCGGATAAATGGTGGCAGCGTGGTCAAGTGGTCACTGAGAAGTTTTAAAACTCCAGTCAGTTAAATGGTGAAGGGGTGAGACAGTACCCTGCCAATAAACGTGAAGTTGCTGAGGTAACTTCGAGGTTTCCTTGGATTGGAGGTCAGCAGTGTGGACATAGAAAGATTGTCCAGTCTGAGGCCGGTCAAGAAGTGGAGTGGTCACATATTGGCGGCAGCGGTGGGATCTTTAAGAGAGGGTCCACCCTGTCCAGCCGGTTGATTTGAACGTAGCTTCACCGCATATTGGCGGCAGAGCGGTGGGATCGTGTAAGAAAACTGATCCAGTGCGAAAGCAAGGCTACCAGAGGAATTTGTTTAATTTCTCAGTTTACTGACCAAAGTCGTGTGGTAGTAGGAACTTTAATAGTTTAGTTTAAAGTTCTGAGGTAAAAGTTCGGCAAAATGACCACCAGGAGACAAACGAGGGCTTTGGAGGAAGCAGGGCAGCCTGAGGTTCTGCAGGAAGGAGAAGACTCTGAAATTTCAGAATCAGAGTCAAGTAAAATGTCTGGAGAATATCGGTTTAGGGCTTGAGGTGATGAAACTTGAGATGCAAAGAGAAAGAGAAGAAAAGGAGAGAGAGATGCAAAGAGAAAGAGAAGAGAAGGAAAGAGAAGAGAGAGAAAAGGAGAGAGAGTTGCAAAGAGAAATAGCCAGGTTGGAGTCTGAGAGAGGAATGCCTCTCAGCATGCCAGGCCAGTTCAAGAGGTGCAGGCAGAAGGTTCTATAGACCAACTCCTGAGGAGATTCCCGAAGTATGTAAAAGGGGATAGTGTGGAGAATTTTTTGGTTTCTTTTGAAAGATGTTGCTATGATTTTGAAATTGAAGAGAGATGGATGACATATTTACGACCACAGATCTGCGGACAGTTGCTGGAGATTTATAGCGATATGGCAGAACAGGACCACAAGGTTTACCAGAAGTTTAAACAACAGGTCCAACAGAAGCTTCAGTTGACGCCAGAACATTACAGAGTTAAGTTCAGGTCCTTGAAAAGGAGAAACCGAAAGTTTCTGTCAGCTAGCATCAAAGCAAAGCCAGTATTTCGAAAGTTGGTTAAAAGGTGCTCAAATTACCAGTTTTCAGCAACTTAAGGATCTGATGATCCTGGAACAGTTTTATCAAAATGTTCCTCAGAGTATAAATGGTTAGTTCAAGAAAGGAATCCTGAAACACCCAGTCAAGCAGCTCTTATGGTGGATAAGATGGTGACATTGAGAGAAGGAGTTTGTAAGGCTGAAGGCTACAAACCAGTGGAGAAACATTGTTTCAAGAAACCATACAAAGTGTTGCCACAGTATCAAGAGGCTAAAAATGCTGCAGGAGAGTACGCTCGTTACAGAAGGCCTGAGGAGAAAAATTACCTCAGAGATGGCTCCCTCAGAAGGGGAAATCGTCAAGCTTTGATATGGCTAAGAGAATGTGTTTTTCATGCGGCAAGTTTGGACATATGAAAGCACAATGTTATCTACATAGCAAGGAAAATCTTCCTTATGTATAACTCAATATTAGAAAAGAGTTTTGAGAAGGGGCTTGAGTCTAATAAAGGAAAGAGTTCTTCGGAACCAATGCAAGTACATAATCCCTTAGAAAAACAATGCCTTTTTGTTATGTTGGACACAGATAGAGATGACTACTTTGAACCACTTCAAGTAGGTCAAAACGAAATATTAGGATGGAGAGACACCGGATCGGAGGTCTGTGTGATTCGCCCTGAACATGTGCCAGAGGCATTCAGAAAACCTGTGTCTCAGCTTAGACTAAAAGGAGTAGGGGCAGTGTTGTGCGACGTTGTGTCTTTGCCAATCCAATATAAGAATTGGAAAGGATTTTGGGATTTTGCAATATATGAGGACATTCCTTTTGATTGTCTGCTGGGGAATGATATTGTAAGGAAGATCAAGTATTTAACAAGAGATGATGAGTTAACTGAAGGTCCAGTTAAACAGCAAGATGTTTCTTGTTTACCAGTTGATATTATCCCTGAAGAAAAAATCCTGAGACAAGTTCAAATATAATAGAGTTAGTGAAAACAGGAGCAGGAGAAGAGGATATTGCTAATGAGCAAAAGGCAGATGAAACACTGAGATCTTTATTTACTGCGGCTCAGGATGAGACGAAAGTCTTATCAAAAGAAAATCCTTCAAGATTTGTAGTTAAAGGACGAGTGTTGTATAGAGAGACCATGTGTGTAAAGTCTCCAGGAGGAACTAGTTCTTGTACACAAATAGTTGTGCCCCAAGCTTATAGGGAACAACTTATGAATTTGGCACACGCAAGCACACAAGGTGGCCATATGGGAATTCGACGCACCACACAGCGCATCACCAGAAATTTCTTTTGGCCCAATATGTATCAGCACATTAAAGAGTTTTGTCAATCGTGTGATACATGTCAGCGTGTCGGAACAGGAAAGACAAGACCCAGGTTCCCTAATTCCTATGCCACTAATTGGAGAACCATTTTATCGTGTGGGGATCGATATTGTGGGACCCTTACCAAAGGCAAGTCGTAGAGGACGTCGGTATATCCTTACTTTGATGGACTATGCCACGAGGTACCCAGAAGCAGTGGCGTTGACTAATATTGATACAACCACAGTAGCGAACGCCTTGTTGTCTATATGGGGAAGAACAGGATATCCCAAAGAACTGATTTCGGTTTGGGAACCCAGTTTACGTCAAGACTGATGGAAAGACTGTTGGAGATGTGTGGAATTAAACATCTGACATCGTCTGCTTACCATCCACAAACTAATGGTCTTGTGGAAAACCTAAATAAGACCTTAGTAAGAATGATCAAGGCGTACACTCAACAACATCCAGCCGATTGGGATGAGAAACTACAGCAACTCCTGTTTGCATGCAGAGAGACTCCACAAGGCAGTACAGGATACAGCCCTTTCGAGTTACTCTTTGGAAGGAAGGCGAGAGGTCCGCTGGATCTAGTGAGAGAGCACTGGGAGACTTTCTCGGTTGCAGAGCCAGTTCCAGTGAGTCGGTATCTACAGAGTTTACGGGGACGATGGAGATGGCAAGAGTTATCGCTCAAGACAACCTTGCAGCAGCACAGCAGAAACAGAAGACCTGGTATGATCAATCAGCCCGAGAGAGATCCTTCGACGTTGGTGATAAAGTACTATATTTGATCCCGGAAAGAGTCAACAAACTTCAATTGAAATGGACAGGACCATGGACAGTTGTTAAGCGTGCCAGCAGAGTTAACTACTTGATACAAGAATTACAATCAGGACTGGAAAAACTGGTGCATGTTAACTCGCTTAAACCTTATGTTGAAAGATCAGTAGATGTATGTATAATAGTTAATGAAGGTGTAAATGGATCGTTTCATTTCTGGGAAGGAATAGGAAGGCTGACAAGAGTGTGAGTCAGGTAAAGCTTGATGAAGGGCTGACTTGCAAACAGCAGGAGCAACTTAGAGAACTGCTCCATAAGTATAAAAATTTGTTTTCGGATTTACCGGGAAGAGTAGAAGGGGTGCGTCTACTCCTATCGAGTCACAGGGAAACTCGTGGAGTGTGTTGAAAGAGAAGTTCAGGAAATGATGGATATGGGGATTATAGAACCATCCAGTAGTCCTTGGCATCACCCGTCGTGTTAGTTCAAAAACCAGACAACACAATAAGGTTTTGTGTTGATTATAGACGGTTAAACGAGGTGACGCAAACCGATACATACCCTATGCCAAGGTTAGACGACCTGTTAGAAAAAAAATGGGGAGAGCCAATTACATCAGTAGCCTAGATCTCACCAAGGGTTTTTGGCAGATACCAATGGATCCCAGAGACCGGGAGAAAACGGCCTTTAGAACCCATAAAGGGTTACATCAGTTCAATGTCTTACCATTTGGACTTAAAAACAGCCCAGCCACTTTCCAACGATTAGTAGATAAGATACTCGGGGGTATGAGTAACTTCTGTGTGGCATACATGGACTACATAGGTGTATTTAGCAATACCTGGGAAGAACACCTACAACATCTAGACCAGGTGCTGTTTCGACTGAAAGAAGCAGGGTTAACAGTAAAAGCACCCAAGTGTCGTTTAGGGAATCGAATGTCCAAGTACCTAGGACACATGGTGGGAAGTGGTATGATTGGTCCAGAACCTACTAAGGTGGAGGCGATACACAAGTGGCCGATACCCAAAACCAAAAACAGGTTCGGTCCTTTTTTGGGATTAGCCAGTTATTATCGAAGGTTTATCCCAAATTTTAGCGACTGGCGACTCCATTGACAGGCTTAACCAAGAAGGCATGTCCAAATGTTGTAGTGTGGACACCACAATGTCAGGAGTCAATGGACAAGTTAAAACAGACCATAACATCACAGTCAGTGTTGAAAGCTCCAGATTTTGATCGTCCATTTATATTAACGTGCGACGCATCAGAAACAGGTTTGGGAGCGGTTTTAAGTCAAGCTGACGAGGATGGGGAAAAGCATCCTGTAATGTTTTTAAGTAAAAAGCTATTGCCGAGAAAAAAGTAGTCTTTCTACCATCGAGAAAGAATGTCTCGCCATAGTGTGGTCGATTCAAAAACTGAGACCATATCTGTGGGGCAGGAAGTTTGTTTTGCAGACGGATCATGCGCCATTAAAATGGCTGAGTAATGTTAAGGGTACTAACAACAAACTCTTAAGATGGAGTTTACTCTTGCAAGACTACGATTTTAAGGTAGTGCATGTGAAAGGCAAATCGAATGTAGTAGCTGACTCTTTATCGAGAGTTACTTAAATTCAGATTACAGAATGGATATGGTTTGTATATAGTTGTGTAAGTATAAATGTATATGTGAAATGTATAAGATTATATAATGTCTTGCTAACGGCATTATTTTTAATTCACTCTGGACAGAGAGAATTAAAAATAATTTCGGGAGGAAGGAAGGTAATGTAATGATGTTGATTATTTGTGTGTAAATGTTGTGTGACATGTGTTAAAATGTATGTTGTTTTGAATGTTCTATGGTTTGTTTCTGTGGGTGAAACAGAAGGGAGGCATGGCAGAAGCTTAGAAGAGCTGTCGCCATGGCAACCAGGGCTAGAGGCTAGTAGAATGTTCAGGTTTGAATTCTACAGTTGGAAAAGAGCGGGAAGCCAACTGCCAAATGAGAGGGGGAGGAGTTATGTTCTAGTTTAGAGTGTCCTAAGGACTGAAAGAGAACGGTCCAGTGTTAGTGTGTGTCTTAAGGTCTGCTAGTGAGCAGTCCAGTTAAAGGGTATAGAGACCCTAGTTAAAGTTGCAGGGGTTTATAGAGGTTTAGTGGAAACCCTATAATAGGTCCCCATTGTGTTATGTAACAGAAAAAGTTGTGCCTCTAAGGAAGTTTGAAACCAACCAAGATTGTACCCATTTGTGTCAAAATAAATTGTTTGCATCTTAACAGGAAAACACCTCTCCTGATTCTTTTATTGGTGGTGGCCCTCAAAGTCAGTGGTCAGCCGGATAAATGGTGGCAGCGTGGTCAAGTGGTCACTGAGAAGTTTTAAAACTCCAGTCAGTTAAATGGTGAAGGGGTGAGACAGTACCCTGCCAATAAACGTGAAGTTGCTGAGGTAACTTCAGGTTTCCTTGGATTGGAGGTCAGCAGTGTGGACATAGAAAGATTGTCCAGTCTGAGGCCGGTCAAGAAGTGGAGTGGTCACATATTGGCGGCAGCGGTGGGATCTTTAAGAGAGGGTCCACCCTGTCCAGCCGGTTGATTTGAACGTAGCTTCACCGCACCGCAGATCTTCTTTCATTATCAGGAACAGATGGAAGTTAGATGGTGCTAAATCTGGACTGTATGGAGGATGTCGTATGGTGGTGAGATCCAGTCTCTGAAGTTTTGCTGTGTACCCATCATGAACTGATCTTCCGATAGCCAAGCAAAGCAATAATGTGACCCACACGTTCTTGTGAAATGCCGATTAAGTTTGAAATTTCTTTCTGAGTGATGCGACGATCATCCTGAATCAATCTGTCAACCTTTTGCTTGTGAAACTCGGTGGTTGCTGCCACAGGACATCCGACTCTTTGTTTGTCACACAAGTCAGATATTCCTACCTCAACATCTTTAAACTTACTTGCCCAACGACGCACAGTACTCACATCAACACAATCACCATAAACAGCTTGCATTCTCTGATGAATCTCCTTAGGGATGACACCTTCTGCTGTCAATAATTCAATGACTGCTTACGTCACATTGACCGACTTTCTGTGCAGAGTTCCATAGTTTGCACTTTAACAACACAACCATTCAATTCCAAGACTTCCTGACAAAACTGAACTGTAGAGGAGAGTCTACTGAACAAGCCAGTACCTGCCGCATACCAGTACTACCATCTGTTGAGGAGTTGTGAAGGCATTACTTTTCATTCAACCTTAGTACTTCAGGTGCCTGGAGCTCCTATTAAAGCTAAAGTAGATTCCTTGAACTACTTTAGCAACCCAAGGTTTTCTTTTCCGCTACCGAAAGCTTTGGTCTCCAAACACTTTTGTTTTTAAAGAAGGAATTATAACCATGCAGCCAATGTAATTTGCACTTTTTTTGTCCAAATTACAAAGAGTGCACTTTTTGGCACTGTACATTACATTTGCGAGAAAATACTTTTTTTGGTTCCAAGGTTTGGAAAATTGAGGAGTGCATTAGATTCGATGGTGCATTAGACTCGAGTAAATATGGGTATATTTTCCATGTACCTCTGAAAGTCAACATCACATGCTATACATGCTGGGCACCACAACCTAGGAAGGGTGTTGACAAGCTGGAATGTGTTCAGAACGAACACAAGGTATGGAATCCATGCTCTATAAGAAGCAGCTTAGGGAGCTGAGTATATTTAGCTTGGTGAAGCAAGGTTTAAGAGGAGACATGATAGCCATGTTTAAATATTTGAAATTATGCCATATCGAAGATGGAGTAAACTTGTTTTTTTACTGCACCAAAGACTAGGATTAAGAGATTTAAACTATTGGGGGGGGGGGCACATTCAACCTAAACATCCGGATGGAAAAAGCTGTTCAAAAATGGAATATGCTGTTTTAGAGTTTGGTGAAGTCTCCATCCTTGGAGGCTTATTGAACAGAGGTTGGATTGCCATCTGTTGGGAATGCTGTGACTGTGTATTTCTGCATAGCAGGGGTTGGATTGGATGGCCCTGGTGTTCTCTTCCAACTCCATAATTCTGATTTCAAGGTTTAGCTGTGACTTGACTTGAAGTCTTATATAGGGAAGTCAAAAATAAATTAACGTCTACCTGCAATTGCTCATCAAGTGTATCAAGATGTTTGTACAAAAACAATATATGGGACAGTTTATCTGACTTGATTCAGATTTAACAAAGTCTAAATGAACCAGTCTGCCTGAACGTGAGTCTTCCATAATTGAATGCAATTGAATAGCTCTTACTCCCAAGAACTGCCACTGAATTAGTAGTATTAAACAAAATCAGGTGTTCATAACATTGCTCTCAATACAATGAAACTGATTTATGGCATGTGAGATGTATTATGTTTGGGCTTTTAAAGTTTTTTCCCCTCAACAATCCTTGGCATTTGTTTAGATATGAGATACCAGAACAGATAAAAAAGCATTTATGACAAGTCAGTCATGGTGCATTTTGATAATGTATTACCTCATTTTAGTACATCACATCCTGTTTTGGCAGGCAACCAAACAGTGATTTGCTACTTTCTAATATATTGCTTCAGTGATAAGTGTGTTGTTTTTTCATTAACAATCCTAATGTTTACATCTTCCATCAAAGATAGGTAACAGTGCGATGAATGTTTATGACTGGTTAGACATGTCATGTGGGGGAAAGCTTTTTAATTTAGAGAAAGATCAAGTATAAAGGACACGTCAGAGGGAAATTTAAATTATGGGCATAAATGGAGATGAGATCTTCAGTTATACTTTCAATAACACCAAAACTTCATTATAGGGAAAAGAAAGGTATTCTCCCTATAGCACATGAATAGTTAGATGAAATGCACTTTCATAGGATGTAGTACAGAGTCATGATAGCTGCCAGTTCAGACCACATTAAAGGGCATAAGAAAATTAACAGAGAACAAGAATATCAATGACTCTGGGATCAGTTATGAGGGGAAATAAGCTGTAGGGTGATACAGAGGGCTTCCCATAGACTTCCATTTGGCTCCTGCATGTACAAAATACTAGGCCAGTGCTTCTCGGAGTAGTGGTCCATAGACTGATGTCAATGCTTGAACCCCTGGATGCAAGTCTCTAAATATTTCCAGAAAAAGTAAACAACATTGTTGGCAATGAGCACAAATATGATGCCAACCTCTGGCATAATGGGGGGGGGGGCAACTACTGCTCCCCAACAAGCCTGGGCAGTGGGAACTGAAATGCTAGATGATGAAGCCCTTATGTCTCCTCCAGTATAATTCTTACGCAAAATCTTCCTGAAATATTGGGAGAAGTGAGCTATACAAATACTCATCTTTCTCAAGAGCCTATGTAAGTGTAGTAGGATAGTAATGTGGAAAGCTGTATTCAGCTTCCAATGTGTTATTTATTTATTTATTATTTCGACTTGTTTGTCACCTCTCTCGACAGGCTCGGGGTGACTCACAGAAGTTAAAAGCACAGTAAAATACGATAAAACACAGTGAACACAATAAAATACAATATCTCACAGCCTAATCTGCCACACAGAAGTATGCTATTAAAGGACACCTCTATGCATGCCACATCATATTACAAGTGCAATGATACCTGCCATCACAGCTTGGAAAAGTTAGTATGTGGGCTCCAACTCAATGCTGGCAAGGAATTCTGTCAAGTACTCATCACAGAACAAGAAAATCATTGATTCAGAGAGTTGGAAGGGACTGCAAGAGCCACCTAGACACAACCCACCACCATGTAATGATACACAACTAAAACACTTCAAAAATAATTTGTTTGAAATCAACCAATCCTAAACATGTACCAGGAAAGCAACACTTTTAAATTTCAGGTTTTGAATGTATTTTTCTGGTAGGTATCAGTACACCCCCCACCCCAGGCCGCAAATTATTTTATGCCCCACTGTAAATCAATCTAGATACTTTCATTTGGAGCTTCAAGAATAGTATTTACTTATTTGTTGCAGCTAAAGCTAATGGGATCAAAGCGAGCAAAAACATTGGAGTGCAACAGCAGAGCAAAACTAGTGACAATCTCACTGAGATAAAACATTATTACAATCTGTTCAGATGGTCAAACTGTCTAAAGAGAAACCACAGCTGGATGACAGAGTCTGGGAATGCAGTCCACTCTGAGAGATGCACTGTCATCATGATGTGGCTTGCTCCTTTGTGCCATCCTGCCAAACAGAATGGAATATTTCTTTATATGTCTCAGGGTAGATGTGAAGTAAAATGGTTGTTAGAGCCTGTCTTACTAAGAGCTAAAACAAAAATTATTCCCCCCATCCCTGACATAAAATCTTCTTTTGGTCCCCACATTTTTAGTATTTTAGGGAGTGAGAAAGTGAAAATTGTTCACATTGAGAAATGTTATATCTCCTGTGTTCAGGTTCCCTTGTTAACTTTGCCCTGGCCTTTTATTTTCTTTGGATACCTAAACTGTATTTCTAAATGCTCTACCAAAGTCTTAAGTAACTGCAATGCTAGAAACTTGAGGATCGACGCAAAATTTCTTTGGAGAAGGCAGAATTCTTTTTTGGGGGGGGGGGAATAGTGCTCTCATTCCTTCTCTTTCAGCTACACCCCTCCTCATTACTACCTTTTCATCAGGGACGGAACCATGGGCATGTTATATTCATATCAAGTATATATTTACCATTTAGTGATGTCAATGTGCAGTGGACCCTCAGTATCCATCAGAGTTAGTTCCAGGACTCCCTCTCCCCTCCCCCCATGGATACTCAAGTCACATATATATAATGACTAGCTTGGGGTTAGGGTTATTTGAGAAAGGCATTGTGTGCCAAGGTTGGTCCTTATCAGTTGTTTATTTGGCTCACAGTGGTCTCAGGAAGTGAGTGAAGATACTTCAAGTCCCATAACCCATGGTCTATCCTCCAAATTGCAGCAGGATGTAGAGTGGGTCATGGGGGTTCTGGGTGCCAAATTTGGTCTTTATCAGTTATTGGATGAGGGTTGCAGCATCTTGGGAAGCGAGTGGAAGTACTTGAAGCCCCATCATCCGCAGTCCATCCTCCTTGATACTGCACCATGATGTAGAATGAGTCATGGGGGCTCTGTGTCCCAAGTTAGGTCTTGATAAGTCATTGGATGAGGTTGGCAGTGGTGTTTTGAAGTGAGTGGAGGTACTTAAAGTCCCATCATCCATGGTCCATCCTCCTCCAAACTGCAACAGGATGTAGAGTGGGTCATGGGGGCCCTGTGTGGCAAATTTGGTCTTGATCAGTCATTGGATGAGGGTCGCAGCAGTCTCGGGAAATGAGTAAAGGTACTTCAAGTCCCATCATCTGTGGTCCACCGTCCTCCGAACTGCACCAGAATGTAGAATGGGTCATGGGGGCTCTGTGTGCCAAGTTTGGTCTGCATTGGTCATTGGATGAGGGTCGCAGTGGTTTCAGTGAGTGAAGGTACTGCAAGACCCATCATCCATGTTCCATCCCCCTTAGAACTGCAGCAGGATGTAGAGTGGGTCATGAGTACTCTCTGTGGCAAGTTTGGGCCTGATCTGTGATTTGTAGGGGCTGCGGTGGTCTGTGGGAAGGGAATCGGGTGAAAGTACTGCAAATCCCATCATTTGTGGCCCATCCTGCCCTAAACTGCACCAGAATGTAAAGTGGGTCATTTGTGTGCCAAGTTTGGTTCTGATCCGTCATTGGTATGTGCCCCAGTGCTGTAAGGAAGTGAGTTTAAGTACTGCAAATCCCATCATCCATGGTCCATCCTCTCCCAAACTGCACCAGTATGTAGAGTGGGTCTTGGGGGTTCTGTGTGCCAATTTTGGTCTTGTTCTGTCATTGTTTTGGCCTTAAACTCCCACCATGCCTGACTGCCTTGGGCTTTTCCTTACCCCCCCCCTGCCAGTTTAGAGTGTTGGAATGTTGGAGGTGGTTGGCCAATCAGAGGCGTTATGCAAATAATCCCACAGTAGCAACCAATCAGAAAGCTGGCACATATCCACAAACACACATACATACAAACATTCTTTTTTATTATATATACAGATATAGTAAAATATATAGAAAATAGTGAACAGCGCAAACAAGTGTCAGAGAAATGATATGTGCAATTGCAAGAAGCTTTAGAAAGGTATGCCGAAAGAACAGCATAGTGCTTGTCCTATAGCAAAACCAACCTTTCCTTTTTTTGATTTTTTCCTAATATTTTTTAAAAGTCATTGATTGAATCTGTGGTGTCAATTCTGCCGCAAATAAAAGATATAAAATCTAGTCATAACATTATGTCGATTGGGTTTTCTTCCTTATTTCTGTTCTGCGCCACATCATCATCATCATAGGCGACCATCCATGACTGAGTTTTCCAAGCGTAGAGTCTTGGCTATAGATCTGTAAGTGACTGTGAAGACTTACTCCGGATGCACATGGTCTTCCACATTGAGGACATAGATTTCCAGATGGAAGGTGGTCACAACAAGGGGTTGCTCAGCACATTTATTTATTTCGCCCCAGATGTGTGCCGCTTCAAAACCCCATAGCACCATTGATAACAGCTGCCCTCCAATTACAATGCTCAAGAGCCAAGGCTCTTCAATACCTCATTTTTAAAGGTTAGCTTTAAGACCATCATTAAATCTCTTTTGTTATCCACTGACATTCCATTATCCATTTTTGAGTTGAGAATAAAGTAACTGCTTTGGGAGACATGGCCATTTCAGTGAAGTTGATGGTACAGAATCGTTGCTTCAGTGTTGGTGGTCTTTGCTTCTTCCAAAATGTTGATGTTTGTCTGCTTGTATTTGCAGAAAATTTCAAAGGCAACATTTATGAAATCTTTCAAGAAGTCTGTACTTTAACCCAGTGTTTCCCAACCAGTGTGCCATGGCACACTAGTGTGCCGTGAGCGATCATCAGGTGTGCCGTGGGAAATTGAGAGCTCAATATGCCAAGTTTGGTTCAATTCCATTGTTGCAAGAGTTCAGGATGCTCTTTGATTGTGTGTTAACTATAAATCCCAGAAACTGTAACTCCCAAATGTCAAGGTCTATTTTTCCCAAACTCCATCTGTGTTCACATTTGGGCATATTGAGTATTCATGCCAAGTTTGGTCCTGATCCAACATTGTTTGAGTCCACAGTGCTCTCTAGATATAGGTGAACTACAACTCCAAAACTCAAGGTCAATGGCCACCAAACTCTTATAGTATTTTTTTCTTGGTTATGGGAGTTCTGTGTGGGAAGTCTGATTCCATTCCATCATTGGTGGAGTTCAGAATACTCTTTGATTGCGGATGAACAATAACTCCCAGCTGTTGAGCAAGACCTTCGTGTGTGTCTTTCTGTCATTCCTACCAGGATATCTATGTTGTGTTCATCGAAACAGGCCTAGGTTTCACACTGAGTGTATAAATACATTTAAAAACATATTAACTATATGTATTACTGTGTTAGAGTGTGTCATTTTGGTTGTTGGTGTGCCCCAGGATTTTGTAAATGTATAAAATGTACCGCGGCTCAAAAAAGGTTGGGAAACACTGCCTTAACCTATATTGTGTCTTTTGAGAAATCAGCCTGATAAACTCAGAGAAGTGAGCTAAGGGCAGATAGTGCTTCTCAACCATCATGTCAAGTCTCCCTGGTCATCCATCAATTGACCTTTGCTGAGCTAATTGATTAATTAATTTAGGGGTCCCTTTTTAAAATTGACCTCTTTTATTAAGACTAAAAGTTATGTCAAATATAATCAGTGGGAATATTTCCAAGGGGGGAAATTTCAATTATGCTAGATGCAAATAGTGAATATTTTTGTTAGAAAACTAAAACAAACGAGAAGACAGTATTTTATAACTGAACAGGACAATTACCATGTGGCAAGCATCTGTTGATGTCTACACCTCAAAAATATTTTCTGATACATTTTTTGACTGCAAAGTTTTGGATTTGTGTATGGTGAAAGAACATGGAACAGGGCTATGTAATGGTAAGTCTGAAAAAGGAACAAAGGTGGAAAGGGTATTAGCAAAGGGACTTAAGAGGAAGCAATTCATTACCACACAAAATACAAAGGTCAGAAGAGTCTTCTGGCATTTCTCTTTCATATACGCACACACACACATATATACATACAGGAAAAAATCCAACCTCCTAAAAGTTCACTAAAGAGTTATCCAGAATACATGAGCTAATGCAGACTAACTGGTGCCTTCTCCTTCTGCTCTGTCATTATCTATCAGTAATAGATGGTTTAATCCTAAAAATATATGATGCGGTTTTCACTCTGGATACTAGCTTCCAGATGGAGGGGGTAAATGCAGAATGTCATTTAGCCTGGGAAAAAAATCTCTCCATGTGCATTGAATAAATTAGTGGCTCCCTGAGAGATAAGAAAACGTAATTCTAGCAAAGAGGGGATATTCAGCTTTTCTTTCTCCTTCAAGATTTAGGTTAGCTCATGTCACAGCACTTGGCATGTTATGCTGCCATTCTTTCATTTACACCTCTTCTGCAAATCAAAGTACGTAACAGACCAATCTTTGGCCCATAAGTCATAAGCAAAACCATTTTTTCACATGTATGCAAAAAAACAAATCTTGGGACTGCTCACTGAAAACTTTATTTTTTTATATTTAATTTATATGCCATATTTCTTCCAGAGTGAGGCCCAAGGCAGCATCCAAAAACAATATGATAAAATCTTTGTTTACACCAGGGGTGCTCACACTTTTTCAGCATGCAAGCTACTTATAAAACAACCAAGCCAAAATGATCTACCTACCCACTACAAAAATGTGAAACATATAATACAATATCTGCTTTGAACTGGGTTTTCTGAGTCCACACTGCCATATAATCTGATTCAAACCAGATAACATGGGATTTTATTCAACTGTGTGGAAAGGACCTCCGATAACCCAGGGCCTTACCACACATCCTATTTTACAGTTGACACACACAAACTAATTTCTTACTACTGGACGAATTGCTGCGGGGCGGGACTGAACCTTCCTCCCGCCCTGCCTGCGATCTACCAGGACGCCTGCGATCTACCTAATGAGCACCCCTGGTTTACACAATCTAAAAACAATTAAAACCATATACTGCATTTTAAAATCAATCAAAAATATACAAAATTAGGCAACCACATCATAGAACCATAGAAGTGACCACAAGGGCCATCTGCACCGGGAATGTGGCGCAGCTGGCTGGGAGTCAGCTGCATAAGATCTCTACTGACCAGAAGGCCATGAGTTCGAGGCTTGCCCGGGTCAGGGTGAGCTCTCAATCAATTGTGTAGCTCGTTGTCTGTCTATATATGTTGTATGGCTATGGCATTGATATTTGCCCTTCCGTTGTTGCATACAACTCCTGTGGAATTGTATTTTATCTAGCTAATTTTGGTTTTACTGTGTTTTTATTGTGCTTTTATACTGTGATTTCACTTCTGTAAGTTGCCCCGAGCCAGAGTGGGAGTGGCGACTGACAAGTGCAAATAATAAATAAATAAATAAATAAATAAATTGAATGTTTGCCTGTTTATGTGCATTGTGATCCACCCTGAGTCCCCTGCGGGGTGAGAAGGGCAGAATATAAATGATGTAAATAAATAAATAAATCTAGCCCAGGCTCTGCCACGCAGGAACACCCCATCAAAGCACTCCCAACCGGTGGCCATCCAGATTCTGCTTAAAAACTCTCACAGAAGAGGACATGGCTTTGACTATTCTATTTGTGGAGTCTTACTACATACGTAAGCCTTTCCAAACTGAGGCTTTTCAATTATGCCAGGCTACAGTGCTCATTCTCCCCAGCAAGCTTAGCCATTCCCTTTAATGCAGTGGTTCCTATCCTGTGGTCCACAAGAACTAAAATATGGTTTGCGGCCTCACCATTACTACATCATTGCAACAAGAGCACCTGGTCTCGTGAAACCCTCTTATAGTGCCAAGGCTTATTAAATATGGGTTTTTTTGTGGTTGAACAGATGGCAACAACTGGATGGCATATGTTCTCTATCAGAAACTAGAGCTCATGTGGTCTATCCAATGCAATTTTATGAATTAGCACCTCAAATAATCAAACTGAATCTAAAGTTCACCAAAAACTGATTTGTAACCCTTTTGGTTCTAATTTTGGAGAGTGGTCCCTGGTCAAAGTGGTCCTTTGTCAAGTTGTCCCTGGTCAAAAAAAAGGTTGGGAACCGCTGTTTTAATGGAAGTTGCAGTGTGACACATCTAGAAAAATTAAGTCTGAGAAAGGTTGATATAGACTGCTGTCTGTCCTACTGTTAAGTGGTCTAATTCTAAGTACTGTGCCCTCAAAATAAAAATTAGAGTTAATTATACAGAGACACAAAACATTCTGCATTATAGCTTGAGTTGGCAGTTTAACATTTCACAAATAAGAAACACATTTGTTGTACGATGCACATTTGTTGGTACTTCATGCATAAGTAGTTCTTTTAATTTCTACTGTAAGTAAAATCCAATTATATTCCACAAAAGTATGATGAAATTATGGAACTATGGTATTTTGTAATAACTGAACAGAGGGATATCTGACATCTCAAACATATGGCTATAATCACAAAATGATTGTAGAGATCACAATTTTTCCATATTATTAGTGATTCCACCCTTCACAATGACTCCCTTGACTCAGAAGCCATGTAACGTTGTCAACCAACACAAATGATATCACTGTCATCATTATGATCCTCACCATACATTAGTTTGTATAGTGCATTTGAATGTTCAAGGGCCTTCACATCTAACTGGAAGTCTTCACAACAAGCCCACAGGATAACACAGTATTATTGTGCAAGACAATAGCTTACACATTTAAGTATGTACTTGAAAATTAAGCCACCTTTCCTCATTCATACATGTCCCACCATTTTTATTATTAAACTAGCTTGGGGACCTGGCAGTGCCCGGGTTGAGGAAGGCATTGTGTGCCAAGGTTGGTTCCTATTAGATGTGTATGTGGCTTGCAGTGGTCTCAGGAACTTATTGAAGGTACTGCAAGTCCCATTGGCCATGGTCCATCCCCCTCCCAACAGCACCAGGATGTAGAGTGGGTCATGGGGGCTCTGTGTGCTAATTTTGGTCTGTAGTGGTCATTGGGTGAGGGTCGCGTTATGAAGTGGGCCATTGGGCCCCTGTGTGCCAAGTTTGGTCCTGATCCGTCACTGCTGTGGGCCGCAGTGTCTGACTGCCTGAGGCCTTTCCTTTTCCCTCTGCATCACCTTAGAATGTTGGAATGTGGATGGCCAATCGGAGTCCCTTATGCAAATACCATTTCAGTGGCAACCAATCCCCTCTGTCTGGGGCCGTAGAATGTTGGATTTCTGAGGTTTGCCATTCAGAGTCCTTTATGCAAATATTCCCTTAGTGGCAACCTAATGAACATTCCATTTCCAACGGGGAAAAAACTGTCATTTGGCTAACTCAAGCATTCAGTTGCATTATGTTTTGCTGGCCAATCAGAGTTCTTTATGCAAATTGTCTCTCAGTGGCAACCCATTCCCTCTGTCTGGTGCCGTAGAGCGTTGGCGTTCTGAGGCTGGCTAGTCAGAGTCCTTTATGCAAATAATCCCACAGTGGCAGCCAATCGGAAAGCTGGCACATATTCTTCCGCACGTCCGGCCTTCGCACGTCTTCCCTCCGCACTTCCCGCCCTCCGCACCTCCGCAAACACTGACTTTTATTATATACATAGAAAACATTGAACGCTATTACAATCTAGCTATTCCTATATAACAGAAAAGACTATGCTATAAACAATATTTTCTAATTTTTTATGCCAATGTGGAAACTAATTTAGCTGGAGACAGAAATCTAATCAAATTAAATGTGAATGGTTGATATTTTAGTGAACAGCATATATCAGAATGACATAGTATTTGCCATTTTGTATACTGAAATAATGAAGAACAGTCTCTTGGACAGAAATGCTGCTGTTGTAAATACATTTTTGTGGCAATTTAATTGTAACTGAAGTTCAATTAGCTTCAATCTTAAAGTAAGTGGCCCTTAGGGAGGGCACATTTCTGACATCTTTGCATGCAACATATACATTACAAGCCTCATTCCTTTCTTGCAACCTCTTTTGGATAGTATGAGGATTATATGACATAAATGAGGTCATCCAGGCTTGTACACCAGATGTTAAAACTTTCTTTACAACATCATTAACTCTTTGTTACATCTGACAATGTAATATCCATGTGGAAAGGAGGACGTTCAATATATATAGCAATTTCTGGCCATATAATCACAACTGCTACTGCTGCTTTGATGATGATGATGATGATAATGATCTTTTAAATTGTTGTTTAAAGGCCTAGATCTCTATTTCATTAAATCATTATTATTTTAATGTATTGTCGAAGGCTTTCATGGCCAGAATCACTGGGTTGTTGTGAGTTTTCCGGAGTGTATGGCCATGTTCCAGAAGCATTCTCTCCTGATGTTTCACCTGTTGTTCCTACAGACCTCACAACTTCTGGGGATGGCTGCCATAGATGCAGGTGAAACGTCAGGAGAGAAAACTCTTAACAACCAAATGTCTGTAGAAGTATTTTCAGTGCTTTCAAACATAGTCAAACAGAAAAATTCTATACAAAACAAAATGTTAAGTGTAGATTGCTTCATACTGCTTCGTGTTAGTTAGTCAGGTGTGTTATAACACATTTTTTTCCAAATTAGGCTGTGTACAGTTTTCCAAGCATGTTTAAAATAAGTTATCAATCCACTAAAAAAACAGGCAGTCCAATGTAAACAAGAAAACCTACTCACACTGAAAATAATTTAGTATGGCTGAGGAGTATGGTTGACTATCAGCTACATTAAAAATTAGTAATAAAACAGTTCTTTAAAAAAATTAATATATATACTACATAAAAACGATACTCAAAAAGGCCTCAGTTTGCTCAGTATAGCTCAGTTTTATGCAAGGGCCTGGTGTGAAGGCACGATTAAAAAATTTAACCTCTTGGAATAAGCAGCTTGAGAGTCAGTGTGGTGTAGTGGATTAAGTGCTAAACTTGGGGTCCTTCCACTCAGCCATTGTGTGTGTGTGTGTGTGTGTGTGTGTGTGTGTGTGTGTCTGAGGAGTGACTTGAGAAACTACAAGTCGCTTCTGGTGTGAGAGAATTGGCTGTCTACAAGGATGTTGCCCAGAGGATGCCCTGATGTCTTACCATCCTGTGCAAAGCTTCTCTCATGTCCCCGAATGAGAAACTGGAGCTGACAGATGGGAACTCACCCTACTTCCCGGATTTGAACCACTGACCTTTTGGTCAGCAGTCCTGCGGGCTCCCACACAGCCATATTACCCAGAATATCAAGGCAGAATAACCCACAATATTTGCTTTGAACCGGGTTATCTGAGTCCACACTGCCATCTATCCCAGTTCAAAGCAAATATTGTGGGATTTTATTCAGCTGTGTGGAAGAGGAGACCAGGGTTTGAATTCCTGGTCAACCATGGAAACCTATTGCTGACCTTGGGCAAGTCACATACTCTCAGCCTCAGAGGAAGGAAAAAGTATAGCCTGCATGACTAAATCTTGTCAATCAAGATTTAGTCATACAATCAAGCCCTGTAATTGATTCACCTTTGAGTCCAAGCCGAAAATTACTTGAAGGCATACAACAATGTAGTCTTAGCACTGCATAGATGGAAAACTAGATACGGTAACTAAGCAATCGGCAGTAAATGTTGGGAAGGTCAATAGTCAGACTGACAGATCGCTGCTAAAAATGCAAGTCTACAAATAGAGAGGTGAAAAGAAATATATAAAGCTCTAAAACATCAAGAGATAACAAGAACTAGAAAAGGTAGAGAAGATACTCTGTCTCCCTTTGGCTATTTTTGACGTCTGTGTTGATTCTTTCTATTTCTGTTAGAGAAGAAAGGTAGAGGTTGATACTGTAATAAGTTCCAAACTCAATGCAGCTTTACTTCATCTTCATGAAAGTTTCATTAACATTTTTAAATGCATGCAGATTTATGGCATCTGGAATCAAGTCCCACCTAGTTTCCAACTGCAGAAGCTAAGATTATTTCAGCCAGCAGGAATTTACTTTGGTTAAGCCTTTCTACCTTGTCAAATCAAGTAGATTTTGTGCATCGGTTTAATCTCTGTTCGCTGGCAGCCTTCAGGGAGAAGAAAAGAAAAACTCAAGGAGTGTTGAAAGATAAGGAACAAGAAAACCGTTCCCGTATTGCCCTTTTGATAAACATGATGTTCAGCGTACATCTTGCTTGACAATAGCAATGACATAAGACCGTCAGCAGATTATTTTTCAAAAGGGATATCATTTGTCTTGTGTGTGCATGTATTTCTAATGTGTGTATGCATGTGTACATTGTAGACACTTGAACAGCTAATAGCAGCTATGGTGATTATTTGAAAGACTAAGTAAATATGTTTACATTGAATACGTATTATGTGAGGTGTTTGAACTGTCATGATTTTGCAGCAATGCATTGCTCGCATTATCAAAGCACAATTGCAAATCCCATTTACATTTCTATTACAGGTGTATACATTCAAAAAAACATGCCAGAATTATAAACTTTTAAGGGTATATAAATTGGAGGGGGGAGCACCCTGTATACATTTAATATAGAAGTATCATGAGAAAACTGAAAAGCTGAAATATCTCTGGGTATCTCAGCAGCTTTTGATACCATTGACTATGGTATCCTTCTGGGGCAGCTCTCCAGGATGGGTCTTGGGGGCATTGCTCTGCAGTGGCTCTGATCCTTCCTGGAGGATCACACCCAGTCGATGAAGCTTGGGACGCCTGCTCGTACCCTGACCTTTGACTTATGGGGTCCCACAAGTTTCCATTCTATCTCCCATGCTTTTTAATATCTACATAAAACCACTGGGTAAGGGCATTTGGAGTATTGGAGCTCAGTGCCATCTGTACGAAGATGACACACAACTCTAATAATCCTTTTAACTGAAATCCAAGGAAGCCCCCCCCCCCCCCGGATCGTGGACCAGTTCCTGGCAGCAGTGATGGACTGGAAGAGGGCTAACAAGCTGGAGCTTAATCCAGACAAGACAAAGGTCCTCTTGGTCAGTTGTGAGGCCAATCGGAGTATAGGGTGGCAACCTGTATTCAACGGGGTGACAATCCTCCTGAGGATACAGGTCCGCAGTCTGGGGGTCTTCTTGGACTCAGCACTGATGCTTGAAGCTCAGGTGTCGTCGGTGGCTGGGAGGGCCTTTGCTTGTAGTCTGTCTGTGCGATCTTCTTGCAGCAGCTGAGGATGTGATCAATTGTTTCATCTGCTTCCTTGCAGAGTCTACATTTGGGATCTATTGTCGACTTTTCAATTCTGTCTTTGATGGCATTTGTTCTAATGGCTTGTTCTTGGGCTGCCATTATTATTTATTTATTTACTTTATTTATATTCCGCTCTTCTCACCCCGAAGGGGACTCAGAACGGATTACAGGTACACATACTTAGCAGACAATTCCTGCAGTTTTCACAAACAAACATATAGACAACAGGTAGCTGACATCATCTCTCAGCAGCATTCCTCAGCATTCCTGGAGTTCTTTTTTTTAATGGCCTCAAACAAAAATTTGCCTCCCCACTAATGTGGTACAAACAGAGGCAAACCCCCAGCCCTTCCTGGCCCCCTAAGCTTTTTAATTAAAAAATTAAATAATAATATTTTTTTAAAATTACCCACTTCCGGGGAGCTGACGCCACACCCTCATCTCTCAGCGTTCCCAGCATTCCTCAGCATTCCTGGAGTTCCTTTTGGCTGCTTTGGTCGGTGGCCTCATAATTCAGTCAAAATTTGCCTCCCCATTTCCCTTAGTAAAAGTGGTACCTTTATCTTCTACTTGACAGATGCAACTGTCAGCCCTGTTCTACTTGACAGATGCAACTGTCTTTCGGGCTGCAAAGGTCGACAGCAGGCTACACTTAACGGTCGAGCACCCACCTTGACCCAGGCAGGCCTCGAACTCATGACCTACTGGTCAGAGAAATCTTATGCAGCTGACACTTAGCCAGCTGCGCCACATTCCCGGTGCTGTTATTATTGTTGTTATTATTATTATTCAGCTGGAACTGGGATTGACTTTTGACAGGCACATTCTTCAGGTTCAGCAACACTGCAGGATTAGTCATTTGTCACTACTTTAACTACCATGACCCAAGATTCTGGGAATTGTCATTTGCTGTGGCACCAGAACTCTTTGATAGGTGAAACATCTCACCAAACTGTAAATCTCAGAATTGTATAGCATTGAGGCATGGCAATTAAGGAGATGTTGAACTGCCGCAGTGTGGTTATATCCTCAGTCAAGGCAATTAAGAGTTACCATAAGCTTATACCTTTCAATGTACAAGCTGGTCCTTTCCATCCACACTTTCGCCTCCTCTCTTCTGAGTTTGTCCCCAAGCTGGCTCCATCTTCAATGTGCCCCCCATTTCAAACATTTAAGCATAGCTATCAAGTCCCCTCTTAATCTTCTCTTTTCCAGGCTAAACACCATAAACATAAATTGCTTAATCCGCATTGAAAGACACAACCCTAAAGTGTACCCTCCTTCCCCATCTGAAACCACTGAAGGGCATAAATAAATCTCCAGATTAAAAACTGGTAGCATTATTTTCATTCATTTCCTTAAAAATAAGCTATAGGTGGTAAAATTAGAGCCAGCTGCTAGAATACCTGGTTTAAATGTTGAAGGAACAGGTTCAAATCCTTATGAAACTAACTGGGTGGTCACTGGCATTTTTTCTACCTCACAGACTTGTGAAATATTGTACATTTCCCCCATTATTCCATGAGACCTCCTACATATAGCTTTATAGTGATTAATCACTGAGGAGGCTGAACTACACTTCCCCAAGTACATCAAAGCTTTACAAATGTTACTCCAAAGTACCCAGATAAATCTTTTTTGTATATAAAACATCTGTTCAATATAAAATTATTCCTAAAATGTTAAAATTTTAAAATGGGCTCTGTGTTTCCAAATAAAATGTATTTTTCTCCCCCTGACTAAATCTGAATATTAATTAGAACCATTTCAGGGTCACAGCTTGGCAAAGAGGGCAATTAAAGATGATCTCCCACACACGCTTTGATGTTCCTAGCTGAACACCAGCATTCAGTTGTCACTTAGCAGATGTTAAGTGCTTCAATTATATTTAAGACATCAAAGTGGGCTGTGCTTCTATCAGGAAGCTTTCGACTGTAATAATGTAATGTAAAATAACACCCCATTTGGCAAGCTGTACAAAAAGTACAAGCTGTACAAAAACACTGACACAAACAACAAGTATTAAAAATAACATTAAAAAATTCCTTCTCATCTAGTAGATCACTTTTCCTCCAAAACAAGATCATTATATATCTTTCTAGCGCCCTTAGACACTTGCTCACTGGATCACCTGGCACCTACAACTGAGATAAACTCTTTGGGACTACTTTCGCCCAATTACATTTGTCAAAAGGAAATTTGCACAAAGTGTTCTGGAAACAGGCGCAGGACCTCAAGCCACCACAATCTATTGGAAACACATGTACTCCAACGTAATGTCTTCTATCCATATGTAGTTTAAGCATTTCCTTTTACATGGCAGTGGCATCGCTTAATTTCACATGCACCATGAGATCTCCTGCTTACATATGGAAATATGAATCACTATTTGTAATGGAAATAATGAATCGTAGCAGCTGTAACTTGTCATAGAAAGAATCAGGACTATAAAAATTAGCTATACGGCATTACAATAATTAAGCCTTGGGAACAAAGACAGCGCAATACAGTGTAATACATTAATTATTTTAAAGGTAGCAGCAGACTCTCCACTTAATAAGAAACTGGTAACCCATCTATATTATGTGTTTTCCATGTTCTGAACGAGTAATTTTGAAAGCCAGTTAAATCCGCAGTAAGTGTGTAAATTTTAGAATTTCTTTTTACGGCAACAAAGGATAAAGGTGTTAACGGCATTTTAGTTCCATTCACTACACTGAGAGATTGATTTCAGGGAGAACAGTATTTTATTATGTGCCCTGTTCCTTTGTTGTTGTGCTGTCAAGTTATTTCAAGGCCTTAGAAAACGCTAAAATGGACATATTACAGGGTTTTCGGGGGCTGAGAATGTGTGATTCACCCGAGGTGATCCAATGGATTACATATGATTTTATTGTGGCACAATGCAAAATATCACTGTGTAAATATAAGTAACAATGATTAAACAACTAATCAGGACTTATTTCACATGAATTGTCACTGAAGATCATCTCGGACTTGAACTCCTTGCAACTTGAAATATTCTGACTGTCAGTTCCAAGCAAGGGTCTGAGTCTCCTTTGTGGTGAGAGAAAAAGTGGGGTAAAATAAACATAAACATAATAATAATACATTTGTATACAGACTATGGAACCAATTTATACTTGAACATAAACATGGCTCTTAATGTGACCAGTAATTATGCGGAGTCTCACTAGGACAGAAGAAAGGCCTATGTAAGTCAAATTATTTATTTATTTATTTATTTATTTGCAATATTTCTACCCCACCTTTCTCGAACTTGAAGGTGAATCAAGGAGGCTTTACAACGTAGCCAGCTATTTGATGCCATTAAAACAATGTAAAAAGTACAATAAACTTTTAAAACAGAATTATAAAATATGTACATTAAATACTTTAAAAACATATAAAACCACTAGCTTCACTATTAGCCTAAAAACACTGTCTAGTATTCTGATAGTAGATGTTTTTATAGGGTATCTATGCACTGTGTGAAAGTACTCTTGATGCCTATCTATTTAATAACATGCACTGAAAGACATTATTATTTAGATGATTGCTCAAAGTAGAAAATACTGAATCTGTATCTCAGAAAGAATCTAGCGTCGTATCCACACTACAGAATTAATTTGAGACCAATAAACTGCCACAGCTCAAATCAAAATCCCAAGGATCTCCATGAAACAATGCCAACAGGATTAATTTTGAAACATGAAACACACTTCCTCCTCCTTTAGAATCAGGCACACTCCCTTTGAGTCTACCAACCACTTTATATTTATACAAATCATGCTAGTCCTCAGAAGAACAAATTTTTAATTAATGTTATGTATTCTGATAGTTACAAAGGTTTCTACATTGCCTCTCAACAGAGATTCTCAGAATGGTTTTCTATCAAAATGCAGGTAATACAAATCAGAACACACAGAAACAAAGTCTAAAAAGGTAGCAAGATCTTAACAAGCCACATAAAAACAAGGTTTCTATAAGTTTTTCGGGCTGTATGGCCATGTTCCAGAAGCATTCTCTCCTAACGTTTCCCCCACATCTATGGTAGGCATCCTCAGAGGTTGTGAGGTCTGTTGGAAACTAGGAAAATGGTTTTTTTTATATCTGTGGCATGTCCAGGGTGGGAGAAAGAACTCCTGTCTGTTGGAGGTAGGTGTGCATGTTTATGGAACATGGGCCGTACAGCCCGAAAAAACTTACAGCAACCCAGTGATTCCAGACATGAAAGCCTTCAACAATACATATAAAAACAATTAGCATGGATAAAATAAAGACCAAATGACTTTGGAAAAGAATAAATTTGCTTAGATCTCAAAGAACGTTCAGGAAAAAAGTGAAATCCTGGCTGTGGGACCAAGCGTTTGCACATTAGCACAATACAGCACTCTGGACTGGATTTGTAACAGCAAGTTGATGGATATGGTTCAATGCTCCTGTTATGGACGAAATACTGTTTTTAACTTAAGAGAATGTGTATGATGTGTTAATGTTAATTGTATTTTAATGTGTTTTAATGCTGTATGTTTTTGGTTTTATATTGTATTTATTATGTTGGCATCGAGTTGTGCCTTTTGTTAGGCCGCTCTGAGTCCCCCCTCGGGGGTAGAGAAGAGCAGGGTAGAAATGCTGGAAATAAAAGGACAAAAAAAACACCTCCAAATAGACCTCACTAGGGAATGTATTCCATAATTCAGGGGTTACCACTAAAATAATCCAGAACACACTTCTTTGTTTGAATGTACCTTTGAGTCAAGTCATTTTCAATTTATGGCAACCTAATGCCAATATTGCTCATCTTTGACGGCTCGATAACAACACTAATGAAACTGGATAAGAAGACCATTGGGGATAAAATAATGGATGTGGATGTGATCGAGAACATGAGGGATAGTCTAAAGCAGAAATTTTCCACCTGGAAAATTTAAGAGTGATCAATACTGCCAAGATTACTTGCAAGAATTAACCATGGTGACCCTCAGGAAAGCCTTTACAGCCTTGCGGTTTCAGACAATGCCTTCAGCCTGGCTGGAGGGAAGATATAGACCGCCTCGCGGTACTTCTTTCACCTGCGGGGCATTGCAGGAAGAAGGGAGCACGAGGCGGGGCCTCTGGAGGGAGCGCCCTGCCGCTTTCTCTCGTCCAGAGGCAGCTGTGCAGCCTCAGTTGCCGGCGGGACAGGCAGGGCGGAGCGCTCCCTCTGGATGCCCCCGCCTCGTGCTTTCTCCTTCCTGCAATGTCCCCGCAGGCAGAAGAAGCACTGTGCAGGCGGAAAACAGCAGCAGGAGCACGCGCTGTGGCGGGAGCGTGTGGGAGCAAACGGCGGCGGGGGCAGGTCGATCTTTTGGACTTGGTTGCTTTAAGAGTAGCTCGCATGCTGAAAAAGTGTGAGCACCCCTGATATAGAGGAACACCTTATTCCCAAAGATTATGTATATGTGGTTCAGGAGTGACTGAGGATCTAACACATTACTTACTCTGTATAAGGATCCCAGAAAGAAGATTCTAGAAGGGGCTTCTGGAGGATAGGGTGGCTTGGCAACAGACAGCAATGATTAAGGATTTGCCAGCAGACTACTCTAAAGATATAACAATAAAGGTTGCCACTTTTGCAGTGTCAGCTCAAAATATCCATGCGAAACTAGTAAAATCCTTAGTGAAGGAGGGGAAATAGCACAGGATGATACAGTGCATTGTAGACATGACTGGAATTTAAAGAGTCAGTTTTAATGAGTTTTAATATTTGTACTGAAGTTCTATATTGTGATGTGTACTTTGGATGTCACTAATATGTGCGCTTAATTTGTCATGGCCTATGGCTAGAACAATAAAACTTATTCATTCAAGAAGAAGAAGATGCTTTCGAACTGTGGCGCTGGAGGAAAATTCTAAGAGTCCCTTGGACCACAAGAAGATCAAACCAGTCCATACTCCAGGAAATAAAAGCCCGACTGCTCATTGGAGGGAAGGATATTAGAGGCAAAGATGAAGTACTTTGGCCACATAATGAGAAGACAGGAAAGCTTGGAGAAGATAATGATGCTGGAGAAAATGGAAGGAAAAAGGAAGAGGGGCAGACCATGGGCAAGATGGATGGATGGTATCCTTGAAGTGATTGGCTTGACTCTGAAGGAGCTGGGGGTGGCCACGGCTGACAGGGAACTCTGGCATGGGTTGGTCCATGAGGTCATGAAGAGTCAGAAGCGACTGAACGAATAAACAACAACAATGATAGTGTATGACCTATCAAATATAACCCAGAGCAGGGAATTGAATCCTAATCTCCAGAGCTGTAGTCACTTATTCAAACCACCACATTGTTCTGGCTCTCAGCACCCTTCTGTCTCACCTCAATGAGAAGTGACACCACATAAGGCCTTGACATATAGAGTGAGCTGGGGATACAAATCACTCTTGGCCATATACAAGAAATATATGCATTTTTATATGTCTTTTCTAAATCCCACTGAATTCAACCTCACCAGAAGCAGTAAGTAAATCCAGACCAAGCAACCTGACATCAGAGAACTCACTAAGGAATGACAATAAGGTCTGCTTGTGCCCAAAGGTACAACAACAATCATTTAAGGATTCTCAATATGTTTTTCAATTGAAGTCTAAATAGCTTCTAAATCACAATGGTTTCTACTTTTTACACCAATTGTAAAGAATACTTGCACTGTACAACCAGCAGTTAGGGGGAAAGGAGGATCCTAAATAAGTGTTTCAAAAAGCAGCTGCGCATTTGACAAGGCTGTTCCTTACAATCCCTCCACAGGTCCATAGAGGGGTTTAACTCTCCAAAGAGTTACGTCTTGTACAGGTGGCCCATATAACTTCACGAGGATTCTGTTCTTAATAGCTTTCAAAGTCTACACACTGCATTTATTAGTATAGTTCTGACTAAGACCCCAAACTATTTTTATGGGGCCCTATACAATAGTAATAATTCAGGATTTAGCTAAGCTTTCAAAGCTGAATTATATCTAGGCTGAAGTGTTGTGCCTCAGACAAATCCCAATTTATAAGAGAGAGAATGAACTTAAGTTCAATTAATACTGGAATGAAACCAAAAGAAAAGACACCAGGATATTACTCAAATTTTAAAGATCTGGTCCAGTGTGTTCTGGCACCTTACGCATTAATTGGCTCTTTAAATCTCTGGGGCCTTCACACATGAATGAAACTCTATAATAGGTAATACAAGCTGGAGCCCACATACAATTGATAGAATTGGAAGGAGGGAAGCAAACAACTGGGAAATATATACATGCACCAACACCAATATCACTAGAGAAATATCACACATTTCTGTGAGGCTCCAGGGCCAAATCAACAGTCCCCTCCTCACCTAGCCTTGAACCTCAGCTGTCTAGCATAGTAGCACAATGGCTCTACAGGATGGCGTGGTGAAGCCTGACAATAAAATCAGGAATTTGCTCACTTATAGTAGAGATGGTTGTTTCCAATTTTTTTCCTTCCCATTCTTGGATACTGGGTTATAGCCTTTATGATAAGGTCTAGAAATACTTTATCTGCAATAATACATCCACCAAAAGAATTTGAGGACAGTATGGGAGGCATTTTGACCTGTTTTAAAGTGAAAAATCATCCCCAAATTGTCCCATTTTTAATAAAACTGGAGTGAGATGTGTTGGGGTCATCAAAAAGGCTTTGAGGACTTTACAATTATTTGGTTTAGTATTGCGTATGCCAGGGGTGCTCATTAGGTAGATCGTGATCTACTGGTAGATCGCGATCTACTGGTAGATCGCAGGCAGGGTGGGAGGAAGGCTCAGTCCCGCCCCACAGGCTTCCGACGCCACCCAGGTGCAGAAGGAGGTTGGACTGGATGGCCCTTGCAGGTCTCCTCCTATTCTAGGAACCCGTTGTTGTTGTTATTATTATTATTATCAGAGGCTGAATGGCCATCTGTGAGGAATGCTTTGATTGTTTTTTCCCTTATGGCAGAAGGGAGTTGGACTGGATGGCCCTTGGAGGTCTCCTTCTACTCTAGGAACCTATTGTTATTGTTACTAGTAGTAGTAGTAGTAGTAGTAGTAGCAGAGGCTGAATGAATATTATAATCATTATTATTATGAATAAATTCAGGGGCTTATTATACTCACATTTAATTGAATTCAGTCTTAAAATATATTATATGGCTCTCACTGAAAAAAATTCCAAATATTTTTCTTTTATGGCTCTCTGAGTAGTGGGTAGGTAGATCATTTTGACTTGGTTGTTTTATAAGTAGCTCGCATGCTGAAAAAGTATGAGCACCCCTGGCGTATGCCATAATTCTGTGCCAGAAAGATTCAAATCAACTGATAGAACAAAGAAGTTCATATAAATAGTAAGATGTCATATAAATAGTTAAAAACAAATGGAACAGATAAAAGTCCTATTTCAAAAGTGCAGCCCATTAGTAAAATGCTCCATAAAAGACCAGGAAGGATAAACAAAGAATAATAGAATCCTAGAGTTGGAAGAGACCTCATGAGCCATCCAGCTCAACCCCCTGCCAAAAAGCAAGAAAATCGCATTCAAAGCACCCCCGACAGATGACCATCCAGCCTCTGTTTAAAAGCCTCCAAAGAAGAAGCCTCCACCACACTCCAGGGCAGAGAGTTCTACTGCTGAACAGCTCTCACAGTTAGCAAGTTCTTCCTAATGTTCAAGTGGAATCTCCTTTCCTGTAGTTTAAATAAATAGCGACTTAACTATGCATAGGAACAAACCACAACTGGGTCACCAAAATACGTTTTTTGCTTCGTGGGCTCTGTGAATGCACACTTAAGAAGCCTGTGCGCCAGAAGCAGGCCCAACGGAAACTTCCCAAGTTTGGATTTTTCAAAGTTTTGGTGGTAGCGCTGCCCAGCCCTCCCGGAGGGCATATAAGCCGCTCCGCGCGCGCTTCCCACATTCCTTTGTTTTTCGCCACTAGGCCAACATCGGAACTTCTCTGTGGCTTGTGAGATAGCATGTCCACAACCAGCTTCAAGATCCGCGTATCCTGCCCAAAAAGGATCCCGGACTGTGACGGGCACTCGAAGTGCCTCCGGTGCCTCGGGGAGGGACACGTTGTCTCTTCCTGCACCCACTGCCAGGCACTGACTGTGCAGTAAAGGAAGAGCAGGGCACGACGACTGTGGACAATCCTCCTTGAAGAGGCCCTTGCTCCTGCACCGATGGAGATGGCTGTCCCATCTGCTTCCTCGGCGACCGCTGCGGTCTCTTCGATGTCGAGCTCTCTCCCGGCTGGGAAGAAGCATCCGTCGAAGGTGAAGCTGAAGGCGACATCGAGATCCACCACCTCGAAAACCTTGACATCGAAGAAGGCCTCGCGAACGGTAACCACCAAAACCATGCAACTGGCTCGCTCCCGACGGCCGTCGGTGAGCTCGGTGGCATCTGGCCTATCCCAGAGATCGGCCATCTCAGTTACTCCCTCCACCAAGGCCATGCAGATCGCCTTCCAGAGGTCGAACGAGGAGGCCCCCAGGGCGGAGACACAACAGACTGTGCCACCGACTCCTGGGAAGTCTTTCGAGGCAGCTGCTTCAAGACCACCGTCCCCGAAGAGATGAAGGCTGGAGTCTTCCTCGGCATCTACCTCGTCGAGAGCTCCTACCTCGGGTGCCTCATCGAGAACCTTCTGCCCTGTCGATACTCTCGCTGTGGAGAGTATGGCAGTGAGGGTGAGAGAAAGGGCCCACGACTCACCAGAGGACTCTGTTCAAACAGTCATCCAGATTCATGTGTGTCAATCTGAGATCCTTTTATAAGACAGCATACACTCATGGTTTTAGAGAGAATACCTCAAAGAATTATAATATAACATGCCTTTAAGTCTATACCTGGAACAAACTTTCTCTTGACTTTTCCTTTTATTTGCTTTTATCACTACTCTCCTGGGCATTTTTTTCCTGCATGTATGTGACTATGAAAGAGTTATAACAGGATATAGTATCTAGGAAACAGGTCTAGACAAATGCCAAGGTTCATAATGTGCAAATACTTCTTTGTGTCCTAACAAAAAAATCACAGTAATTTATTGCTTGGTTCCATACAGGTACTAAAAGATGGATTTTGGATTATACCTTATAGTTGAAGTATATCCCTGCATTTTCTATAACTAGGAAAGAGAAAAAGTTTTGGAATTCTCACATATTCTTTTTAAATTCTTTTTGTCTGAAATATGAAGAAATGTGTGGATTTTAGTATATTCTTCCCCATTGCCCAAATCCAAGTCCAACATAGCTATTTCCAGCAGAGAAAATACTCCTGTCCATCTGTTGAATTGGGAGTGCGGGAAACAACAACAATCTAGAACAAAAATTATTGAATATTCAACTTCACGTTTTGGGCTTGGGAAGACAAAATTTGTCAGTTTCAGACAGATTTTATCTGAATTCAATATATGGTATAATAGTAGTAGTAGTAGTAGTAGTAATAATAATAATAATAATAATGTCCTAAACATTTGGGAAGTGTTTGGCTTGTGATTTTGTGATACGAAATCCAGCATATATATCTTGTTAGCTGTGTCATACTGTGTTTTTGTGTCAGTAAAAATAATAATAATAGTAATAATAGCAACAATAACAATTCCCAAACAATATTTTTATCCATTTCCGAATACAATAGTGTTTGCCTGGCATATAATAATGTAACTGTAAGTTCCCAAATGTATGCAGTAGTTGGAAGTTCAACCTCTAATGAAAACAGCCACTTATCCCTCAGCATTGCATTCAGATCCCCCACCCACCTATTTTCACATATGTACCCTAACAAACACTATACTTTCCCTGGGATTAATGGCCCTGGACATTTGTAAAAGTGAAGAACTGAAGAAAAAAAGCTGCTGCTTCTTTTTCTTTTTTTCTTTTTTCTTTTTTTACCAAGGAGGACATCCTCTAGGACAGTGTTTTTCAATCTTTTTTGAGCCGCGGCACATTTTTTACATTTACAAAATCCTGGGGCACACCACCAACCAAAATGACACTCTAACATAGTAATACATATCGTTAATATGTTTTTAAATGTATTTATACACTCAGTTTGAAACCTGGGCCTGTTTCGATGAACACAACATATATATGACTTCCTCTCACATACTTATACATGGCTAACATGTCTTCTCTCAGCCTTCTTCAGGCTAAACATGCCCAGCTCTTCAAGCTGCTCCTCATAGGGCTTGTTCTCCAGACCCTTGTTAAATTTCACCCTGAGTGAAACTTGCTTCCAGATAACTATGGATGTCATGAAGCTGTTATAAACAGTTCCTTGGAAGGGGGGAGAAGCAACTCTAAAAAAATCCAGTAAAATAGTAAAAAAATTAACATTTCCAAGCGGAGAGGCTCAATTTGTTTCTTGGAAACCTGTGAATGCTTCAGCCTTCCGATGCTCCCAGGTTTGTTCACTGCCCAATTCACTGACGTGGAGTTTCCGGCATTCGGCGGAGCCCTTCCTTTGCCTCGGGGAGGATCTTTGGGGAGGGAAAGAGGGAGAAAGAGCTGCTAGGAGGGGGAAGAGTGCCAATTTCCCACGGCACACCTGCTGATCGCTCGTGGCACACTGGTTGGGAAACACTGCTCTAGGAATCTCTAGGCCCTGCAGCACATCCATATGGTCAACTTCCACCACATGTTAACTATATAATGACACTGGACAACCTAGAAATTCCTAGAAATAACATTTTAATCCAATTCATGAATGGTCTAATCTGCAAATATCAAAGCCACAAATGTGGAGGACCGAGTGTGCATGCTTTATTTACAGATGTGCTTTTCTCTCTTTGAAAAATGTAAGAATAATTTTGGGCACATTAAATCCCAACCCATTCCAAAAAATGCTCTATACATATAGGTTTCCATAGCAAGACACTGATGGTAGCCATAAATGCATGACTCTTCACTGACATTAATTCATGAAAGATCAAGCAGGCCAATTTACCAGACATTAGCAGCCACGTTTGATCTTCCTTTAAGGAAGCTGTTCTCAGGCAATTCAAAGGACTGTGGTTTCTTTTTTTAAAAAGCTATGTCTGTTAAAAGTATTCCTGAAAATTGGTGAAACAAATTGGGGATCATAATGAGGGCATTCTTTTCCATCTTAACTGCTATGGCTCATTCTTTTCTCCCTAGCCCACTTTGGACAAAGCTCTTGCATTTATGCTGCTGGTAATCCACAATTGAAAAATATAAGGTTTATAATTATAAATGTGTCTTTATAGCTCACAGTGCCACAGACTTTGAAACCTACCAGATGACACTAGCTTCCTTATATGAAAAGGAGAAAATGATCTCTTGGAACAGAAAATGTAAAATCTGGGGTTTCCATATAAAATGTCTACAACTCTGTATAGATGTGTGCCTTCAACTTGCCTGCTGACTTATGGCGAGCACATGGATTTCACACAGTTTTTAGGCAAGGAATACTCATCTGTGGTCTTCCAGTCTCTATGGGAAATATAGTGGAAAGGGCCAATGTTTGTCCCATCCTGCATTTGGGGCTCGAAATGGGAACTAAAACTATAGTCCACTACACAAAGAAGCCACTGAAATCCACAGGCATGTGGACAATATCAACAGAAAGGAGGAAACCATGAAAATGAACAAAATCTGGTTACCAGTATTAAAAAAAACACCATAATCAAGATAGTAAACAAAGAACATCACTCAGTAACTGGAGAATTCCAGACATCAAGTGCCAGTTAACACCTCCCAAACAAAGGATGCCTCCAGGCAACAACACTGATTGACTTTGCTTCAAGGCTACTCAAGGCTAATCAAACTTGACAACTTACACTTGCTTCAAACAGACAAGGGTTCATTTCTCTACCCGAGATAGTCCACAGATATATATACACTCCACTTGCCTAATTTCCAACAGATCTCTGAACAAAACTCTGAGGATGCCTGCCATAGATGCAGGTGAAATGTCAGCAAAGAACGCTACTGGAACACAACAATGCAGCCCGAAAAAATCGGAAATTATTTTCATTCTCTAACTCCATTTTTTTCCAACAGGGGAGGGATATACAGTATCTGTGGTGTTTTTCTAATGAGTTCCATCAGGCATCATTGGGGGTGTTTATTTGACATTTTTTTTAAATGAAAGTCATTAGCAGGGAAGAGGGAGGATCTGGTGACTTTGAAAAATCAGGCTGGGACCACAAATAGCCTGTGAACCATTTTCCTATACCATTTCTATGTATCCATGAACGTCCCTTTCACTTTTTCTACCAGCTAAATTTGCAACTTTTCTATAGAATAAACAGAATATAGCCCTTGATCTTTTCCCCTTACATTATGATCACACTACTATCAATTAGTGGAACAAAACTGTAAATCCAGATCTTTCTAAGATCTCAAGACTTGACTACTGTAATGCTCTTTACATTGGCCTTCCCTTGACTGCGACCCGGAGACTTAAGCTAGTGCAGAATACCGCTGCTCGGCTCCTCGCAGGGAAGCCTGCGAGCTGTCATGTAACACCTATTTTGCGGGACCTGCACTGGTTACCGATTGAATTCCGGATCACTTTCAAAATGTTAGTTCTTACTTTTAAGGCCTTATATGGTCTGGGGCCAGTGTGTCTAAGGGATCGCCTGTTCCCTTACAATCCCCCGAGTTCATTATGGTCAGAAGATCTGAACCTTCTTTGTATCCCCAGTGTTAGATCCTTCCACTTAACAGCAACCCAGCGGACGGTATTCTCCATTATAGGTCCAGTGCTATGGAACTCTCTGCCGCCTGAGATTCGGGCTCTTCGAGATCTGAGCTCCTTTCGTAGAGCATGCAAAACCCCACTTGTTCAGGCAGGCTTTCGACAATTGCTGAGTTTGTAACCACTGTTTTATCTTGTATTGTTGTATTCTTCCTTGTACACCGCCCCGAGCCTCTGAGAGTGGCGGTATAAAATCGAATAAATAAATAAATAAATAAATAAGTGCAGTCTCATCAAGCTAATCATCAATTAGACAAACATACAGAGAGCTCTTTGTGCAACAAATACAAGTATACTTCAGTATAGGAAGCCACTAACAAAGACAATTCTTTTTTACAAAGTCTTTCTATGCCATTCCCCAGTCTACCCTTCCCTTGTCTAGTTAGACCTGTTATAGCAGCATTAGCAAGAGGAGATTTGTGAAGCTGGGTGGAAAAACAAAAGTAATGCCCAACAACTCATCTACTTTATCATGTACGCTATGTTGTTTTGGAAGACTACACTAACATGGCAGATGCAACTGTAATTCTAGCCTACTGTCGTGCTCAGATTAACATAAAGAGTATATACCTAAACCCTAAACCTTTCCGTTGCCACCCCCTTGTCGCGGAGGAGAGGCTTGCGTACCCTAATGAAGTTGTGAGATATGCTGGGGGTGGCATAATAGCCACCGGTAGGGCCTCCCATGCCAGACAGGTCACAACCGAAGGGTCTGACAAAAAGCGTCAAAGGGCAGGATGGACTCTCTAGCCTTTTGGTAACCATCCTAAGAGAAGGAAAACTCTGATTTCAAACCCGGGCAGATGGTGCTCATCTAACCCTGTAAGCTCAACCATCTAAGAGAAGGAAACTCAAATAAAACCTACGACTTGAGGACCTCGCTGCCACCGTCCTAGCTTGCTAGGCCCTGGCAGATGAACCTTTGGTTTAAAGGGTGAGGCCAGTTCTGTGCACGCTGCGCTCCATCAGAAAAATCCATTGCACAGGCTCGAAGGACACATCCAACCTACAAATCATCAACATGCTTGTAGAAAGCGTGGGGTGAGTCCTTCCTGAATCTTCGTTCGCGAAGAAAAGCCAAGAAGATATTCCTAAAACAATGTGAAACATGGACTATGAAAAAGGATAGCAGACAGGCAAACTAAGGAGCCAGTTGACAGAATGCAAAGATACTAGTAGACTTTTTGGTTGCCAACCAATCCAAGTTCAACCACAGGACTCAGTAAAAAAAATATGATTAAGTTAGAGCTACTGTCTCCTTATGAATAAAGAAAATAGCTGAAAGGAATCAAGGTTTCCAGAGTGAGCCTTGTCTTATTCAAATGTGAATCAAACTGTTCACACCAAGAATCACAATTTGTGAGAAGGAAGAAACAATTGAGGGGATCCATTTTTACCTGATTTTCTAAGGATGTCATGAATATTTTCAATCAAGTTCTAGTGCAAATTACTTAAAGCAATGGCCTGGATTAAATGAAAAACATGTGAAGCATCTTTTGAAACGCATTCACACTTAATAATCAAAAATATTAAACTACCAAAAGAATCCCAAGAAATAAAAGGCCTGCTTTAAAAAAAGCAAAGCAAGAATGCAGAGGTTCTAAAGGATCAATGATTTGCTTCATAGACACACCAGCGTTTCTTACCACTTTACACCCTCTGCTAAACCAAAACAGGCCACAAAGCCGGCTGCCTGATGCATTAGTCATCCAAGTTCGGTGTAATATAAAACATCCCCTTGGAGGGGTTTCAACATGTCCACTACAGCTTTCATTCATGTCCTCAAAGCATTAATAAAATGCCAAAGAGAAAAGCAATGCAATAGAGGAGCCACAAAGCCTAGCAAATGCTCAGACAGAAAATTGCAAGATAAACCAAGTTCTTTATTGTCCTTTCTTTTAATTATTGCTAGCATCATGAACTGATCACACCTAGAGCATCAAAAGCATGGGTCACATATTAACTGTTCTCCCAGATGAAGCCCTGAGAGACAAAACCATGTTGAGGTGTTGAGCAGTCCACAGTCCTCTTGGATGAAAATGCAAGAAATAACAGGACTGTGGTCCCTTGGAATCTTCTGGCATTTGATATCAGAATCCCTGTAGATAGCAAAATTTGCAGATGCTCAAGAACCATTATATACAAAGGTGTAGTAGAATTGTGTTCCTTATACAATATATACATATTATAAGTGGAAACTGCCACATAATGTTACTACAGCCAATCTTGTCCACTATCAAGATACGCTCTGGTTACATCCCGAATAGACTACTGCAACGCTCTCTACGTGGGGTTGCCTCTGAAGACTGCTCAGAAGCTGCAATTAGTCCAATGCTCAGCAGCCAGGTTACTAACAGAAGCGGGGTACAGGGAGCATACAACTCCCTTGTTGCGCCAGCTCCACTGGCTGCCAATTAACTTCCGAGCACAATTCAAAGTGCTGGTTTTAACCTACAAAACCCTATACGGTTCTGGCCCAGTTTACCTGTCCGAACGGATTCTCCCTTACGAACCATCTAGAACATTAAGATCCTCTGGAGAGGCCCTGCTCTCGGTCCCGCCGGCTTTGCAAGTGGAGCTGGTGGGGATGAGAGACAGGGCCTTCTCTGTGGTCGCCCCTCGACTGTGGAACTCTCTACCAAGTGAAGCTAGATCTGCCCCCTCTCTGTTGTCCTTTAGGAGGCTGGTGAAGACTTGGATATGGAACCAAGCCTTCCCAGAATAGGCTGAGATTGGCTATTATCTGAATGTATGACCACGTTTACAGATTGAGTGGAATTGTTTTAATGGCGATGTGGTTTTATGCTGGGTTTTTATGTATTTTAATATGTTGTTCTAGTTGTTTTTAAATTGTATAGCATTGAATCTTTGCTGTTATGCCGGTCTGAGTCCCTCGATAGAGGTGTGAAGGTCGGGGTACAAAAGTTTTAAATAAATAAATACAATACTTCAAACCATATTGAACATGCCTCAGTTTTTCCATTTGTATACTCTCACTGCTAGTTTGCCAGTATGAAAATGCATATTTGATGGTTGTGTGGAAGAAATGATTCCAGCTACTGTGGTGTGGTGGTAGACACTCTTGGGTTGTCAGTATTGAAGCAAAATTCAACAACAAATCCAAGCTCACGCCAGTATTTGAAACAAGTTTGAAACTTACACGGAGAGCAAGCATAGTATAGGCTGAAAACATTTACTACAGAGTGAGTGCTTTTGTACGAAATGAAGCAAATTTACCTTTACCTGAACCTTTTAGCACCTGGTAATTGACTGACATAGAGCAGTGGCTCCCAATCTTTGATTATCAAGGTATTGTAGAATTCAGTTTTCAGAATTCCTGATCGTCATCAATCTGGCTGGGGCTTCTGGGAATTGAAATCCCATACAGTTGGAGGAATAAAGGTTTGATAATTTGTTTTAATTAATTGCTACTGTTTTAATTCTGTGTTTTATGGTTTTATATTATGTATTGATTGTGGCATCGAATTGCTGCCTTTTTTAGCCGCTCTGAGTCCGTTGAAAAGGGCGGGGTAAAAATGCTGCAAATAAATAAATAAATAAAGTTTGGGAAACTCAAGGCAAACATGACATTGTCAATCAAGGTCAGCAAAAACAAGAACTTCCCAAAGTGGTAACAATGTCTTCAATCCCCATGCAACATAGTAACTTATCCAGCATGTCAGACACTCTTCTATTATGAACCACCTGGTAAGGCTGGAATAAATAATAGTAAATCAGACTCTATCCTAAATACTTAATCCAGATGTTTTAAAATGTATATACATATAAGGGAAGGACTTCCAAATCTACATTCCATGCATGTTTTATGGTTAGTGTAATATGTGGAATGGCAGAAATGCCTGTCATCCTAGCATTTTAACATCCTCTAGAAGGGAGGGTTGTTAGGAATATTCTGAGGTACACTAAGGATCATGAGACACCCTATTCTGAAGATGGTTTCCCTAACAGATTTTCATCATTTTTCTAAGTAGAGTGAGTTTATTCAGGAAGTAACTGAGAAAATGTGACTCTCTTCTTACTCAGGGCCCTGCCACACAGCCATATAACCCAGAATATCAAGGCAGAAAATCCCATAATATCTGCTTTGAACTGGGTTATCTGAGCCCACACTGCCATATATTCAAAGCAGAAAATGTGGGGTTTTATTCAGCTGTGTGGAAGGAGCCTCAAAGGCTTCAACTCTATTTCCCTAACCAAGGTGATCTCCACTGCCTCTTGCTTTTTCCTTTGCCACTGCCACCTTCCTTCAAAATTTAAAGTTCATCTGCCCTTGTGTATCCAAGGATTCTGCATCTATAGGTCCAACCATTCACAGCTTGGATTTCTTTTTTAATTCCGAAAAAGCAAACTTTGATTTTGCCATTTTATATAAAGGACACAATTTTTATATTCCATTGTATAGAATGGGATTTGAGCATCCACAGATTTTAGTATCCACAATACCAAAATACTGACTATACCTGCATCTGTAATACGCTATGCCTATATCTGTAATATAATATAAATGTTATTGTATTGTATTATATTATTGTATTATTGATGATTTATTTATTCATTATTTCATACTTGTGCGTCGCCACTCCCGGTGTGGCTCGGGGCGACTTACAAAGTGCATATACAAATAACATGTTTATGTTTATGTTCAAAGGTCATTCTGTGTTTTATGTTGAATGTGATTAGGTTTTTAATTTAATATGTCATTGACTAGCTATATGTCTCGGTTTTCACATGTATGTACTATAATTCCAGAATTTTCCAGGCTTTATGCTGAACTTTGGTATTCTCTTTCCTAGATGGATTCCTCAGTTTTGGAGTATTTCACTAAAACAATACAATTAAAACCTGTGCCTTTTTACTGAGAAGGATGCCATCTAATATTTGCTAACCCTCGAGGAAGTGTATTTGAGATTGCAGCTTTAATTGTTAAAAATCAACAATCATGTGTTCTGAATAGTATAGATTGAAGACTTTCTGAATGTTGTCGTCCCCGCACCGTCTGCCTTTGGTGTGGGGAATATGAACAGTACAATAAAAGAACAAAGCTGTCTCAAAATCAAAAGGGGGAATCAATAAAACAGTACATCAGAGGGATTTAAAAAGTCACAGAAAGTGAAGATTAAAGACTTAATAAAACAAATATGTCTTTATGCTACAGTTGGGTGACTGAATAGGTCAAGAGTGGGCAACTTAGGTTCTTCAGATGTCCTGCTTTGGATTGCAGTTCCTGTAATCCCTTATCACTAGTTGTGCTCTCTGGTGTAACGGAAATTACAATCCAATGCAACCAATGTAGGCCACGAGAATCAACACTGTGCAATACTGGTAAAGGAAATTATGGATGGATGAATAGATGGATGGATGTTTAGCTATTGCAGTAAAGGTGTTGGCATAAACACAAAACAAACATAGTGTAGTAAAACAACATATACAAAAACTACAAGAACCTTTGGAAGTTCAGTCTATACTTCAACTCCTTATTGATTATTTTAGCAGGCCATACTGCACAGGCAGCTGGAGGTGACTCAAAACTTCCTGCTAATTTCACAACAGGTATGGACACAATTCATGGTCTGTACAGTGCCTGGCTGAACATAAAAACAGCTAGCTCTGACCCAAGAAAAGAGGCCTTAGCAAAATATTTTCTTGGCTTTTCTTCGCGAACGAAGATTCAGGAAGGACTCGTCCCATTCTTTCCACAAGTGCATTGATGATTCGGAGGTTGGATGTGTCCTTCGAGCCTGTGCAATGCACCTTTCTGGTGGAGTGCAGCGTGCACAGAACTGGCCTCATCCTTTAAACCAAAGGTTCGTCTGCCGGGGCCTAGCAAGCTGGGACGGTGGCAGCGAGGTCCTCAGGTCGTAGGTTTGGTTCGAGTTTCCTTCTTTTAGATGGTTGACCTTACAGGGTTAAATGAGAACCATCTGCCCGGGTTTGAAATCAGAGCTTTCCTTCTCTTAGGATGGTTGCCAAAAGGCTAGAGAGCCCATCCTGCCCATTGATGCTCTTTGTCAGACCTTTTGGTTGTGACCTGTCTGGCATGGAAGGCCCTACCAGTTGCGTATAGACAATACATAAATCCTATTATGCCACCGCCAGCATAGCTCACAACTTCATTAGGGTACACAAGCCTCTCCCCCACATCAAGGGGGCGCCAACGGAGAGGTAGCAAAATATAACAAAGATCCAAAGCAAGTTCTGCTACGTATTACAATTCAAAGTTTTGTAATTTGTGCTGTATTTTAAGCTGTTTTATTTTGTCTTCCTTTACCAGATATTCGGAAATGCCTTCCAGAAATAACACCACACAAAAACCATCTAAATTAAAAGAGTATCAGCAAATGCTAAAAGGCACCCATACAGAAAGTATAGACAGGATAAAAATGAAGAGGAGACAAACAGAAAATTGCTGTGCGACAGAAAAAGATGCCATCCTAAGCAGTCCTGAATCGGATGAAAAAGAGAGAAACTATTCCAAGAAGGGAGAAGATCTGTCTCGAGATGATCTTTTATTTCTTCTGAGTGTGCTTGAGGGTGAATTGCAGGCCAGTATATTTCTAGTTTCATTATAAATACATATTAAATTTGTTCTACATCTATGGCACTGCAAATATAAAACATACACTATGAATATTTCATTGAAAAGATATCAAGATATCAAAGAAGAATGCTTAGTAAATCCTCAAAATTGACAGTATTACTAAATAACAAGAATTGAACTCAATAAATAGTACAATCCTCAGAATAATGTTTCATCATTATTTTTAAAATTAACTGTTACATTATAATTATCTGAATTGTCCATTAACAAAATGTTCACAATTTTTCATCATTATTTTTAAAATTAACTGTACATTTCTGTGTCACCCAATCCTGAGAATAATTGGTTTGTTTCCAAAAAGTCAACATCAAACTATAAGAACCTGGTTTATATCAATGTCATTATATTTAATCACAAATTAATTTAGGATTTTGGGGAAATACATTTAGCTATGGTAACTGATGAATATAAACTTCCAGTTTCATCTTCCTAAGGTACCAGAGAAAGAGTTATGTGAGCTTAGAGGATGGCTATATTCCTCCATTCATACTATAGTTCGAATCTGTGCAACTTTTCTTTGTCTCCATTACCAATCTATAAGATTTATAAAGCGTATGTATGTGAATTATTTTATATGTGAAGCAAAAATTATATGAATATACAATTTTTGCATGTGCAGCAAAGTGCTATATCATGCATCATAAATCCAGTAGTTTTAGTTTATCGTGATAGCCTTCTTACGAATGCAATACATAAAGGCTAAGTAATAAACCATACACATGCCAAATGACTAATATAAATATAGAGTACTGAATATAAGCCAAATATTTCAAAATGGACTGGGTGTCATAGAATATGAACACTTATTGGCACAACAGATTGGCACAACTTTAAATTCTTATATTGCCCTTACAAACTGAAACAAGAGTTAAGTAGGTCTTCCCAAAGGGGTGGTAATACAGTTCAGAAAGACATGGTGCCTAATCACTATATATTTCATGCAACATCTTCCAGAATATCTCATTGGCATTTCCTCAATGGGACTTAAAAGATCAGCACTGCTTTATTTATACATACCAGTGAAATTGAAGTCAGTTAAAACAAAGCTTTGATAAAATGATGAAACACCTTAACAACTCACAAATTGCACTTTTCTAGATCAGTGTTTTTCAACCTTTTTTGAGCTGCGGCACATTTTTTACATTTACAAAATCCTGGGGCACACCACCAACCAAAATGACACAAAATGACACTCTATCACAGTAATACATATAGTTAATATGTTTTTTAATGTATTTATACACTCAGGTGAAACCTGGACCTGTTTTGATGAACACAACATAGATATCCTGGCAGGAATGGCAGAAAGACACAAACTTCCCACACAGAACTCCCATAACTAAGAGAAAATACTAAAAGAGTTTGGTGGGCATTGACCTTGGGTTTTGGAGTTGTAGTTCACCTATATCCAGAGAGCACTGTGGACTCAAACAATGTTGAATCAGGACCAAACTTGGCATGAATACTCAATATGCCCAAATGTGAACACAGATGGAGTTTGGGGAAAATAGACCTTGACATTTGGGAGTTACAGTTTCTGGGATTTATAGTTAACACACAATCAAAGAGCTTCCTGAACTCTTGCAACAATGGAATTGAACCAAACTTGGCATATTGAACTCTCATTACCAACAGAAAGTACTGAAAGGGTTTGCTTGGGAATTGACTTTGACTTTGGAAGTTATAGTTCACCTACACCCAGAGAGCACTGTGGACTCAAACAATGTTATGTTATGTTGTTTGTTTTCTATCCAGAATCACAATGGTGGAAGGAGGCTCACCACTTTAAGGTCCCTAAAACAGGCATGGGAAAACTTCAGCCCTCTGGGTGCTTTGGACTTCAATTCCCACCATTCCTAACAGCCTGAGGCCCTTTCCTGCTTAAATGGCTGAGGGGGAAAGGAAAAGAACCTCAGGCTGCTAGGAATGGTGGGAGTTGAGAGTCCAAAACACCTGGAAGGTCCAAGTTTGCCCATGCCAGCTTTCGACAGAGACCTCTTCCTCCCCCTTCACGCTCTTTCTTCCCCCTCCTGCCGAACACTTACTTTTTCTTCTACATTGCCGCTTCTGCCACCATTTCGATCTGAGGGGGAAGCGTGAGCGTGTTCAGGAGGGGAGGGGGGAGGGAGCAAGACATAACCCGTGTGGGCGCTACTGCGCAGACTCACCCCAGAGCAAAGCGAGCAGAGCAAGGCTGGGAAGAAGGGAGCCCGAGTGGAGAAGAAAAAGTGTTCGGCCAGGGGAGGGGGGGGGGGGGAGAAACGGCATTGGAGGTTCCAATTTCCCACGGCACACCTGGTGATTGCTCACAGTACACTAGTGTGCCACGGCACACTGGTTGGGAAACACTGTTCTAAATAACTAGCTTGGTGCACTTTATGAACATGTTTGTATATGTTTGCTTGTTGCATTGGATGCTAAAAAGTATATGAATACAATTCTGCATATCTACTATGAAATTCTGTCACTGTTTCACAATAGTTACAAAGGTATTTATTCAGGAACCTGAGTGAAGTGTTGTTTTAGGAGATACTAATGATTTACATTATATTATGTTAAGTGAAGTTTGATCTGTGACAACAATATGAATGAGACTTACAAAAGCCTTGGTGGTGAATATCCATACTCAGGTCTTACAAACCTAAGGCTGTGGCTCTCTTGAATGAGTCCATCTGTCTGTAATAGGATCTTTCTCTTTTTTGAAGACATTACACTTTTCCAAGAGTGATTGTGTTATCTAGTGAGTCAAATAATGCTATGATGTCCAACACATGATAGCCTCAGTTTGATCGTTTTGGCTTCTAATGCAAACTTAGGCTTGATTTGCCCTCAGACGCATTTATTGACTTTTTTGCAGTCTCTGGCATTTGTCGTTTTTTTCCTTCAGAAACACATTTTAACTGAGTCTGCCTCTCGTCAGCCTCCTTCATTTTTAGCTTTCACAACCCATTTAAAGAAACCAGGAATACCATGGCATGAGCAACACTGGCCAACACTCATTTTAATACCTCAAATGTTAGCCCTGATCTGCTGATTCCAAAAATGGAACTACTTCCCCTCTATCAGATCTAGTTTTGAAATACAGAGCATATGGCATCTACCAGTCGTCATCTGCTTGCCCACAAAAAATCATAACTATATCTAGGAAACGAGAGGTGATGCAATCTATCCAATGCAATTCTCAAAATCAACACCCCAAATAATGTCAAGAACAGGCCTAAGAACCTAGACACCAATAAATTTTGCCCAGGTCTCGACGGTGGCTGGGAGAGCTTTTGCACAGTTAAAGCTTGTGCGCCAGCTGCACCCGTACCTTGGGAAGTCTGACTTGGCCACGGTAGTCCATGCTCTGGTTACATCTCGAATAGACTACTGCAATGCTCTCTACGTGGGGTTGCCTCTGAAGACTGCTCAGAAGCTGCAATTAGTCCAATGCTCAGCAGCCAGGTTACTAACAGAAGCGGGGTACAAGGAGCATACAACTCCCTTGTTGTGCCAGCTCCACTGGCTGCCAATTAGTTTCCGGGCACAATTCAAAGTGCTGGTTTTAACCTACAAAACCCTATACGAATCCGGCCCAGTTTATTTGTCCGAACGAATTCTCCCCTATGAACCATCAAGGACATTAAGATCCTCCAGAGAGGCCCTGCTCTCAATCCCACCATCTTCGCAAGCGCGTCTGGTGGGGACGAGAGACAGGTCCTTCTCTGTTGTGACCCCTCGGATGTAGAACTCCCTCCCAAGCGATATTAGATCTGCCCCTTTCCTGTTGTCCTTCAGGAGGCGGGTGAAGACTTGGATGTGGAATGAGGCCTTCCCAGAATAAGATGAGATTGATTTCAATCTGAAATGGGTGACCACTTTTTTAGACCGAGCTGAATGTGGTTTTGATGGCAATGTGGTTTTATGTATCTTTATTTTTATGTATTTTAATATGCAGTTTTAAGATGTTTTAAATTTGTATGGCATTGAATTTTGCTGTAGGCCGGTTTGAGTCCCTCCTTGGAGGTGAGAAGGTTGGGGTCCCAAAATTTTAAATAAATAAATAAATTTTCAATAATCTGTCTTTAAATTTTCGACTTTTACCTGCAGCCCTTCCATTTCTTCTTCTGACTCCTGAATCATATTTCCTACATATTAATTTTTTATGCATTTACCCAACTTTTTTCAACATAAGATTCAAGGAAGATTGAACATACTCTCCCACTGTTCCATGGCCCCTTCCACTTTTGTTTTTAATCTAAGAATACAATCTATCTAAGGGAAGCACCTTTAAAACGACCCTAAATTAAAAGATGATACAGGAGCAGCATCTCAACTAAACACACTGGGTGTGATTTTCAAAGGCAATTTTAAAGAATGTCTAACATGAGTCATTTTTAAAAGCCTGGTTCATCAGAGGGGGCCGTTGAGAGATCTAAGCCATGATACCCAAAACCCAACATCTTTAACACCTTTAATTATTTTTTAAAAAATCTTGGCCACATGTATGACATACGTATTGCATAGGTAATCACAAACATGCACAGGCCACTCTGCCAACTCAGAGGCCAATTAATCTTGTTTTAAATAGCTGCCATTATTGCATGCTATTGGAATGCACACTACGAAAGGTCACATCCTCTTGTACTGTGCACTTCATTGGTTTTGATGCACAAACACAGACATGTAACAATAGTAGCAGGCGGCTTCTAGCTTGACTTAAAACAACAAAGAGTAATATGGTACTCTTGCTCCCGTTTCTCACAGGAGGGAAAAAGTGACACAAAAACCTAAAAATAGTTGTCAGTACCATCAAAGTGGCTTTTTAACTTGCTCAACTTGTTCAATAAGAAACAGCATGCATTAGGTAAAAAGTGCAACATTACTTCTCTCTTCACATCCAAAAATAAATTTGGTGAATCAAGAGGGATTATGTAAGAGGAAATTGTGGATGCTGCTCATAGGCTTGCTTATCTGCATCCTGTTTTCATGGCATTATTTCTATAAACGCTATCAATATTTAGTATGCGCAGGGATGGGCTGGAAGGAAAATCTACTAAGGTTATATTGGGACAACTGCAGAAGGTGGGGGTAAGATATCAGAAAACAGGGTGAGAAAAGAAGAAGGAAAGGATGAGTCTCTGCTTCAAATCAGTAGTTCTCAACTCTTCGTTTTCAAGTCCGAGAAGCCCCGGCCAACTTGTCTAACAGTTATCCTGAGAGCTGAGGCCCTGGAAAATCAAAGGTTGGGAACCACTTTAAATCAAGAACTGGGAAAAAGTTATTTCAGGAGACTATATCTCCCAGAATTTTCCCGTTTGGGATCATGCCCCAGATTTCTTTCTGTTTATTTATTATTTATTTATTTAAAACTTTTATACCCCGGCCTTCTCACCTCCAAAGAGGGACTCAGACCGGCAAACAGCAAGTATTCAATGCTAACATTTAATATCTAAAAACATCATAAATGTACAGTAAAATTTACAATAAAATACAACACAATAAATACATTTTAAAAGCCTTTCGCCAAAGTAAAATCAAGTCCAACTTAATCAATATATTCAGTCCGAATCAAGTGGTTAGCGACTTTAGTCGCTTCGCGATCTCCTCCTTCATTCTGCGAAGGCCTCATTGCACAGTCACATTTTCACCCGTTTCCTAAAAGTCAGGAGGGAGGGGGCGGATCTAATTTCATTTGGGAGGGAATTCCACATACAGGGGGCCACCACAGAAAAGGCCCTACCCCTCGTCCCCACCAGACGCGCCTGCGAAGGTGGTGGGACCAAGAGCAGGGCCTCTCCAGACGATCTTAGCACTCTTGACAGTTCATAGGGGAGAATACGTTCGGACAGGTAAACTGGGCCGGAACCGTATAGGGTTTTGAAGGTCAACATCAGCACTTTGAATTGTGCTCGGAAGCTAATTGACAGCCAGTGGAGCTGACACAATAGGAGAGTTGTGCACTCCCTGTACCCCGCTCCCGTTAGTAGTCTGGCTGCTGCGCGCTGGACTAACTGCAGCTTCCGGGCAGTCATAGGCAACCCCATGTAGAGAGCGTTGCAGTAGTCAATACGGGATGTAATCAGAGCGTGGACCACTGTGGCCAAGTCTGACTTACCAAGATACGGGCGCAGCTGGCACACAAGCCTAAGCTGTGCAAAAGCTCCCCTGGCATCACCGAGACCTGGGGTTCCAGGCTCAGCGATGAGTCCAGGACCACTCCCAGACTGCGAACCTGTGCCTGTTGTTGTGAAAGCTGTAGAAAGGTGATAAGAAGAACATTAACTTATTTAAAATGTGATGCTGGAGGAGGGGTTGTTCCATATCACAGATTGCCAGAAAGACAAGCTAATGGGTTTGTTCAAGAACAAATCAAGCCTATACTCTACCTAGAAGCCCAAAAATGACCAAACTGAGAACACTGTACTTCAGATACAACATGAGATGAAATGATATGACAGGACCGGGGGGGGGGGGGGGGACACAGTAAAGTGGAAAAGAGGAATACCACATTAAGGATGGAATCAAAGAAGTCATGGCTCCGAGTCTGCAAGACCTGAGCAGGGCTGTTGATAACTGGGGATTTCGGAAGTCTCTCATCCTTAAAGTTGCCACAGGTTGCCTACCTGATCGCAAACAACAAAAGCAACAATGACCTTCCAGAATCCTTCAGCCAATCTGGCCAGGAATTTAGTTCCTCAAATGACTTTTACATGTGCTGGGTGACTATCTATTGTTATTTAACGGCAACACTTCCCTTTCTCAATCGCTTATGTGTCCAAAAATTTCAAATAGTAGTGTTTGAAATAGGGAAAAATCCATTTGGTGTGCTCTTAAAAATCTCCCTAAATGTATTTGTTTCAAACAACTGATACCCAGAGCTAACCCTCATTGCAGTAATCTCTGTTTACACAGGCACAGGATGAAGTCATTGGCGTTTTGAAGGCTGAAAAAATCAACCTGGCTTTACTTGAAGCCCAGTATGGCTTTGTAACACCAAAGAAGGTCCTTGACGCCCTTCAGCGAGATGCTATACAAGCCAAGGCTACATTATGGCAGGAGGATATTTATGAAAAGCCTATGGGAGAGGTATGTATGATGCAAGCATCAACCAGGGGGTATGTGTGTGTGTGTGTGTGAAGGGGGGGGGATGGACTGACCCAACAACCCAGTAAATTAAAAGGCCAGTTTCATTGATTTAAATGGAGAAGGGCAAGTGCCAGCAAAGCAAAATATTGTTTAGTTGAACCGTATAAACAGTGAGCTCATTGCTTAAAGATTCCAGCCTTTCAATCACCACTACAAAAATGACATATGCATCTGCTTTGGCAGCATACTTTAACAGGCTGGATCAGCCTTTAACATCAGAGAAGTAAATTAAGGGCACTGTCTTGTACTTTTATACAAAAAAATTATGCATAGCCCACTATGCAAGAGTTTCTTACTGTAGGAATATAAATGGTAGAAATAAATTTAAGGAGATGTTAATTGGTTTAAAAATCGCAGCAATCAAGAAATTTTAAAGCCTGCCATATAGAGACAGCATCTTAAAAGAAGCCAATGATCTCTAAGCAGTGAGCCTTAAGTTTTGGTACAGAAGGTGCTTAGTACTTCTGAAAGCTCCTGATATCAAAGTCAGTGATTGTTTATCTAAAAATCTAAACATGTCGAGGTCAAAAGGCCAAGAACCACTGGACTAAGGCACTATCCATAAGCTAAGCAACATTTTAAAGCATAATCTTGACTTTATTTCAGTTCGCCCTTTTTAAAAATAGTATGAGCACATTTTCTTTGGATCACATGCTTCCAAGGAATAGCTTTTCTTTTTCTTCTCAGTTTCTTTCTTTTTTTGGATCACATGCTTCCAAGGATTGGTGAATTAAGTAAACTGGTACACAAACTGGTATTCTAGTATAGATAAGGTTTGGTTTAGAACCCAAAAATCGCGGTTCTAAAAACCAATGGGGGGGATTTTTTCTTATGTTTAACGTAATGACTTACAAAAAAATTTCAAAAAAATTCTTATTTGATATGTTATTACTTACAAAATTTTGTAATTAGTTCTAAATTGTCCAAAGCAGGGAAACAGGACTGACACTGTTTTAATCACAGGCAAATCAAGGGGCAACATTTCCTTCTCTGGAGTCTTCACTGGGACCTATTATTATTACTGGGACCTATTATTATTATTATTATTATTAAATAATAAAATGCCTGTTTGGAAGGAAATATAATGAATTAATATTATTAATATTATTATTATAATAAAATGCCTGGGTTTCCTTGGAAGGAAATATAATGAATTAATATATTATTAATATTATTATTATAATTAAAATGCCTGGGTTTCTTGCAGGAGATATAATGAATTAATATATTATTAATAATATTATTATAATAATAAAAGGCCTGGGTGTTCTTGCAGGGAGATATAATGAATTGATATATTATTATTATTATTATAAAATGCCTTGGCCTCTTGGAGGGAAATATAATGGATTATTATTATTATTATTATTATTATTATAAAATGCCTTGGACTCTTGGAGGGAAATATTGTCCCCCACTTGCACTGTTGTATTGCCAAGAAAGCAGTTCATTAGCCATCGAGACTTTTCTGTTAGGGACCGGAGATGGTCTCAGAAGGCAGCTTCATGTAAAATCTGTGGCCCCGGCTCATTCGCACCGCTCCTCTTCTAGGTTTGCGGCACCGCCCAGCGCCACCTGCTTCCTGTTCTTCCCTGTGGCTGCTGATGTGCCAGACCCTCCAACGAGGAAGAGGCGCCCCTCTCCCTCCTCGCTCTGCCACCCACTCCCCAGCCTCACCCACCGCCTCAGTTGTTGCTCCCTGAGAAAGAGCGGCTGCATGGAACCAGGCAAGGGGCTGGTGCTTCCTCTGGCCCTTTGTGGCCGTGCTTGGGACGTTAGAGCTGGGAAGCCATGGGCCCACCCCAACATGCTGTGTAGCTTACTTTCTCCATGTGCTTCCTTGGCTGGTTTTTGTTCTGCTGTGGCTCTTCTCCGTCCCTGTGGTACGCCTCTCTGCCACCCGAGGCATTAGTTTGCCATGCCGCTCTGCTGGAGCCCAGAGGGAGGCCAACGCTGTTTTCCTCTCAGTCCTCCAAGCTGTTCTAGGAGTTGCGCTGTGAATCTCTATGGTTCCGGCTGCTTTTTCACTTCCTACAGGAAGGCCTTTCAGTTAAATTAGGCTCCGACCATGCAAAGGCCCTGATCTGACTGTGAGTAATGTCTTGAAAGCTATTTTGGAGGGGATAATTTTCCTGTTAGGGGGGCATATGAAATAATTACAATAATAATGAAAATTTGGGCCCAGGAAGTGCATTAAACAAAGTCCACTTCTGGTTTGGCGGGGGAAGTGCAGAAAAGCTCAAAATTAGCATTTTGAACAGATCTAATACGAACTACTTTATTTTCTTTTTCCGAAAGCCCAACCCTAGTACAGAATAAATTGCTGTAGCAATAATAAGATTCTAAAACCAAGACTTTTAGAATACTGTAGTAACCTTTCGATACATTTGAAATGTCTATTGCCATTAATTCCAGGACTAAATCTAAATTAAATTGACAAGTCAATGGTAAAACGAAGAGCTTTTGCTCTTCTATTTTTTTTCCTTAGGACAAGCAACCATGTAAATCAGCAAGCTTAGTATCTCTGACACACACATCCTACAAAAGACATAAATAGGTGAACTCGATATTTATAGGCAGATATCGCTAGATCTTGCATGCTTCTTCTCATTCATGGAGAATTTGTTTTGTGTGTGTGTGTGTGTGTGTGTGTAGAAGGGGAAAGATGGAATCTGACTAAAACTTAGATGTTGAAATCACTTGAGGAAGATTTATAGAAATCAAGAGGGATTAAATATCTTAATTTATAACAACAACGAACAGAGTGATCACAGTGAAAACAGCGGCAGGGAAACTGTGATAATTCATCTACCGATACATAATGTACATTATTTTGTATGGGAGTGATGGTAATGAAAACTAAAGCATTATAGGCAATGAAAAAGATGATCAGTAATAAACCTTGGCCATTATCAACCTACATTCCCAAATATTTTCATCATCATGCTTCCAGTATGAGCTTCATTATCATGAACAGAATTGTCCCCTCAAGATGTGTCTAGTGGTACACATTCATTGCACATAGGCAAAATGGAGAGAACTCATTTCCAGATCTTAAAACTTTAATATTTTTATTTTGGTTTGATAAAACCCAATGGTAGACGCCAATGTCTTTCCAAAATACTGTGCTAATTAGGTCACCAAGTATGAATGGAAATGATCCAAAAAGCAGCCCTCTTTCCCCCCAAATTCCAAAACAGAATTTGGACTTCTGTCTTGTATATGTTATACAAATATTTTCTTTCCAACATTGCATGGCAACAAATTAGTTTCTCACACCACTGGATTTGGCAATATCAAAGGCAATGTCCAGAGGAAAGTCAAAATGGTACAGATCCTTCATACTCAATGAAGTTCTGGAAATGAAAGAGGCTCATAAACACCATCCAAAACTTTTACAAAATCTGTTCCAAACCACAGATATAAAACATAGATTGTGTTTCTAAAGTTAAATACTTATGAAAAGCGGAAAACCAGCAAAGTTTATAGCCATTGCAAAAAAAAAGGAAATACAGGCAAATCACTATGTGACCTCCTCAAACTATTCTGGAAAGGAGTCTCTTCCTTGCTCCCCTTCTTATGGATATTTTGATGGCAGGTTTCTGGGGAGATTACTCTCAAGATGCTATCAACAGCATGACAGCTTTGCCAGCTGAGAATTACTGAGTTTATTCTACATGCTTCTTGGTTCCTGTTTTAAGACTGGGGCAACTATATGTTTCCAAGAGGAAAATTGAATGCTTTCTGATTTAATGAAGTATTAAGAGAGGAAGACAACCTGGTTTTGAAATTGTTATGAACATTCCAGGCTAGCTTGGCTCATTTATCCACAAACAAAACAAACAAAGATATAAACAAAGAAACAGGGGCAGATGTGACCTGCATGTGCTACCTTGCCTAATTCCATCATACTTATTTGAAGGGCCACCTCCTCTCATGCCATTAACTTCTGAAATACAATCAGTATCTATAATGGTGTTTCTCAGGCCCGGATTACCCATGAGGCCACCTTAGGCCTGAGGGTGCAAGCCGAAAGGGGCGCAGTTCAGGGACCAAAACAAATGTTGCAACAAAAACACAATGCAGGGGAGGGCGGGGGGAGAACGCTGCGAGGGGGCAGGGAAGGAGGGAATGGCACCCCCCCTTGCCATCGCCCTCGCCCCCTTGTCAAGGAAGGAGGGCGCGTGGAGGAGGAAAGCCCCACCCTCGGGGCTGCTGCCGGGCATGCACGGCAGGAAGGAGGGCGCAAGCGCCGCGGCCTCTGTCTCCTCTGCCATGTTCATGGGTGCCGCACATGCCCGCCAGCGGACTTCCCTTCCTCCGAGGAGGAGGAAGGAAGGGAAGCCCCCGGGGCCACTGCCGCGTATGCGCGGTACCCAGGAACATGGCGGAGGAGGCCGCGGCGCTCGCGCCCTTCCTCCTACCATGCATGCGGGGTAGCGGCCCCGCCCCCGGGGGGGGGCTCCCAAAGTCTGGCCTAGGGTGCCAAAAGGGCTTAATCCGGGCCTGGTGTTTGTGTGACAAGGTCCCATTTGTGAATTCCTCAAAAGTTATGCATTGTCTATGTTCCGTCAGTGTTTCAAAGTCTTGTAAAAAGTAGTAATAAATTGTCTTGTTCTTGTTGTTTTGTTCATTTTATTTTAGGCTTGTCTTTCTAGTCCTTATCCACTTTTTAATGCTGCTTTTAGTTTTGGGTTGTGTTTTGTAAATTTAAATTAAATTATGGTATGTTTTTAAAAATCTGTTTATTTTTGCATTTGTTAGCTACATTCACTTCTCCTTGGAGTGGATAATCAGGCTACACATGTGTTGTTATTGTAGTCATATAACAACAAGCTGTTGGACAGTTGAAAGTTGAAGAAACTTCCCTTTATTCTGTCAAAATTTCCCAACACATGCTGCACAATTCAAAGTTTCCCTTGATCTGTTTTTCTAACTTTCATTCATTGACATGACTTCAGAAATGGCTTTATATAAACTGGTGATGTCTCCCAGTAACTAAATTTCACATATTATGTCATAGGATATCCAGTTTTATAGTCTACTATTTACTTCACTGGATACCACAGCCAAGAACTGTTAACACGGTCAAATATTACTTATAAAGAAATCATTTCTATGAAAGGAGGGGAGAAATCTCACTTTTTACCACTCATAAATATTGCTATAGGTCAGAAGTATATATTTCATTATTAAGTCAATAAAACATGAGCCTTTACCCCCATACAACTATGACTGGGTTCTACGTCAGGAGTAAAGTGCAAAACAAACATACAAATAAACAAGCAAGCAAAGCCAAAGTCTTAAACCAGGGCCTACATCAGAGCAAGGTCCTGGCTTGTTCTAATCCTGGTAAGGATAGCTCCCCCAATTAGAAACAATTGACACACCTTGAAACTTCTAGGCCGTTGAACACGAATCAAGGCGGCCAATTGAAACATTCACACCTACCTCCAACAGACATGAGTTCTTGCTCCCACCCTGGACGTTCCACATATATAATCCCCATTTTCCTAGTTTCCAACAGACCTCACAACCTCTGAGGATGCCTGCCATAGATGCAGGTGAAACATCAGGAGGGAATGCTTCTGGAACATGGCCATACAGCCCGAAAAACTTACAATAGCCCAATTAACACAATGTTTTAATTAAAGTCAGGCAGTGATGAACTGCAACAAACCTAGGAGCAAAATTCAAAACAAGGTTCATCAACATTATGGTGAAAGAGTAACTCTGAATGAGGCTATGGTTTTCTAATTATTTTGTGATTGCTGAAGATGCAAAATGCCTTTTTGACAGTTGCAAATCACACCTTTATGATATGAAAAGTTGCATCCTCAGTCCTTCCCATTTATTCTGATCAGGTATTAAGAACACATCATAGAATCACAGAGTTGGAAAAGACTTTGTGGGCCATCCAGTCCAACTCCCTGCCAAGAAGCAGGAAAATTGCATTCAAAGCATCCCCGACACATGGCCATCCAGCCTCTGTTTAAAAGCCTCCAAATGAGCCTCCTTTACATTATTTTGTAAAGAAAGCTTGCTGATTACCCCATTACATTTATAGCTGTAATGATTCTAAAACAAAACTGAAACATTTAAATAATAGACATCCTCTAGTTCAGGGGTAGGGAACCTATGGCTCGGGTGCCAGATGTGGCTCTTTTCATGATGGCTCTCCAGAGCAGCCCAGGCCTCGGTTTCCCAGCATGCAGTGGGGAGGAGTGACACAAATGTGCCGCAACTGCCTTTTCCGCACCGCTCTCTCCCCTTCCTTTTCTCCATTCTTCCTCCCTCCCTCTTCCTTCCTTCCTTCCTTCCTCTTCTATTCTTTTTCCCCAAGTCTTCCTTTCCTTCTTCCTTTCTTTTCACTTTCCCCATCTCTCCCCTTCTTTCTTTTCTTCTTTTCCCTTCATTATTTTAATTTTTCCTCACTCTTTCCTTTCTTTTCCCCACCCTTTCCTCCCTTCCCATTTCCTTCTTTCTTTTCCCCTTGTCTCTCTCCTGCTTTTCTTTTCTTCCTTTTCCATAGTTCGTTCTTTTCTTTCTTTCTTCCTCTCCCCCTCCCTCCTTTATTTCCTCTTTCTTTCTTTCTCCCTTCCTTCCATCTTCTCTTCCTTCCCAGAGTGAGTCCTGAGCATGCCTTTTGCAGAGCCAGGTCTGAAGTGTCACTTCATTCTGCCAGGGGAATCCTTTTCTCATAGTATGTACGTATATACTCACATTTAGTTGAATTCAGTCATAAAATATTTTATATATATATATATATATATATATATATATATATATATATAAAATATGGCTCTCACTGAAATAAATTTCCAAATATTTTGCTTTCATGGCTCTCTGAGTCAAAAAGGTTCCCGACCCCTGCTCTAGTTTCAGCTAACTGTTGGGAGTTTGTGTTACTTTAAACCAGGGGTGCTCATTAGGTAGATCGCGATCTACTGGTAGATCGCATAGGGCAAGGCTGTCCAACTTCTGATCACCTGGGGGGGGGAGCAGTGTGAAAAAGTTCCTCGTGCCCTCCTTCCAATCCTTCCTGGTTCGGCGACGAGGGGGAGGAGAAGCTCCGCCCCCGGGCTCTGCTGCACATGCCCAGCATTGCTCCAGGGGCGGGGCGTCCCTTTCTGCTTCTCTCCGTGACCAGTCACGGAGAGAGCAGCGAAAGGACGCCCCACCCCAGCCCTGCTGCGCATGCCCAGCATTGCTCCGGGGCGGGCGTCCCTTTCTGCTTCTCTCCGTGACTGGTCACGGAGAGAAGAAAGGGCCCGCCCCGGCTCTGCTGCGCATGCCCAGCATCGCTCCGGGCGGCATCCCTTTCCAGTCTTAAAATATTTATTTATATATATATATATATATATATATATATATATATATATAAAAATATGGCTCTCACTGAAATAAATTTAGAAATATTTTGCTTTCATGGCTCTCTGAGTCAAAAAGATTCCCAACCCCTGCTCTAGTTTCAGCTAACTGTTGGGAGTTTGTGTTACTTTAAACCAGGGGTGCTCATTAGGTAGATCGCGATCTACTGGTAGATCGCATAGGGCAAGGCTGTCCAACTTCTACCGGCCCAAGGGCCGGTAGTCCGTTCACTGATCACCTGGGGGGGGGGGGGGCGCAGTGTGAAAAAGTTCCTCGTGCCCACCTTCCAATCCTTCCTGGTTAGGCGACGCGGGGGAGGAGAAGCACCATCCCCGGGCTCTGCTGCACATGCCCAGCATCGCTCCGGGGGCGGGGTGTCCCTTTCTGCTTCTCTCCGTGACTGGTCACGGAGAGAAGCAGAAAGGGACGCCCCACCCCCGCCTCTGCTGCATGCCCAGCATTACTCGAGGGGCGGGCGTCCTTTCTGCTTCTCTCCGTGACTGGTCACGGAGAGAAGCAAAAAGACGCCCGCCCGGGCTCTGCTCAGCATGCCCAGCATCGCTCCGGGGCGGGGCATCCTTTCTGCTTCTCTCCGTGATCGGTCATGGAGAGAAGCAGAAAGGGACGCCCCACCCCGGGCTCTGCTGCGCATGCCCAGCATTGCTCGGGGCGGGCGTCCTTTCTGCTTCTCTCCGTGATCGGTCATGGAGAGAAGCAGGAAGGACGCCCCGCCCCAGGCTCTGCTGCGTGACCGGTCATGGAGAGGAGGGAGGAAGCCCCGCCCTCCGGGGCGCTGCTTCCCAAGTGTGGCCTAGGGCGGCAAAACGCCTTAATCCATTTGCAAACTATATATTTGAGTGATTAAAATTTGACCCAAGCTGATGTATTGTTGATAGTCCTGTTCAAGATCAATTGTTCATTGAATGCAGGAATGATTGAGATAGGTTTGGTGCTGATCTTTGTCCTAGAAATGGGTAAATTTCATGTGCAACTGGAAATTTTATAACCTTTGTACATTCTGTAGTGATGATAGTTCTCGACACTTTCATATTCTCTCTACATGTGTCTCTTAAGATGTGAAAAAGTATCACCGCACATTTAAGAAATCGGGAACTTAGTAATGAACTTTTAAAAATCCCAGCCTCTTTACTTTATGACGAATGTCAGACAAATTTATCCAAAAGTTGTTTTATATGTTAAAAAGGCAAATGCGTAGCTAAATTGTAGATCAGAAAATATAACCCCATGGAGACAAACCCACTTAAAATCCCATGAAGTCTAGACTATCTTGGTCCAGCTCTTGTCAAAACAATAAAGAATGAGGGAAATCTGTTCCATTTTATGTTTCCCTTCATTAGGCACTTATTCAACTCATTAGTATAACTACAGCAACAGCAAAGAACTTTTATCACTTCATAGAGAAGCTGAAACTCATAATTATATGGAACTCGGCCCCTTTCCTTCATAGAACGAACAAAAAAAGAATAACATGCATCATGGCTAGACAAAGAGCACTCCGTCAATTAAGCACCAAGCCAAAACGGGGGAGGACATTTTCAAATAAAGCAGAACATTTGAGTAAATCACCAGGATTGGACAAACAATCACAAGCATGAGAAATAATTTAGATGATACTAATACTCTTTACAAATATCAGGTATTGTTGGTAAGATAAATACTTAAAAATTAAGAATCTACATATTGGATAACCAAGGATAGTAGAAGATAAGATTCTGCGTGACCACTGGACCCAGAGCCTGATTTGTGAGTGGCAGAGACAGTCAGAGAGTGAGAGCTCTACAATGGAACTTCTGCCTGGGGTCAGTCTCAAAAAACATACTGGGCATGGGTTCCATAGCTCTTTAATTTCACCTGAAGCCAACAGCAGCTAAAAAAACAACCACTAGATCTAGGGCAGGGGTGGGCAATTATTTTTCCCAAGGGGCCACATGAGAGCCAAAATATATTATGGAGGGCCACACCTAAAGGCGGAACTACATGCTAATCTACATAATTTATTTATTCATTCACTTACTATATTTACTATATATTACACATCATTAATATTAACTTATTATATATCAAGAAATATTCATATATTATTAGTATTAATATCATAATTATTATATTATATAGACATTATAATTTATTGAAATTATAATATAACATAACATTATATTATATTATTTATTATATTATTATAATAAAATTATAATACAATAATAATAAAAACCACTAAAATAAAATAATGCTTCCTTGTAGTCCCCTTCTCTGGAGAGTTTTATGCAGAGGCTTGATGGCCATCAGTCGGGGGTGCTTTGATTGTGTATCCCTGGGGGTTGGGCTGGATAGCCCTGGGGTCCCTTCCCTCTGGATGACTTCCTGTTGCTCCCTCCCTGGCCTCCTCCTCTTCTCCCTCCCTCTCCATCGGTCGCTCTGCTTACCTGCCTGCCTCGCCCTCTCGACCCGGCTGCTCACCGCTCACCTCGCCCGTGCACCCGCGCGCCCTCTCGCCCACTCTGGCTCTTCCAGCACCAGCAACAGCAAGGCCAGGCAGGGGAGCTTGCCTCTCCTGCCTGGCCTTGCTGTCGCTGGCGCTGGGACAGCCGGAGAAGGCGCGTGGGCGAGAGGGCGGGGCGAGGCGCCACTTGCCCCACCCACTGCTCGCCTTGCCCTGCCCGCTCACCGCCCACTCGCCGCACGCTTGCTTGCCCACTCCGGCTGTCCCAGCGTCAGCGACAGCAAGGCCAGGCAGGGGAGGTAAGCTCCCCTGTCTGGCATTGCTGTTGCTGGCGCTGAGACAGCCAGAGTGGGCGAGCAAGCGGGCGGCAAGCCGGCGGGGCAAGGCGAGCGGTGGGCAGGGCGAGCAGCTCCTCACCTCGCCCTCTCGCTGCTCACCCACGTGCCCACGCGCCCTCTCCGGCTGTCCCAGAGCCA